>JAQFVV010000280.1:740000-1255752 GCA_028023455.1 Epiperipatus broadwayi
GTTAATTCTTAAGCATATTTTTTTGTTGTGGTGAATCCAAAGCTGTCTTGAATAAGTATGCGTAGTATTTAAAAGGAAAGCCAGAGGGGGTAATATTAATATATTCACACTAAGTTTATTGGTCAATTTATTACCACAATGCTTTGTAATAAAAGATATATAATATAGAACAAAGCTGTAGGGGGGTGGATTAAGAAAAAGAGAACTAAACAACAGACTTCAACTCTGATCTTCTAAAATAAGGAGGAAAAAAGCTAAAAATCAGAAAAATTTGGAATTTAATTGAATAAGGATTATAGTATATTGTTATCTAAAATGACTGAATAGAAATCTAAAAAAATCTTGCTATAATTTCAACACTGTTTTCCGTAGATTGATAGTTCTTAAAAGTTATACTGGAAAAGAAATGGAAACCCTGTGGATCATAACTTACTCCCATAAATATTGCTTCAAACCCAGAAAAATTCAAGAAAAAGTAAGCTTTTGCTTTTATTTTATTCATATTTTTAAAATCTCTTCTTTAAAAATGACACACGGATTATTTACAGTTAAAATAAAGAGATGATAATGTTTGTTTGTAATTTGCGCCACTTTTATTATCCAGCAGAACAATATTGTGCTTGTAAATTAAAATCTCAAGAAAAAAAAATAATTCGAGATAATTTTGAAGACAAGTGTTATATATAGTAAATAAATTAAAAAGTCATTTTTGAATCATCTAACTTTTAATAAAGTAAAAGATAATTGCGTGATTTTATTATCGGTTCTCATCTGCTGATTTTTCCTAGCGTGAACTTGTGTAATGAAAGAAATGAACAATTACAGATTCATTAAAAATGCTCAGAATATCGTACTTGTAATTGGATAAATTACTTTTAATAGTGCTAAACAATTATTACTTTGTCAAGGGAAATATAATAAAATAAATCTTTACTTTTAAAAATTTTACAGTGCAACGCGTATAAATAAGATTTTAAAAAAATATCTGATAAATGTCCCAATTACTTAAAGTGTTACAAATATTACCACGGATGAAAGAACGGAATCAATAAATTATCTTTTTTTTTTTTTTAAAAAAAAAAAACATGTTAAAGATATTAATTGCATTAAAATTATAAAGTCATTTTCAAGGAAAATTATCTGGATTAAAACGTAAATAAACTGATTTTAGTTATACCCCACTTGAAACGTTTAAATCTTGTCTCACTATGTAATACCAAATAAATCAACAAATGTATTTAAAAAGTTTGTTTTGAAGATCATAATAACCTATATAGTTATTAAGGAAAATTATCTCCAGAAAAGTGGATAAACCACGTGGAAGTATGAATTTTAATTGTCTTATTAATTATTGGTACAGAAACCATTAAATAATTTTTTTTTGCCTTTGGAGAAGTGTTGAATATTGCTTTATTATGCATCGAACAGGATAATAAAAATATATACATGTGTTATTTGGAATGTTTACACATCATAATATCAGTTCTTATCATTTTAGCTCACCAGAATAAAATAAACTTTACGAACAGAATAAACTCTGATGGTAGAAAACGTTTATTTTTTTTTTTTTATTACTGCTGTGTTAGCTTATAATGCTTACATTATGTGTTATTTGGGAATTTTGTTTTTAAACATATGTGTTTTATTGTGGTATGAAATATAGATTGAGTTAAAGAAAAAAAAAAGGTGTAAAATATATACATCTATTACATGTATTTTTATTTTTTCAGTTAAGGGAAAACATGATATTATATATATCATTCATCTAAACAGAGAGGAAGAGAGATTTATTTCTCGTATTTTTTTTAACAGATTTTAATACTTTATTGAAGGTGAACAAACAAATATTTTGTCAAAGATATGCTCTAATGATCTAATTTCGTTTTTATATGAAAGAATTAATGTAAGTTTTTTATTTATTTATTAAGTTTGCCTATGAACTTGTCCACTTTGAATACAAATGCAGGTTGATCTTTATTGCTTAAATATGTTGTGCTCTCTCTAACAAAAGTATAGTTGTCATTTTAAAATAATTAATGATCATTTGACATATATATTTTGGTTTGTCTATTGATACATTAATGGTTCTGCATTGTGAAATGGAATATGTATAGCTCCACTGTTATTGTTAGTGTTGTTTTACCTTGCTATAATATTGAGAATGATTTGTGACAGTTTTTAGCTGATAGGATGTGCCACATAGAATGGCATCCAATAGATTAATATTAATATTGAGCATGGGCTGATGGAGAATCACCTATTGTTGATTCCATGAGAGGATAGTATGGTAGAGGCTGAGTAATAATTAATGCTTAGCATAAATAATCCTAAAAGAAAGGATATCCATGGTTTGAATTTTATATTTTTCATGATGAGGCAAACCCCACATGTGTATACCCATAGAGAGGTAGTAGAATTATCCATATTATTATACAACTGTCATGTTGTTATAGAGCCTTCCTTTTAGTGTTAAATCCCTCATGATGATATAGGGTTAGTTTTTCCACCAAGTATGGTGAAGTTTCGTATTTCAAAATCATATGGCAAGGATAAAATAATGTTAGATTAAGGACCACTTGTCTGTCTGTAGTGTTTGCTTAATTGAAATAGTGTTTTATGATGTTGTAGGATCTTCATCAGTTTATAGACAAACCAAACCTAAAACCTACTTGTAATTGTAGAACTTATAGATGTAAGAGCAAGAGATGCACATGGGCAATGTTGATTTATCTTCATCGAATAATGATTTAACAATGGAGTGGTAAGATCAGTTAAGTATTCAATAATTAAGTTGTGGACATAGATAATGTTTTAGTGACATGTGTGTATTTGACTTTTGATGTCTGTTCTTTAATATATCAAACCTATTCATCTCAAATTTTAATCAGTTATTAATTGCATAGAATGTGATAATTGCCCTTATCATATTCTGATAAAAGAAATGGCTTTGATGTAATGCACCTCTTTATAACTTTTGAATTCTAAATTTAAAATTTGTGCATACCATAAGGTCCTAAATACACTGTTGTTTTTGTAATTTAAGTGCTAGTTCAGTTTCAATAAGGTTTCATGATCTTATTCTTTAAGATAGGCTAAACAGTAATAAGTGATACTTTGAATATCATTGTATAAGCTGGTGGTATTGACTAAGAATATGGTCAATGGGATACTGAGTATTTTCCCATGACTGAGTTTAATTTAATATATTGGTTTTATTTCATGCCATGTCTTTGAATTAAAATTTATAAATATTGTAAATAAAGTTTGTTGTGTTTAAAAATTTATTTAGTTGCCTGTAGTCTTATTGCTAATCACCATATATACACTATTATTGTTATTGCTATCGATCTATTAGAAGATTATAAATTGAAATCATCATCGGCCAATATATTACTATTAACTGTATTATGCTATATCAAAATAATTTTGTTAAGTCTTATAATTTATTAATACATCTAATGCATCATCACACAATAATCAAAATGTTAATAACTTGGAGTACATATTATTTTAAGTAATAGATAAATATAATATTGATTTAATTGGTTTAGTTGAACCCGCAGAGCTATCATTCACTGATCTTGATCACATTGTTTATAATTATTTGAGAAAAGGAATTTGGTAAGTTATTGTGCTTATTTCTTAAAAAGTTATTCCTATTTCTTAAATACTAAAGTTATAAATGTTATTGAGTTCATAAAGTTTATGTGTAACTGCTAAATATAGTTTTTAATTTGAGTTTATATTGAGAGCCTGTTTTGTGCATTCTATTCGGGTAGTGGTAAAATCCCTCTCACTGACCCAAATATATTTTGTATAGAACCCTAAGAAGAATTAGTTGTTAAGTTTCAAGGTAGAATTTAAATTTGTAATAAATTTTAGATCTAGTTAATTATTATAGTTGGACTTGAAATAGATTACTTTCACTGTTTTATGAAAGTCAACCAAACTTTATGGTATAAATTACTTCTTTTGTTGTAAAAAGTATAGCTTGTTTTAACTTCATGATAAATATTCTGGTTGTGTCAAGTTTGAAATCCCTATTTTTATTTAGCTTATCTTTTTACCATTTAATACCATATCAGTTTATAGTTTAAGATTTCAGTCTCCATCATTAACATTGTTCTTCAATTTCATCTTGATCGTTCTTTTATTTATTCATTCTCATTTGACATTAATTCATTATCATAATTGATTAATCATACATTAACTTTTATTCTTTTATCATCTTAACTATTCATTAACTCTTATTCTATCATCATCTTAATCATTCATTATTCTCATACATCTTCATTCTTTTCTCTTCATTCTTAGACTCATTTCATTCCACTATTTAATTATTACTTCTTTCCATCATCCAGTTAGTCATCTACATCATAATTTACTTATCATTTTATTTATAAGTTTAATTTCATAATCATTCCAGAGATATAATTATTAGTTATTTATTGGTTTGCTGAATATCAAATTTAACTCATCACCTTTTGTTTGTGCAGATTTTAAAACTGGTTTGACCAGAAGTTATTATCTTTATTAATCACCTTGTGATCTTCTTTAGATCTATAATTTCATACTAGTTTTATTCAATACAGGAATCATTTCATTAGTTTTACATTTTTGTTTCTTTATGTTTATATTCTTGATAATGAGAGTATGATAGGTTGCATAGGAGAATTTAGTCGCTAAAACATGCGGCATGATTCGTTTATGACCAGTTAGGCCAGTGAGAAGGTTACAATATATACACACATACAATATACTAATCTAATATGTATGTTTGCATTTATACATACTTGAATTCTTTTTAAGTATATGCTATCACACATGATATTTGAGAGCTATACTGAAATAATAATGTTAATGAATATGAATAATTATTATGCATAAGCATATAATAATATTTTTACAGCTCAATATTTAATCTTTTTTTGCATTAGTTGTTAATAAAAAAATAATTATTTTACAAGAAATACTAATTAAAAAAAGGAGTAGACATATAGAATTATATGATTAATAAAAATACATGTAAATATTTATTAAATTCTTTAGCCCTAGAAGTTTTAATACAATAGTAGAGCGACAGAATTTAGAGTTCAAGATCTATGGATTGCTCTTCTTCTCTTTCACTTCTGGTGCTTTAGCTTTATACGAATTGGTGGTAATTTGTTAATCCTTAAAATAATTTACTTTTAAAATAAGAAATTATATTTAATGTTTTCATCTCTCACTAAAATATTTTAAAATCTGCTATTACACTCTTTGTTACATCACCATATGTATATGGTTACAAAAAGAAGTTTACCAAACTGAAAGTAGATTATTTTGATTATTATCTGAGATCTAAAGGAGTTGAGCAGAACAAGTTTCTAATGGCTATTCTACACATTCTTGACATCACTATTATTACATTATGATTATTCACATGGTGATAATCCAGCATGGTGAGTTTATTGACTTTTATATCTAACTTTAAGACAGGAAATATTATGGTTTTTCTTTTTAGATCTTTTGAAACTCAAATGTTATTAATTTAAGGCAAGATGAATAATGAATATGTAAATTTGTGCGTGAATGCAAATATTTTTATATTTACAAAAATAGCAAACAAATAAAAAGACAGTTCTTATGTTCTACAGGTAACTGTTGGCAAATTAAGACAGAAAGTATTAAGTGCCATCTCTCTGGATTTAAGTTGCTCTTCAGTGATGATCTTTTAATTATCTATCAATAATTGCAGCTTTTTTAAATGAAGGAAAATTGCATATATTAATGGAAGAATTGTCTAAAATTTAACAGAATTTTATTGGACTTTGTGTAGTTAAAAAAAAAAAAAGAAAGATGAATAGGCAATTAAGTTGAAAAGTGGATATGTACTTAATACTTAACAATATTGCAGTGTGTGTGGAAAATTATTCAGTGTTAAAGGAATGATATTACCTTAAATTACATACTAGAATGCATGAGTTAATCAAGCTATGAAGAAGAAAAATATTTCACTCATATTTCTAAAAACATTGCTATATTTCCTGATTAATTCAACCTAAGAATTATTATGATTTCAACTGCTGGCGGAATCAGTTTTTAATTTATAAAAGAGGGCGATTCTGCATCAAGCACATCGTAACTTATAAAGATCGGGATTAAGATTTCCCATCAATTTATTTTAAGAAAATATTCTTCCTGGACTTAAGAAATAAGCATATTGGTAAGGTAATTTATACATTATTCTAAAACTAAATAATAAAATCTAACACTCAAAATTAACAACGTAACTAACTAAAAATTAGGCATGTACAATGAAAGTTTTATATTTGTAATAAAGATTTATTACAACACATTAAATATTTAAACACCTATAATAATAAAATTATAATATTGGAAAGAAACACACACATACTCAGATAATTATTTGAACCATTTGGATTCAAATATCCTACTTTGAAGTATTAGCTAATGTCTCTTTTCTTTTTGTCTATGGTAACAGTTTATTATTTAAAATTCAGTTCGCAAATCTTTTATGTAGATAGAAGTTATAGCCATTGACTTACCGGTAAGCTTCAAGTGTTTATGTAGATGATTGATCTTCTTAGTAGTCTGATTCCTTTTGATGGATGGTCCGCAGTATTGTTTTTTATGGTTTCATTTCTTTTATATCTCTGATCTTTATTGAGGCAAGATTAGATGAAAGTTTAGGTGACTTTTTCCGAAAGAAGATGTCTGCGAATGATCTGGTTCTACTCGCACACGGGGAATAAGTTCAGTTTAGATTTAAGTGGTAACATTTTATTTTTAATTAAAAAAAAAAATCCTGCACGTGAGAAATTGCCCAAAACACACAGGTGAAAAAAGATTCCTTCCCAACTTGTCTGTTCCTTTTATACTCCAGATCATTTTGAGAAGTCCTGCGCATATTTTCTTTATCTTTTGTTTTATTATTCAATAATCTTCCACCTTATTTCTTTTTTTTCAGCTACAAAGTTTATTATTTTGTTTATGAATTATTTCCGCCATCTTTAATTAGCGTTAGAAAGGTGTTTCTGATCATAATCTTTTTTTACCATTGGAATTTTTTTCGTTATCTGGATTAATTAATCCGCGTGCACTTTCCAATATCAACATTATTTTGATTAAATTACATAGATAAATAAGAAGCAAAGATTAACTTTCATTATATGTTTTTTTTTTTAAAAAAATATATATCGTCTTTCAAACAATCTTTGCATACTCTCTTTGAATGTTTTCTTTTTAAATATTACATAATGCCAAATATATATTTGTACCATATATAAATAAACGGTACAATATTAAATGCAGATAATTCAGGTTTTGTGCAACAATTCTCATTCTGATGAAAATATAGAGAATTTTTATACAAATTTATAGAATAGTTTTGATCAGACCAAAAAACATTTAAAAATGATGAGATTTTAATACTAGAATTGGAAAACATTTGAAAGATAAGAGTGCTGTGAATAAATTTAGATATAGAAGCAGAAATAAAAGAGAACATTTTCAGAAAGAAAAAAAAACTGATGAGTGCGTTTTTTGACAAAAATCCAGAGCAGAAATGAAAATGGCAACAACCAAATGAAAACATAGCATATTTGGTTATTCTATTTTGATTAATAGCATATATGTATTTCATGATAGTAATGTGCTCAATAGAATCAATACAAAGGTGATCATTGATTAATGAAATATATGAAATGTGATAATGCAAAGCTAGAGACAAAAACTAGTAAGAAAGACAGTATTAAAGTTGATATAATATTCCAATGAAAACTTGCAAATCGTTGAAAATTTTTCATAGACTTTGAAGTTGATTTAGACTTAAATTGGTAATAAAAGTTGCTAAAAAAAATAGTTATTTATCAGGAATTTTTTAACTGAAGCAGGGAAGTATATGAGGAAAAAAAAAAGGAATATGAAAATATTTAAAATTAACCAATTTAAACTTATTATCTGGAACTCAGTAAAATGTTATAAAAAAAGATTGACTGGAACTCAGTAAAATGTTATAAAAAAAGATTGAATGACAACATAAAAAATATTGGAAAATAGCATGGAAATTTATAGAAGAGAGCAAAAGTCTTAGAAGTATAAAACATTATCTTAGTATTGGAAGAAAAATTGTTGCAAAAAGAAGGACAATATTATGAAGTATTGAAGCAGTCAATCTTAGCTTAAGATTGAGTTTCATGTTTCCACCTACTAACCTGTGTTTAAACCCTATATCCCATCCCGCTCCTTTTGTCAACATTTTTTTTAAAAATTATTTTTAATTCTTTTCTATTAATTATTAGTTATTTTTTATTTAAGTACATAGGTACGGCTCAAATATATATATTGTAACAGTCAAAACACGTGTATCTCGTTAACATATTGCAGAATTCGACCACCACACAGAACAGCAGCACCATCGAGTAGCGAAGCCATTGTTAATACTGAGTTCGAACATAGTTTATCGGTTCCACACTACAATCTACGGAATAATGCCTCTGATGCGACATAAGTAAACACCTCTTTAGGCACGGTGGTCAGGGAGATGCACGAGATTCATGGGTTTTGTTTCCGAGTTGGCCAACAATCAAACGAATATTAATTAATATATATAATCGAGAAAATGTCTATAATGGGCATCGAATAAATGAAAACTTAACTACAGACGTATATTTAGAATTATTTATTTACGTATTTAATAAAAGAAGACATTATTAATGTGATTAATCATATTTTAAATTCAAAGTCTCAACAGCTAATTGATAATATTATATATATAAAAATACATTTATTTATATGGAGCATTTATTTATATGAAGGCGTAATCTAGCTACCTAGGGTTCTCGAGTGAGTATTTCTAATGCGTGCTGTAAGGAATTTATACTTTGCACTGCAAGAGTCATCAGTAACGGCGGACATACATTTATTTAATAAAATATTTATTTTACGACAAAGGACAAACATTTATTTGAGAGTATATGACGAAGAGAATGCCGAGGCGGAGTGATAGAATAAACTAAATAAAAGAACACGTGGTACGCTTTAGAAGGGCGATGTAAAATGGCAGTGCTGAAACTGCAATGCCGTGAATAAGTTATAAGGGTTTCGGATTGGTCTCTGCCGCGACCCGAAGAGGTAAGGTGTCACATGAGCATAACCAGGGACAAGTGGTCCGTGTCGCAATTTGCCAGCTGGCTGCGTGACGGTCGTCAAGCCCTACGGGAACATTATCATGTCCGCTTGTGTAGGACGACTGGGGTTAATTCAACCCTAGAGAATCCGGAGTATTCACGGCATGGAATGAGCCATCGGGGCTTCAAAACGTAACACATGTATAATATCTAAAAGATTGTGGTAATATTTAATTAGATTTCAAACTCGGCCCAATATTATCACCGTTGACTGAAAGAAAATTGGTGACTCTCAAAGAAATGAAATTTACATAATTATTCATTAACATTTAATAATAAAAAAAAATATCTAAAAAGGGAATTATTACAGCGAGTATGCCAGCTATTACGGAGGAGTAGACCCTGCATTACAATAACTGATTCTTTGAATGCGTGTCGATTTATATGAAATTTAAGTTATTTATAAAAGCAAATATTAATGATAATTCGACACGCATTCACTGTTCAAGCGATTATGGATTTAGCTTTAAAACTAAGATAATTATGAGAAGGTAATATTTCAATGATAATTATAAATGAAATGTAGATTTAAGAAATACACACCTAAGAAGTGATAGAGAGAGGGTAAGCTAGATTATGCGAGAAATTTACAGATTACATGAATTCTCAAATTTTAGTTTCTCAAAATTACAATTTTAACATTTAGAAGTTATACAAATAATAGGAGATGAGCCATAGCTTATTATTACTAGAGTACTCTATAATTTGGAATACACACACAGGTACCTGTTTTATAAGATGTTTTCGTCCATTGGTTTAATAGCAGATTGTTCGTAATTAGAAGTTTTCTTTCTTGTCCTGGGCATGTTGTTTTATTGATTTTTAACAGCAGCGGCTTTCTTGTTTATTTCAGGCAGCAGATCATTTTGGTGTTTTTACGATGGGCAAGGTGAAGCTCGGCATATAGTGGGCCATCTCCCGGTGGAGAATAATTTCGGTGCTTACTCGGTCATACCTTGCAGTATTAATTTATTTAAGATATTTTAGACGCTCCACTCGAGAGCAAAGCTAAAATTCAAGTCAAAGTCTCCAGCAAGTCTAAGATGGCCTCCCTTTCCTTATCTTGATCTTTTAATTTTTCTGTTGAGATATTTTTAGGTTTTATTTATCTTGCCCTCAGGATAATCAACGCTCTGCTGGTTTTAATTAGAAAGAAATTTGCTGTGCTATTGTTTGTTTTTCTTTACATTCGTTAATTACATTCTTTTGGAATTTTGCTATAATTAATTTATTATCTATCACTGACCGATGCTTTTAAATTTTCAAAGACAAAAGGGAATAAAATTATTTTAACTTTAATTAATTAATGCATCAGATTTTGTTAGAATTATTATTTAACGAAATTTAAACTAAACAACAAATACGAACTTTATAAAATTCAAAATAAATGATTATGATTACACAAAATTTATTTAACTAAAAAGGAATCTAAATTATATTATTTTATCCGTATTTATTGCCTTTAATTTGAGATCGAAATGTGTGCGTGTTTATGTTGAATTCTACATATATTTATACATTTTTAATATTGTTACACACACAATTCGATACCAAAAAGTTTAAATTTGGGTGGGATAGACCGGTCAGTGAGAGACGACAGAAAAAGATGAAACTTGAGATTCGAATACGAATCTCACTGTTTCAATATATATTAACAAAATATTGTTTTTTTTTTGTAAATATTTTATTATACATCATTTTAAACTTTTTCTATTTAAAGTACTTTTTTTATTAAAATGTATATTTCGTAAAATCCAATATGGAAGATGCGACAGTTGATTGTCCAAAAATAATTAAAGGGTTGGAAACACTATTGTTTTAATCTGGGGAAGGTAATTTTTAATTAATGTTTTTACTTAAAATGGAATTAAGATAAAGATTGTCTTTTGTTATAAACATTTTTCTCAAATTTATTTCTAATCTGGAAATAGATTTGAGTTTATTTTTGGACGTTATTTAACAGTTGCATCTTTCAAAAACAATGAACTATATAATTAAAAGCATTCCACAAATACCTGGGTAGGATATAAAATGACCGGGTTTTAAATCAGATGGGATGAGCTACTATTGAAAGAACTGCAGTGAACATAACCTACGCTGGTGTGAAAGTTAAAAAAATAATGATGTAGTAATAAGTCCACCACCCTTCTTGCCCCTGTTGGGTACCATCTGCCGCTGCCGTTATATCATGCTTCCTAGAATGAAGTACAGATCCGATGGAGAACTTGGAATGCTAAATAAAAGCTTGCTATTATTTAAGAATCAATTGCCATGCATGAGTAGACTTTGAAATATGAACTCTTAAAATGGTGCAAGGTAAATTTTCAAGCCGCAAGTAAAACTAGTCTAACTAATCTACTATCAATTTCTCCTAATGTATAATTTAATTTTGTAACTTTTCTAATATGTAATTGCTCTCAAATGATTTCTATAAATTTAATCCTATCTCATTTGCTCTAACTTCCCTTAACTTTGGTGTGGTCATTTATTACTTGATTTTATATATATGCTTTTATTATTATGCCAATCTCAAACAATCTGACGAGTTGAATTTCTAAAATCTTTTCTTCCTTTAAGGTTTTTAACGTCCATTTAAACAACGCATTATTAATTAATACACTCGCCAGATTGTTTTATGAGCCAACATTTTATTTATGTTTTAATATAAAAAAAAATATTTGTTTAACTCTGGATTTTTTATTTGGGGTGAATCCAGAACTCAAGCTAATTAACGCTTTGAAATCTTTTAAAATGTTTTTTTTTAAATTCTGAAAGAGTGACCCAATAGTTATTTTCTATAACTGCCAGTCTTCTTATTTTTACATACTCTTAAAATATCAAATACAGTATTTATATTTTCCATTTATTGTAAAATCAATGAAGATGGGATTTATTTATTTTAAATAACAAAAAAAGGGAAGGGGGTAAATCTTAATGTTACTTTTGCTAAATAAAATCTTCAAGTATATTTTAAGTAAATGAAATCTTAAATGTCTCTCTCTATATATATATATTATAACTGCATAGCATATTATTTGTCTAAATTATATAGCACTCAAACAAGGGTCATTTATTTTAAAGCAGTAAAATTTATTCAATATCATTAGTGACATGTATCATTATTGTGTTACTGACATTTGGCTATCTTTGTATATAGATATATTACGTGATTCTAGTTTTCTAATCTGAGGGTTGCAACAAGTTTGAACCCATAGATTTCTTCTCATATCTCGTTCCGTAGATAGTTGAGCTATCCGGAACCACATTTATTTCATATAAAAATGCCTCTGGCGGTGATCCCTAAGTCTGGCACATGCTATGCATATCCATTTTCTTCATATAAAAGGCCTCTGGCGGTGATCCCTAAATCTGGCACACGCTATACCTATCCACTTCGTTTTTCGTCCAGAAGCACGACTTTTCCTGTTATTTCTTGGCTAATTATCTCAGCACCGCAAACTTCTTCATATTATTTCTTTTGCTTCATGACCCAGTTTTAATGGTCTAATATTAAAATTGTGCTCTGCTTAAAATATATATAAATGCCAACTACTTCTAGTTTTATTAATTAAATTTATTTCAGTTATACAATCCCACCATCGTAACTTATTTCTGTATTTAAGAGTATTTATATGCCTTGGGGAAAATAGAGTGTTCTTCTTATCAGCGCTAATTAAGAGAATTTTCATTAAATATTTTGTCATATCATAAAATGTAACTTTCAAATGTGTTTTACTTATTTTCACGATTGTAATGGCGTGAAAATAGTTTTCTTATATATGTAATGAATTTCGGAACCCGTCGTAATATGTTAGTCACCACGTTTCAGAACCGTAATCCAAAAGCGTTAATAGTAATATTATGTAATTCTATCTAATAATCGATTGACATCTTAATATTGGACCCACCAAAGATGTGTGCTTATTTATCATATATTATTTAGCTAATAAAGAGCATATGAGAAATAATAGCGTGAATGACACTATGTAATCATCTACCGCTTGCTCATTCACGCACATACTAATGTATTCAATTAAGTCATATATGTAAATTAATAATTTGTCATTATATTAAACTATTTTTATTGTCTAATTTATTTGAATAGTTCAAATTCCTTTTTCTCCACTTCCACCCATACATCTATGCGTGTATATATTTTAGTTTAGTCATAGTAATAGATGTCTCATTGTCTTCTCCGATTTGCTAGTGAGCCGGATTAAGAATTAATTCTCATGTGCCATCACTATTATGTTATTCATTAGGTGTTAGATCTGGAGCTTAGAGAGTGGGTTCGAATCCAGGCCAGTCCCTGACCTAAATCTCGGGCTTGACTGGGTTTGAAGTACATTTTGTGAGTTCCAGCTCATGTTAGATGGATAAATATGTTTTGACCGGTGCAGTATACAGAAAAGTCTTACAACTATATAGCAACAAAGATTAAGAAAGCAAAGCAGCCTTTAAAAAACTCTACATCTTTTAAAATACCAAGTATTTTAAATGAAAAGGTGAGAATGGAAAAGTTCCAGTTATTGTTAGAATATTATTGATGTTGTAAAAGAAGTGAGGATAGAGAAATTGTTGACAAATCTATATATTAAATATCTAAATAATAAAGATATGTCATGTGTTTGGAAGAATGCAATAAAGATATTAAGTTAAGAAAGGTGAGAAAAAAAAAAAATAAGGATTGCAGATTTGTCAGTCTTCTATCAGTTTTATCTAAAATTTTTGCTAAATCATTAGAAATTGTCATCAGAGAACACTGGATGCAGACCAATTAAAAGAATAATCTGGATTAAAAGTAGTTATAACATAGAAGATATACATTCAGCTGTTAAAAGAAGTTAATGATAAGGAATTATGAGTTAACTATTTTGGATTGTGTTTGTAAATCATTTGACCCTATAAGCATTTTAGCAATAAATACAATTTTGGAAAAATCAGGCATAGATCAGGATATACTTAAATTCTGTAAAATACTAATTAACCTGCATTAGTAGTGATAAGATTACACAGAAATGCTAAGAAAATTAAAATTGATGTTTTATGACAAGTTGATTTTATTCTTTAAAACTTTTTACAGTAGTTTTATGGAAAATATTTTTTGTGGATTAAAATGGGAAATCTAAGGAATAAAAATAAATGTTTTTTCAAATCATCTATATTTTGCAAGTGATGTCATTTTTGTTAAACAATGCTTCAAAAATGTTACAAGAGCTATCAAATGAAAACAGAATATATAAGACTAAATGTAAATATTAAAAAGACTAATGTAATGCCAAATGATTTTTTAAAAGACAAAAAATAAAGAAAAGGGTAATAATTATAAAAATTATTTATTAAAATGAACTTAGATGGAAGTATAACTTATCAAATTACTCAAGAATTAAACTTGGATAGAGTTTTTTTGGTAAAAACAATACTATTAAAGGTAATCTGCTTATGTGTTTGAAAAAAAAAAAAGGTTTAATAAATATGTTTACTATTGTTTACTTATATATTTCAATCTTGGAGATTTAATAGAACAATACAAAGACTGCAGACTATAAAATGAAATATTGCGAGATATATGTGAGGATTAACAAGGAAGAATAAAAAGCAAAGTACATTGATAAGAGGATAAATTAGTATTATTGATGGCAATAAACTAATTAAATGGCTGAAATGGAGATTAGGTGAGCTTTCTGCTAGAAAAGATGATAATAAATGGTCAAGTGATATATTAGATTGCTTTTAAAGAAATTGTAAAATATTTCAAAAGGAATTACTTTGAGATAAATAAATGAATATAAAGTTTGCTGAGAAATTGTGGATCAGAGAAACTTGGAAAGATCTTCATCTTATAGTGGACTTATAATAATTAAAAGTGATGATATGCTGGGTTTTGATTTTTAATTGTATTGTTTTTTAATATATAAGAATCTATGATCTATTAGAAGTTTTTCTGGAATAATGTATTAATATTTTAAGGTTGTTAATAGCCTTGGATATGAATATGAGAAAATATGTAGTGTGAATTTGTTAATTTAAAATTTGGAATATTTTTTAGGTCCAGTTTCATGTGTGGAAATAAGTCCTGTTTTGCCACCTCAGGCTGGAGAGAAGCAACCAGATGATTTGTCCAAGTTTTTAATGGAGTGCCTTATGGAAAACATGGTATCCCAGGTTAGAGTAACATATTGTTATATTTATAGTAAACAAATTGCTCTCTTTATATATAAGAAATCATGGGCACATGAAATAAATAAAATGTTTATATAATCTGTTATATTCTTTATTTTTAATAATTTTTATTCATAAATAATACTGAAATATAAATATTCTGTTAAAATACTATAGCAAGGAAATTTCAGTAAATTTGTTAATGTTCATTTATTCAATTTTTTTTATTATTTTATTTTAGGGAAGTTAAACATCTTAATTACTTTACTTTTTCAAAAAAAAAAACAACTCAATTGAATTCTTTGACCAGCCAAGCAGAAAGTTCACATTCTTACAATTACATATACTTAAAAGTTGAATAATGTTTCCTTTTTCATCATTTACAGAAATGAAATTACTAAAAATTAAAATGTACAATCAACCTATAAATAATTTTTCATTATGTGTTTATGATACACATACAGAAATATTTTACAAAAATGAAATTATTAAAAATGCACAATCAATCTATAAATAAATTTTCTTTGTGTGCTTATATATATGCACACACATAAATATATATATTTAGGAAGTTGAACAAAATAACTGGAATGTGTTTATATTTGCATTATATATTTGAAATCTTGCAGTACAGGAATGGTAATACATATCAACGTAACATTTTTTTTATTATTTACAAATATAATTTTTAAAATGATTATAAGAAATTGTCCTTCTCAATTGCAAAAATTGCATTCAAGATGGGGGAATGAAACTGTTAGAATCAACTGTAGGTTGAAAATCAAAACTTAATTAGAGGGATGAATGAATATTATGGAGAATTGTAGTAAAAAAAAGACAACAAAAAATACCAAAAGAAATCACTGTTGAAGGTAACACTCACTTAAACAATACATTGCTGCCAAAATAATTCATTATACGTTTCATGATTTCATGAATAAAACCGAAATATCATTTGATATGATTGGAAGCATTTCATATGATTATTTTAGTCATTCTTTGAGCTTTTCCAACTACTGGAAAGATTTATTTTGATGATCAAAAAAAATGAACCCATCAGCATTGTTTTATCCTAACCATGAAATATGATGATAGAACTATTATAAATTGAATAACTATATCTCGATAATTCATTTGATTTCATTTTACTCTTTTTGAATATATAAATTTGCAGTCTATTTAAAATTGGGAAGGGATGATAGATTTATATTCTTTTCTAGTGTTACATCTCGTTCATAGCTTCTCTAAACTTTCTTATTTGAATATTGATGCTGTGTTGGCAATTTTTGAATATTGAGTATAAAGTTGATATTTTCAACCAACATCTCTCAAAGAACTAGAGACTTTTTTCTAGATGTGGTTCAGATCTTATATAGTCAGTCTATGTAAATAACAAATGGCTTTGAACTTTCCATTGTTTCTGTTCAGTCTCTATATGTATACTGTATTTATATTAAAATGAGATTGGGTATTACTCTACAACCATGTAAATTATAGATATTTTTTGTATGTATATAGCATAGACGAATTTGAGGTTTTACCAATGTCATTTGTCTGATAATTTTTATCTGTTTTAATTTAGGTTTTAAGAATATATGTAGAACATAAAGCAATGAAGGAATTGAGATTAATTAGACGAAAATATGTATAAAAACTCTCACAAGTATACTTAACACATCTTTTAAAGCAGTGTTTCCCAACCTGTGGTACGCGTACCACTGGTGGTATGCGAGTTGCTGGTTGGTGGTACATGAAAAATAATCAATAATGGCATACATAAAAAAAAATTAAATCATAAAAATATCATAGAAATGTTTTTTTTCTATAATTCATAAAAATTATTTTAATTAATAATATTATACAGTAAAGTTGTTAATATGTATAGTCGATAACGATCTTTAATGTTAATGATAAAATTGAAAGTATGATTAAGAAATTAGATTTTTGGAAACAGTGTATCCAAAACAATCAACCGGAAGTATTCGAAACTCTAAATATTTTTTGTTTGAAAATAAGGTTAGTCTGTTTCGAGATATACGAGAAATTATAATAGCACATTTAACAGGATTAAAATTGTCTTTCATGGAATATTTTCCAAAACCTGAAAACACAAATGATAATTTGATTTCAAACCCCTTCTATGAAGAAAATTTAGAAAATGCTACATTATTATCAATAAAGGTTAAAGAAAATTTAATAGAATTATCATGTGACAGAACTTTACAAGTAGAATTCAAACGACTCAACCGAATTAATTTTTGGTTAAACATTAAAGAATATGAACAACTTCCTGAGAAAGCTCTTAAATTATTATTACTGTTTACTAGTATGGAATTAGTAGGAAGAGCTTTTTCTTCATATATTTTTTAAAAAAATAAGCATCGAAACAGATTGAACACAGCTGTAGACTTAAGGGTATACCTCACATCTTTTGAACCAAATTTTAAAAAATTATGTTCTTCGAAATAAGCACAAGGATCTCATTAAATTTATTTTATAAAAGTATTTGATTATGATAAGAAAATATATTAATTGGTTTTTATATAATTTTGTGTTTTTATTAAAACCATTTATTAGTAAACAAAATATGACAAAATAGTAGATAAATATGAAACTTTGAACAAACACATACATATATATATATATATATATGTTACATGAGTTTATAATTTCAGTGAGTTTATATTCCGGCGTGACGTTTAGGCGTGTTTCAATGTAATTTGTCTCATTATGTGATGTGAATACATACATGGTCACCCTATAATATTTATAATGCAAATAAAATAACACACTTGCAATAACAAATTTCACAAAATAGAATCATTTTTACAAAGTGGTACAATTTAGCGTGATGTACTACCAAGTGGTACGCGAGCCAAAAAAGGTTGGGAAACGCTGTTTTAAAGGACAATATAGAGTTGCTTGTAAATCAAGATCCAACTTATAATGGCTGTACTGGTTCTAAAAAGAGGTTTGCATGTATATACATACTATAATGGGAACACTGAATTTCTTTATGATCCCTGCACAAAACATCAGAAATTTATAGTAATATTTCTGTTGAAATTAACATCTAATAGGAACACTGAAGTCATCCTTAGTACAATACTTGTCTATCTAAGTATTAAATTACAAAATTTCTCAGATAAAATTTCAGTGATTCTTTAAATTAATATATATTAGTGGCTTTAGTTTACCTATTATTTGAATATGATAGAAATGTGTGCAAACTAAAAATCTGTGAATAATTATAAAAAAAGCTTTGGTTGCAATCATTATTCTTAGTTTATTCAGATTTATACATTTTATTTGAATTATAAATTGTTTTAGTACTGTATTAATAACATTGTCAGTTGCATGTGCATCATTTCTATTTTGCAAGTTAGATTGCGATTTTGGCTTAATTATTGTTTTAGATAAATTTCAAACAGTCTTAAATTCTTATACATTATTAATAGCATCCAAAATATTTCTAAAGCACATTTGTTTTTTGATTGGAAAAAATTAATAACATATATCTGGAAGTCATATTTAATGTCTTTACGGGCAAGTTTTATTAATTTAGTGTCTCAAATGATCTAAAATAAATTGCTTTTACTTTTAATTGTAAGATGAGTAAAACATGATGAAACAATTTCTTTAATATTATTAAAAGTAGCTTAATAATATTTAAGCTAACCTGCAAGAGCTTTATGTTAAAGTTAGTGTAAATGTTACAAAGAACTTTAAATTTTTTTATTTTTACACTATCAGAAGGAAGTCTTTTACTCTGAGTTTTGGAAGAGATTTCATTTTGAGATTTTTATTGATAATATTATTTAAAAAATTATATAATTTACCACATGAAATTAGCTTAGCATATTTTTATAAACAGAAAACCTTTAGTTGGAAAGCATCTTGGAAACTATCTGATAGAAAATTTAGTTTCTAAATATGAAAATTGTGAAAATATTATTATATATTTCTTTGTCTAGATCTCTAAACATATTTTTGTATTTAGAGACTCTACATGTAAATTGATCTATTGAGGAAAAAAAATCTTTATAATTTGTATTGTTTAATTATAGGTATTAATTATTAAATATATTTATGTGTTAAATAATTTAATTCTTTGAATTTAATTTTATAATTCATTGTCTAATTATAGGTATTAATTTTTAAATTTATTTATGTGTTAAATAATTTAATTCTTTGAATTTAATTTTATAATTCATTGTCATTTATATTGGAATATGATTTTTTTATACGAGATGAAAAGTGAGATTAGTATGAATCATATATAATGAGTCAAAAATAAGTATTCCTATTCTTTGAATGTATAGGCTGTTTCATAAGTCTAGCGTCTTTTTAAAAAAAACATGTTGAAAGAGAAACTTATTTTTTATAACTTGCTCATATATTCACATTATTTCTAATATACAAACATAGAAATTTAATTCTGTCAGATTATTTAAATCTCATAATAATGCATTTTGTTTGGAGTTTTTTTTTTTTTTATGTTTTCAAGTGGCCCCAGAAATAAATTAAAAATGTAGGTGACTATAATTACTTGAATACTTTTTTCTTATTCATATTGGTCTATAAAAGTATAAAAAAATACATTAAATCTATGATGCTATCTTCATGGAGAACATTCACTAATGTGAATTTGGAACTGGATTTGTAATAAGTGTTTAAATTCAGCAAAGATTATATGTTTATACAGCCCTACTATCTCTTCTCTCTACCATAGAAGTGGAAGGTATCTAGTAAAGATAATCTAAAAATGATCTAGCTCTTACTGCCTGGAAAAGTTGGAAGATCACTTACTAAAGAAATCGAAATAATTGCAAAATCAATAATGTTAATGATAGTAAAGCAGAACAAAGTGGTAATAGTAAAGACATGTTAATTATGGAATTTTTCTACAAATGGGTACATGAAATGCATGAACTTTATTTGATGCAAAGTCTCCAGTGTTTGAATAGAGAACAGAACTTGTAGTCAAGGGTCTATTAAATTTTAAGATAGATTTATCTACTCTTAATTAAATTCCTCTTCCAGAGGATTCAGTTATGGTTTTAGATAATCAATACATACTAGAGATATGATTTTTGTTGCCAGGCAAATGTAATAAAAATATTTGGGAACAAATATCTTCATCTTTTATTAATTTGGTCAAGGTATTTGACTCAATTCATCAGATTTTTGGCAGTGTTTACTTTTAGTTGCTGATTTACCTAGATTGATTTGTGTTTTACCACTTTTATATGTTAAAATGAAAATAATTATTGTTATTACTGGTGAAAAATGTGAGGCATTTGAAATGAAAGATTGGTATTAAACAAAGGTATGTATAATAATTAAAAAAGCAAGTTATATATAACATAACATTACTTTTATAAGCTTGTAGTTACAAAAATGCAATACAGAGAGCATACCAATAGCTCAAACAAGCTCTTAATTAATAAGTGCGGTATGAGAAAATATTTGAAATCTTTATCCAGAACACTCTCATCTCCAGACCAACTGGTTTTGAGCTTATGGCTCACGTCAGTGGAGAGCTAGAATATTTGGACCCTAGATCTAAAATATAAACTCAAAACCCAGCACTTATTTCATACGTATATTTAAGTAGAAACTCTGAAATTTTTGGACATGAAAATGTCTTTAAATCCAGCTATCTAACTTAAATAGCTATATGGGACTGAACTAAATTCAGATCTACCATATTTTAATAGCCTCAAGCATAGCCAAAGCCTTAAAGGTAAAATTATAGTAATTAAAAAAGCAAGTCAACATATTTTAATAGCCTCAAGCATAGCCAAAGCCTTGAAGGTAAAATTATAATAATTAAAAAAGCAAGTCGACTTGCTTTTTTAATTACACAGTCTTTATTTGTTCAATTTATTGAATGGAAATGAGATCTGGAATCTTTATAGATGTAACATAAAGTCATTACAAAACAATTATTTAAGAATGCTGCATAAAATTCTAAAAATAAGATGATGAAATCATATGGACAAACATTATGTGTTTAATTTGGTGGATGTGGTACTAAAGAATTTTACTATTGTAAAATCATATTCATTGTATTGGAAATGAGCGTAAATTTTTGGGAATAGATTTCCTTAAAAAGTATTTTATCATGAATTTCAGCATGGTTTATATGGTAAAAGCAGACTTTATTTATATTATAAAGATTATCTCGAAGACTGTCTACAAAAGAACAATATTGATTGCGTTCGTTGGAAAAATATTGGTTGAGATTAAAATGCATTAAAGAGCTACAATTAAGCAAAGTGTTGAAGGATTTCAGAAAAAAAAAGTTGCTTCAGAAGTTAAAAGATAGCATCGCAAAGAGTTCATATAAATATCCTGAAGGACCAACATATATATTGTAATCCTTTGATTGGTTATCCATGGTAAGAATAGCATATAAAATGTAAATTATAGCTCCAAAATTTAAAATTTAAAAGTGAGATAGCAGTAATTATAACTTTGGTATAATAGTAATAAATGATTTGATATATAAAGATTAAAAAGAGAATTCTGTAGAGATTTAATAATCATTGTTAGTTATAAATAATTTATATTATAATCTAGCATAATTTTAATACAATATTTGTCCCTTTAAATAAACATCATTATTTATAAATTTGATTTTAATTTATTTTTAATGCAGTGCTCCTTCAAAAGCTAAAAATCTAAAATTGTAGTTTAATGAAAGAAGGAACAATTATAGATTACAAGATAATAATCTATTTTAAAATTATCATAATCATAATATTTTAAACAAAAATATTATTAAACTTTATATTTAAATTCAATTAATAGTATCATATATTAAAAATATAATGAGAATGAAAAGTTTAGTCTTAAAGAAATGATTTAAATTAATTTTGTTTGTAAAATAATTGTTGATTTCAATTATTTTAAATAGAAACAGAAAAATCTTTAAGTTAAAAATTGTATAAGTTAATTTGGAATATTGACCAATGAGAGTTTAGTAAGTAGTTTTTTAAACGTCACTACCCTGGGGTTTTTAAGAAAAAAATATAGCAGTAGATGATCAGAGAGGAAGATTCAAGAAAAAATATAAAGTAGATAGCAGTCTCAATTTATTTTCTCCATAAAAAAGTTACAAAAATTAAAATATTTAAAGTCTTAAGCAGTAAAAATTGTATTCAAAAAGCTATAAAGTAATTATTAACACCATGGAGTAAGTTGAATTAATCTTCTTTGTGACTACTGCCAATCCTGATCATCCAATTATAGCAGAAACAATACTCAAGGAGTTGAAAAAAAAAAAAAAAATCAAAGTTGTTGTTTTAATTTTGTTTAGGATAACCATAAGAAAGGAAAGACAACTACATTGCTTTCAAGAGAAACTTAACTACATTCATGCAAGAAAGCTTTCATTTATCTATGTTAAGTTATGTGTTTTTATTAATTATAGATTAAAAAGGAGAAACCAATCCAAAATTTCCTAGAAAATTTTTTTTAAAACCTATAAAGATACTTTATCGAATGTTAAAAATAATCAATTAGTCGAGAGTGATAAGTTTAAGAAAACTAACCATTTGAATTGAACCATTGATATTTAAGAAATAGTTTGCAAAATTAAAAAAAAAAATATCAAGCTTCTACTTAATAATAATGGGAAAAAAAAATTGAATTGAGATTTCTTATTTTTAAAGAGAAAGTAAACTTTATTATAGGACTTGAAGAATGGAACATTAAACTGGGAAAGATAAGTTAAAAGTCTGTTTAACTTGTAATATGAGATGTACTTCAAGCCAGAGAATTAAACAAATTTATCAGATATATGTTTAAAAATTTTCCAAGTCTAATAAATGACAGGAGAAGGAAAGAAATGCATAAGTAAACATATCTTAGTTAAACCTGTTTTGAAGTGCACATTGGAAAAAAAAATAATGTGGAGATCTGTTAAGAAGATTTATGAAAGCTTTCGTAGTGTCTTTTTCGAGCCGAATTATGCGCATAGAACAAAGGTACATCCAATTCAGAACTTTTGTCCCGTTAATTGTGCTTGTGTGGCTGATGTTTTATTTATTATGCATGTATTTTAGCAATATGAAGAGAGGAGAAACACCCAAACACGTGAGGAATGGTAAAAGTCTACAGGGTAACTATGGTAATATTAAACTAAAAAAAAAAATTTGAAATGAGTTTTAAAGGAAAAAAAAAACAAGATGAAAAGGATTTCAATTTTAAATTTATTAGTAATAATTTTCTTGTTTGATATGAAATACGAATGCAAAATATTTTCATAGTAGTGATTTAAAGAATTTATGTTTACGATCTAGTATATAATGTTAAAAGTGTGCCTAAATATAGGAAGAGAGTACCCATGAGTTATAATGTGAGAGTGTGTGTGTGGAGAATATAATGTTTAAGTTGTATATTCTGAGGCAGTAGAAATTTTTAGAAAATTAAGTATGATAACACACATAAATTATTGTTAAACATACTTAACAAAGAAGAATGAACTAGTAATCATAAATAAAATCTGATAGGATTCTCGAAAAATTATAATAAATATATTATAAAATGTAATATTTATGAGAGCAAGAACGAGTGAATGTTGATGTAAGACCATACCATGATATCATTTATTAAAAAAAAATAAACAAAATATCCGATTAATAATAATAATAGAAATGGATTATTTGTTTTGTGACATGATAACAAATATAGATAGGAGAATATTTCATGAGAAGATTATATTATATTATTGGTATAGAATTGATAGAATATTAGATATTAAATACACTGTAAGAAAAGGTAAGTTAAAATTCCAGGCTAGGATATATAAAATAGTGTCCTGAAGAACTGATGAAAGGTTAAGTGGGATTAATCTTTGTGATAACCAGATAGTTAGCAGGAAAGATAGGAGGATTTTCGGCAAAGAAATGATTGTGGTACATACCGTAAGTGGTTATTAAAGAAGCCAGGATAGAATTGGGGTAAGTTCATTAAGAAAATAATTACCTACCAAAATATGACACATTATAAATAAAGGAAACCTCCATCCCTCCATTAGGATAGTAATTAATAAAATCAGTGGCTCATTTTACTAAAGTTATAGTAAATACTAATATAGTGTGCATTGAAGGCAGATACAGTATTTTAAAGGACTGTATGAGTTTTCTTCTAAGCCTGGATAGAGTGGTCTGTAGATAGTAGAATCATGTATGAGCAAAGATCCTATATAGATGGATAACAACTTGAATAAATGACCATATAAATAAGAATAACTGAGATCTAAGATCAGTAGAAAACACGAATATGAGAGAGAATGAATGAATTAAATGAAGTTCATTATATGATAAATAATCCTAACTTTATTATTCATTTTAAGTACATCACAAATATTCTCTTTATTTTTTTAAATTATCACATCAGTAATAACTTTGTTAATAAGGTTGGAGAGTAAGATTTTAAACCCATTTTTAAATTTTGAATATAATTCACTATTACAAGATTATTAATGTATTAGAAATTGTAAAATATCACATATGGAAAATGACTGTGAAGATCTCAGATAACTCATGAATGATGCAAATATATCAGATTAGTATGAAAACATACATAATGATAAAATAATAAACAGATAATTTTAAAAGAATTAGATATAAACTATGGGAAAGGTTATGCGGGTCTCATAATCACTAAATTTATTTGTAAAGAATGTAAATAAGTTATCAATGTATAAATAGTTTCATGCTTATATTTTTTATTTTTATTAAAGAAGTATTTAACCTAATGTGCATATGTGTTTGTTGTTTATTAGTATTGTTGTAAATAAAAGACCATATTGATTTAACTCTGTAGTGTTGGTTTCATTGTGTTGGAGAGTAATTTCCATCACAAGTTCACATCAATAAAGCACATTATCCACATAGACTTATACAGATCATATTTTGATTATCTGCCTTACTTGAAGAGTTCTGTTTAATAGTTTATAATTAATACACTAACTCTCAACTGCTTGTAAATAATAACTATACCAAAAGGGAGTACTGTACTTCAGCTTCTTATGGGATATAAAAAAATCTTGAAGAGCCCTGTGATAAATACTATTTAGTATTACCAAATGGAGAGCATATAATAGAAATTAGTAGCATGTTAAAAGTCACATCCTGAATTCATAAACTTACTGAAAAATATATATCATAAATTTAAAGTAATATTTTATTTCAGAGTGCAAGTTACTGACCAATATGTTTTAAGGTCTGTGGTTCAGAAGGATTTGATCACAGTAAATGAATGCTGATTATTTATGAGATGTATTTCAGTGAACTAAACTTTGTAGATAATAATGGCATAATAAAGCTGTGATTATAACAAAATGAGTATTCTAGAGAGTAATTGTTATTGGTATAAGTATGAGAACCAATTATAGGAAAATAGATGAAGTTATAGAAATGAGATTAATGAGTAGATAGCCATTGTTGATTTCCATACTTCATTATTATTAAAGTTAGATTAATTTTTTTATAGGAAACTAATCATAGTTTGTAACAGTAAATGATTTTGAAATGGTTGGATTCCAGTGCATCCCTCTTGCGATTTAACTATTTCATTATTAATCAAATTAATCATAATATATTGTCAAATAGAATACTTATGATTCCTGAGATAGCCATAGGGTAGCATTAATTAGTTAAAGTTAAGGTAATTGTGTTAATGTTATTAATTTAAGATTTTTAAATTATAGAAGGACAGTTAAATCTTTATTAAAGACAGAATATTACGTTAGTCATTTCTTGTTGTTGGAGTTTTTCTAATAATTATAACAGGATAGTAGCAGGAGAATTTCCACAATAGTAATGCCATTATGAAGTGTGGTCTATACTTCCCAATGTTAAAATCTCTCCATTGCAATCATCTTTAGAGTCTAACCTATAAATTTTATGTGTAGCAAATTTCAAGCCCCATAAAGAATCTTATACTTTATTGTTGTGATACTGTATTGTTTAGTATCGAACTAGTATGGGGGAGAGTAAAAGAGTAGGTAAGATAGAGATGGTTAGAAGAACACAATGGGAAGGTTACAATATATATAGAATATTGTTGTTTACAGATTGGTTTGTATGTTCCTTTCTAGTATTTTATTATTATTTTTTGAGTATCTTTTTTTTTGATTTGAAATGACCATTTGCTTCTGATGAAGTATGTATATATGTATTTTATTAGCATTTCTTAATAAAAAATATAAAAAAAATCATTGAATATATTATTTTTATTATGAATAGTTTTAATATCAACATTTATCTATTATGAATATTTATTATATAGTATAAAATTTTATATTAATATGATTTTTTTTTTAGGTGACAAAAATTGAGTGGAAAGAAAAAGATATGCATCAGAAGTGTTTCCATTTCCTGTTTGAAAGTTTTAAAGAATTCTACTTACTACATATTTTTCCTAATTTTTGTAAAGATACCTGCATCTATAAACCATATTTAGGTAAAAAAACATGTATTTTTATTTGAATTTATTTTAAATAATATGGAATTAGTACAACTGATAAATTGTATTATCTAATTTTGGTTATCATATATTGAAATAGCAAAATGATTAGCATATTCCAAAATTTTGAATGATAACATAAAATTAGTACACTATATTTAATGTGATTAAAAAATTTTAATTCTTCTAAATCTGGATTTAATCATTTTTGTGTTCATTCACTACAGAGATAATCATCAGTTTCTAGAGAATGCAAAAATACATATTTTTGTTTTATAAGAGATTTAACTTATATTTAATATCATTTTAAAGTTTTTATTCAAATACAACATTATACACAAGTTGTCTGAAAGAATTGACATTAAGCTATTTTTGCCCATTTCAGTAAGAGTGATTGTATTATCACAGTTTGCCTTAAGTATTAAGTATTAAGTTTTATTTAAATATGCTAGTGTTAGTGTATTATACATATTTATAAAGCCATACATGGAGTTATTTCCCACATGATCAATACAATAGATTATCATTGCTCTATTTATATGTAGTCATCATTGTAGTTTCCAATCACAATCTAAGAACAGTAGGATGTAGTATAAACTATTCACTTAATTTATTATTCTACATGAATAAAGCGTGATAAACAGCACAAAAACATTAATTATAAACAATAATTAGCCAAGCGCTTTTGGTACTGTATACCAGAATCATGGCGACATACTGGAACTGAATGGTTAATATTCCAGTGCATGCTCAATGGAACACTAGTGTTACACTGATTAATAACATTTTTAGACTTCGCAATAAATCAAGCCTCTTCTAACTTCCTTTTCCGATCATTTGTCTCATTGCACACAGTAGTAACATTTTAAGGATAAAACTCATGACCACAATTATTTTCATGATTTGAAAAAACAGAATTAACCTGCAAATCACTTTTAGATTTTTGTACTAATAAATATGCTGTTGCAATCGCGTTAAAACATTCACATAGCATTACAATCAATTTTTTTTTGCAAGTAATGGAATAAACCACTTCATACTTATTCATTTTTTCCACATTATCCTTTGAATTGTTTATAAAGCTATTCAAACACAAAGGGGAATGGAATCCTACATTATAATCTTCACTGATAATATTTTTTAACTTCTTACTTATAGGTGGCACATAAGCTAAAGAAAACCACTTTTTGACCGTTTTATTATTTACATCCACTTTATGTTTAAACTTCAATTCTGATAAAACAAACATAATTGTCTGTGTAATATAGTTTTTTTGTATCCCACCCCTATCAAATCATCCATATATTTATCAATATTATTTTTCTTATCTGCTTCAAATTTACAAAGATGCAAATTGTAATGCAAAAAACACTTAAATCCAGCCATTTTATAATTCAAAGGAACATTCAATGACAGATGTATAAAACCTCTTACATTCAATGGTTTAACAAACATTTTATACCCAAACATATTACAGCATTTATATACATTTACATCTAAATACTTTAAGATACCATCATTTTCAAACTCAATAACCCATGATAAACCAGAATTCTCATTTAATTTATTGAACATACTATTCATTATCATATCTTTTGAATCATCCACAAAAACATCATCCACATATCTTCTATATATTAAATCATAACTCCTTATAAATGGCTCCACAATATGTTTTTCCATTTCCGAAACGTACAATACCACTCACTGCCAATCCCATCGGCCAACCATTTTTCATTTCATAATGATCCTTTCCATATCTTGCAGTAATATCCCCATTAATCTATTCTAACATGGGGATATTACTGCAAGATATTATGAAAAGGATCATTATCAAATGAAAAATGGTTGGCTGATGGGGTTGGCAGTGAGTGGTATTGTGTGTAGTTTATATGTTTCGGAAAAGGAAAAACATATTGTGGAGCCATTTATAAGGAATTATGTTTTAATATATAGAAGGTATGTGGATGATGTTTTTGTGTATAGTTCAAAAGATGTGATAGTGAATATGTTCAATGAATTAATTGAAAATTCCGGTTTGTCATGGACTATTGAGTTTGAAAATGATGGTATCTTAAAGTATTTAGATGTAAATGTATATAAATGCTGTAATATGTTTGGGTATAAAATATTTGTTAAACCATTGAATGTAAGAGGTTTTATATATCCATCATCGAATGTTCATTTGAATTATAAAATGGCTGGATTTAAGTGTTTTTTGTATCACAATTTGCATCTTTGTAAATTTGAATCAGATATGAAAAATAATATTGATAAATATAGGGATGATTTGATAAGGGTGGGATGTAAAAAAAAAAAACTATATTACACAGACAATTGTGTTTGTTTTATCAGAATTGAAAGTTTAAACATAAAGTGGATGTAAATAATAAAGCGATCAAAAAGTGGTTGGTTTTCTTTAGCTGATGTGCCATCTATAAGTAAGAAGTTAAAAAATATTATCAGTGAAGATTATAATGTAGGATTCCATTCCCCTTTGTGTTTGAATAGATTAATAAACAATTCAAAGGATAATGTGGAAGAAATGAATTAGTATGAAGTGGTTTATTGCATTACTTGCAAAAAAAATTGGTTGTAATGCTATTTATTACGGGGAAACGAAGGCGAATGTTTTAAAGCAATTGCAACAGCATATTTATCAGTACAAAAAATCTAAAAGTGATCTGTAGGTTAATTCTGTTTTTTCAAATCATGAAAGTAATTGTGGTCACGAGTTTTATCCTCAAAATATTACTACTGTGTGCAATGAGTCAAATGATGGGAAAAGGAAGTTGAAAGAGACTTGGTTTATTGCGAAGTCTAAAAATGTTATTAATCAGCGTAACACTAGTGTTCCACTGAGCATGCACTGGAATATTAACCGTTCAGTTCCAGTATGTCGCCATGATTCTGGTATGCAGTACCGAAAGCTCTTGGCGAATTGGTGTTTATAATTAATGTTTTTGTGCTCTGTTTATCACGCTTTATTCATGTAGAATCATTTTCATTATCTGACAAGAGTTTTTATATTATTTATTCACTTAATTTTTATAAATATTATGTATAATATAATTAGCTTAATTAGAATTTATTGTCAAGTAATGATTATTTTAAGCATCAATAACTTAAATATTAATTACAGTAGTAAAAAATAGTAAAAATAATATTTGTAATGACATTTTATAGAAGAATAAATAATAACTAGTAAATTTTACATTATTTATACTTTGTGCTAGAATTATTATTGTTTCAGAAATCATAATAGAAATGAACATTTTATCACATAATTCTGTAATCATTTAATATAAATTAATGAATTGATAATGAATAAAAATTCATTACTTAAAGAATATATAAGTTAATGAATTGTTAATTAAGAAAAAATAATTATTTCTTATAGAATATATTTCACTATTTATTTATGTCTTATCTGTTATTGGTACAATACATTTGCTAAGAATATGTTCTACTAATAGAATTGATATATTACAACTATGAATAATAGGACAGCACATTATCCTAATTTTTTTTTTCAAACCTCCCTAACTTTTGTTCTTTTTTGAATTGTTATAATTATTATTTTTTTTATTATATTTCTCATAATTTTTAAATACAGCCCAATTTCTTTTTTAACATTTTGTCATAATTTATGTCTCATTTTTAAAAAAATATTTAAATATTTTTAACACTTGCTCATGATATCAATTTTCTTCCAAACTCATATTTCAAATGCCTTCAGTTTTTTTTTATTTTATGTTTTAATCTTAGTTATCCAAGTTTTCACTCTATTCCCCGGGGGCCTCCCCCCATTTTTCTTTTCAATTTTCACTTTCTATGAATTATGACCAATTTGTTCTCGTATTAGACTTTTTACTCATTGCTATTGGTTTTTTTTTTTTTGATACTATCTTCATCATACTTAATTAGCTTCTTTAATAAATCTGTATTAAATAACTTTTTTTCTGTGGCTTCAAAATGACATAGCATTCATTTGCACTTAAGTTTCCAATGTAGTTTTTTTTTTTTAAGTTATTATTTTTTTAAAGTCTTTAGATTTTTTATGATATTATTATTTGGTTGTTTGTTTACAAGATTATTTAAAAAAAAAAAGAATCCTGCCTGTGAATTTAAATTCAAGCCATTTAAAATGGGATTCTATGTATACATTCTCTAATCTGATATTCACTCTAATAAATATTATTGTCTAATCTATTTTCCATGTAAGATCAAGAATGATAACTAAAAGTAAATTCAATTTTTAACTATAATGTTATTTACTTTGATATTAGAGAACATTACGTTATGACTAAAGATCAAAGATTTATTGCTCCATTTATTACATATTATTAGGACTATAATTAGATATTATTTCCATTTAAGAATATTATATATTTTTTATTGACATGAAGCCTAACAATATCATTACAAAATATTTTGAGGAAATGTGGATAAAACAAAGAATAGCTGAAATGTAGAAGTTTGATTAGTAAAACACATTCAACATTTTAATCCTTAGAAAACATGTTTCCAAAAGGATTACAAAAGAAGAAAAGAAAAAGTATAAACATTGGATTAGTAAAATGCATTGTAATATATGTAGTTGTATATTTAAATTTTTTTTTAATGAGTTAAAAGCAATAACTTTTTTTGTCTAATTACCTTTTCCATTTGTGTTCAAGCAACTAAGGTTTCAATAGTTTCAAATATGATGAATACAGATTTCACTATGAAACATTCTGGATAGCACTAAACTAACAGATAAATAACATTGGTTGTTATATTAAAGGCAAATAGTTTAGATTTTTAATAATTATTTCTATTATTATCTGATTATATATTTATCTTTGTTAAGTATGTACTGTATTTTTCTAACTGTTTATTTCAAATTACAATCTTTCAATAAATATACAAATAGTCTTAAATAATGTTTTAGTAGATTAGAAATTATTGTATTTTTTTAAAATCCAGATATAAACTTTAAACCATAGTAAAAGTTAAATATATATTTTAGGGTTTGTGAACTTGCATGATAATCATATTAATTTTTCCCAATTATCTTACACTATTCATGCATATATTATTATATTTCTGTAAATTATGTTTACCGCTGCATTTATTTTAAGTAGATAGTTTGTAGTTATTCGAAAAAATATATAAACAACACATAATATGCATTACAGCTAGAATAAGTTTCAATTAATTAGGCTTAAGCTATTTCATTTTTTTTTTCAATAGAGTTACACCAGGCTTTGTATTTATCTGTGAAAAGTTATATAAATTTAAATTATAATTACTCTACTGTTTATTCAGTGTTTATTTCAAACTACAATTTTTTAATTAATAATGAATGATATTAGATCATTTTTTATTAAGTGGAAGTTCTTATATTTTCTTTAATTATGATATAAACTTTAAATTCTAAAGATCAAATATGTCTTCCAACCTTTTATAAATCCACATAAGATTTATATTAATTTTAATCAATTATACCTCATCCCACCATACAAGTAATCCTATATATATATATAAAATAATTTCAGTTGCTATATTTATTTGAAACAGATAGTTTGTAAACATTAGAAAAAAAATGTATAAATGACTTTTAACATTCATGTGCATATAGTGGTTAGATAAAATCATCATAACTATCATGCAGATTTATAAAAAGTCTATAGTTAGGATTAAAGGAAATACATTAATTTCTAATTTAATGAAAAGTGATTTAAGACAGAGTATTTATTGAAATATTCTAATTTTGGGAATAATTGTTGGATATAAAACATAACATTTATAAATTAAACTTATATAATAATTAGCATAGATAAATATATACGCTGGTGTGAAAATATTGAGAAGGTATTAGATGACAAATTATAAAACTATTTATTATGAGCTATTTATATATTTCCCAATATCTACAAACATATCTTGAAGTAAATGTAATAATAGAAATTAATTTATAGATAAAAAATTGTAAACATGGTTGATGTGCAGGTGAATAGGTAAAATCATTGAAACTTATGCTTATTATAAAAAATTGATAAATATATTTGATTTTTAATAGCATTTAAAATCCATACCTGAAGATAAATGAAATGTAATAATTTAAAAAGTGATTTAAGATTGTTTGTGTATTTATGGAAAGAATATACAGTAATTTGAATTAAATGCTGATATTGAAAAATATGGATTTATAAATTAGAGTTATATAAATAGTTTTAGCTATTATCAATAAATTTTGTAAAATGCACCTATTACATGTAATAAAGATTTTAATGTTAAAACAATTGTAATAGCATGAAATAATTGGTTTTCAGTATAATATATTGCTGTGAATATTTTGAGAATTAAATATTAGTGGCATAAAAAATTATTATAACTGAAAAAAATATAAATTATTTATGACAGAAAATTGTTGAAGAGAAAAACTGAGAATTTGAAAAATACATTGGTGAAATAGCATTAAGAGAAATTTGGAAAAATTGTTAAACGAAATTTTTATCCCTATCCAAATGCCTATACTCTTAAATATTTAAAAATCCATATTATCTTTTAAAATATTAGGATAAATAATCAAATAGCATTATTCAATGTAATATTATTACTTGAAATTTTTTACTAAACTATTTTAATTAATAAACAGTGAACTTATTAAATATTCACAATAAAATAAACATATTAATCTTTAAACTTACAAATTACTATTTATAAAATGAGTGTTACATACCTAAACAACACATGACTTTTTAGTTTATGTAATATAAAATGGCTTTTTAAAAAAAATCAGATTTCTGCACATAAGAAGCCCATGTACTTAGAAATCTTGTTAGCCAAGTTAAACTATAAATCTATTTTTCCTCCACTCATAACCCTTTTCAATCTACTATTACTAAAACATTGCCATTAGTGATTTATTTTTTCTCCTATTCCATTTTAATATATGTTATTTCACTACTCTTTTATTGTATTCCTCATTTTCATTCTAAAGATCTAAAAAATGCTATGTGTGTGTATATATATATATGTACATGCATATCTATATATTATACAAGCAAAAAGTATGTAAGCCTTTTTTTGTGTTGTCATATATTTTTATAGTATATAAAATTTAAAATAATGACTTTAAAACAAAATTGAAACAGTCAATTATTATAAAAAAAAAAAAAAATTAATTCATTGAACCAGCTTTCATTCTTATTGGAATCATATCAAGATTTTCTTTTTACAAAATCACATGTGATATGATGTGATGCACTGTGACTTCTCTTTATACGGAGTCAGGATTCTCTCAGCCACCATCCCCAGAGAAACCTGTTAACCACTTTGCCTTCCCTTTCCATTTCCCATACTAAGTTTCCCCATAATCTGCTCCATCCCATTTCCACAACATAATCTTTGTCAACTCCATGGCCTTTGAATCTAAATCCTCCTTATCTTTTTCCCACACCCAGCATAAAAACTAATAACCTACTTTCTGTGTATGTTCATATTTATTCCGTAACTTCATTACTTGTACCTTTTCTGCTTTCAAGCATTTACATTGAATTAACAGCACTCCATCCAATGGATATTATTTATGTTACATTACAATAAATTAATTTATAAAATACATACTTGTTTATATAAATAATTAAACTTATTACAACTCTTGTTTAAAAATATATATACTGTATTTACAAAACAATTAAAAAAAAAATTTTAAATTATAACTCTAAAGTTTCCAATAATTTAAGTGCCAATATCTATTGCTTTTATTGGAAGAGTAAAGCTGTGCACAGAATGCAGTGGTAAAGCACAATTAAGCAGGATCTTGAAGTTTTTAAGAAAGAAAAATTTTGAGGTTAGAGCAAAAATTAGCATCACAAGATGTCAAATAATGTAAATGGGGACCTGTTTATTTCATAGATTGCTTTTTATAATTATCATTAAACTCATTTTTAACTTTTATGTTCTCTGTTTTGTAAAGTTTAAATGGCATATGAGTTTGTGAATAACTGCTAACGATGATTTTCTATATTGATTTTCAGATGTTTTTTATTTTTATGTCTTTCATATTTACATTTAACATATTTTCAAATGCTCTTTTGTGTGTGAGGAATAAATAAATGAATTTAATATTTTTGTTTCAGTATCATTTTTTATTATTTAACCATTGCAATTATTAATTTTATATTTATTACTGTTCAAGTATTAAAATAATCTTACTTCTGTGAACTTTTTATAACTTTATTATTAATAATTTTATTTTTCTACTTTTATTATTTATATTTTTAATCAAAATTTATTTTATCAAGAAAGTTTATCATGTATTCCTTATTTTAGTTCTGTAAGCATTGGCAATTATGTTATCAAAACATATTAATTAAAAGTGATATGTGGCAAATATTAAATATTACATGGTCTTACTGTCATTTGTAGCAACGGATCTAAGAATGACATCTAATATTAATAAATGGATTATTAATGTTGTAAAAAAATTTAAATACAACTTGCAGATTACTATAACTATTTATTAGCTGATCAAGTATAGTATAAATAATTTCAAGCATGTTATGTATTTGTGTATATATTATATGGATACCAACAAAATGTTTAACACACAGAAAATTAATAACAAACAAAATTTAATAATGACAAAATTTACAATTAGGGATTATTAATGGTAACTAAAATTTATTTAGCACTGAGCCTCATAATAAAGTATTTTTAACAGCAATATTGATCACTCAGCACACAAACAAGTCAAACCTATTTGTATATATACACCACTATTGAGTCAGACTCTGACTTCGCAGTCTATCGTGCAAATCTGGCTGTGTACAAATTTAACAAGTGCATATACTCATAATTCATTCTGTGTTTCCTCCTATAGAGCCCGTTAGGTGTAAAAAAACAATAAGTTCTATGCAGTCTACTTTAGTCTCTAGCTTACTGTTGGTATCTTCAGACCGGTCTCTGGGATTGCTTCCCTTAGTGCACGAATTGCCTGTTGCTTCCTGGACACCTTCTCACTGGCTTCTTTCAGCCCTGTTCTAACTCCAGTCAGCTCCAAAAAATCAGTACTAACAGTTCACAGTTAAACAAGTTCGTAATGAATACACGAGGCAAAAAAACTCGCTTGCACTTTTCATGCATACGCTATTTATATCTGGCTGATTTCCCTTGTGCATTCCAGTTTTTATTTTTAATTGCTATCTTAGTTCCTGATACCAATCACTCTGTTTTTCACTCTGATATTTTTAATTATCTTTTTCAACTTGTATTGTGTTACACAAATAATTCTCATTAGTAAATCTCTCTTATTATTTATTAAGCAGAATTTATTCTTTTTTTTTTTTTGCAACTAATTTCTAATTATTTATTTTAAGCAGATATTTCTTATCATTTATATTAAATTTGTTTAATTTTCTCTCAATACATGCTAATTAATTTCACTCTCATTCACCTTAGCTTTATCTGTTAGCCATCTATCTATTAAATATATTTTTCTAAATATATTTTCTTTGCCTTATCTCTTTTCTTTTTCTGGAGTAATGAATATGTTATTTACTTCTATAATTATTGGGTTTTAATTTAAATATTAGTATGAAACATACCAAAGGAAATATTGTTAAAATGCACATAACAAATGATTTTTTTTTTTCAAAATCTGTTTGACAGTGTTGTAATGCTGTGACAGTTGTATATTAATGATCATTACTATCTTCTAGGGAAATATTCTGATTAATTTTCAAAATATTGCTATGCTCTACAATTATAGTTTATATTGTCGAATGTAAGAACTATAATATCATTAAAAAGTGTTTATATACACTTATTCTTATATATTGCATTGCTATTCGATGTACATATAAATTTAGGAATTGTCGAATATAAGAACTATAATGTGGGGTTTAGTTTATATACACTTATTTTTATATATTGCATTGCTATGTACATATAAATTTAGGAATTTGTATAGACATTTGAGGATTATTTTTAAGTAATAATCATTTTAAGGTGTAGCAATATTTAGATTTAAATTCACAAGTTAGTTGATAATTATCAGGCTTTTAAGTTTGTATTTTATATAGAAAACTTCTGTATAATTTAACTGATATTTATGTTTATTATATTTACATCTACTTGTTTAGATATGAACTTTAAAAAAAAAAATGAAAATCTACAACAATAACTGCCAGCAATAACTTTAATTAGGAATGAATCATATCTTGGCAGCAGCTGTTTTATATTTTTAGAGAGAATCTTGAACTTTAACAGACAAAGTGCAATTTTATTTTTCCATTTTAAGAAAACAATGGTTTATTATTTTTTTTATTGTAGAAAAAATAATCAGTGATGATAAATTTAATAAAATTAATATCATTATTGTAATAATAATTAAAGAATATCTGTGATATTAGGTCAACTCTGTTTAATATCCAGGAACTATTTTAATGATTAAATTTATAATAATTTTATTAGTGTAAAATTCATTTGTAGCAGTAAAATGATATAAATTTGGACAAGAATACATGAAATTATATTTGAAAAAGTGTTCATTAGAAATTATGTCATTTCAGACAAAAAAAAATATTGTGGAAGTTATAAATAAACAATTGAAGTTTCAGAAAATAAATAGAGATTGCATTATGATGCCATGTCTTTGAAAAAAACAATTTTTCAAGATATGAGTCCAAGTAATAATCATGGAGATCAAGTTAATTGTTTTATTATATGCTCATAGAACGCCATAAACATCAAGTAACTAAATAAAATAATCACGTCTTAAGACATTTTTTATGCACTTTTTGGATAATATTAGTATTTTGGAGCATCTAGTCCATCTCTTTGGTTTACTGATTAACATCTGTTAGAAATTTTTATATTTTATGAATATGCATATTGGCTTATATAAAAAAAATTCCACATTAATGAGTATAGATTTATACTATAAAATATTTTGCCAAATCTGGATTTTTTTATCCATCTAGTATTGGGCATGTAACCATTTATTTAAGTTTTTTTTTGTAAGTTTATCACTAATCAATTTAATCAGTTGATTGATTAGTAAGCAGACTATATTCCATTCAATGTTTACAGTCTCTAGAACTATTTATTTAAATTCAAATACACTATGTGGCTATTGGATTTTGTATTAGCATTTTTCCTATGGATTAAGGTTTCCACTGTTAAGTCATTGGGATTTATTTAATTTATTAAATATAGAATAGTTTTATTGTTTTGGAGTTCATAAGAAGTTTAAGTACCAGAAGTGACAGCTGAACCATAGTTCATGTACTCTGAACTCCAGAGTCCCCCACTCTGCATCTGCACTAAACTATATCAAATAGTTTTATTGCTTGGAAGTTAGATGTTCATGTGCCAGAAGAGACAGATCTAGGAATAATCCATTGATCTTATGCTTAAGAGTCAGCCATTCTATCACTGTACCAAATTACACAGAGCACTAGATAACCAGGTACCTCTCAATTAAATTTAATCTATTGGTATAAGATAAACAATCTTTAAATGGCCCACTGCAAGGTAAAGACCTCTCCAGTAACTTCTCTAGAACATTATAGGAAAAATTATTTGGCATCAGTCTAGCTATCTGTTAGGAGATGACAATTAAGGTTTTCCTTTTTTATTTTAGGTAAGTATTATATAATATCTACTTAGAGTACAATAATCAAATACAAGTTGGGTTGGATAGAATTATAATCGTATTTATACCTTGGAGGGGAAAAAAAAACCATCCAAGTTTTATTTAATCTGGATTTAAAATTTAGTTTGTAAACTTGGCAGGGAGTTGCCAACTAATATGATCTGAAGCCTTTTAATTTTAATCAGTAGTCAATAATATAATGAAGTGTTGGGTATGTTGCTCAGGCTACCAATGGGCCCCATAAGTGGCTAATAGTAGAAGATGTGAAGGCCAACTATAAAAAACAAACTATCTCACCAAGAACTCCTACTGTCTTGTCAGATAAGATTTTGGTTCATCAAAGACTAGGCATTGTTTTTGATATAAAATTTTTTGTCTCTCTTTTTTTTAAAGTTATTGTCAATCTTGGTCATTTGTGAGCTTCTCATGCCATTGAATATCTTTGTACAACAACATTTCCATTTTTTACCAACATGCATATAGCATTTTCTGACTTCAATTTGTTTTTTTCTTTTTTGGCTCAAGTCCTTAAGAGATAAGAAAGCAATAATGATGGAGACAGGTTTAGTAGGTTGTCAGTCCTTAGTTATGATTTTTTGCTTTAAGCAGTATGAATCAGTAATGAGTTGATTTGGAACTGGATTTGAATGAGACAGGAGTTTCATCTGGAAAAGATGCTATGTTTAAACAGCCCTACTTAGAAAGGATCCTCTGCTGACCATGGAAGTGAAAGGTCCTAGAAAATATGGTCTAAAAATGGCTGTCTCAAAGTAGAAATCGTAATAATAGTAATAATAATATCATTAATAGTGGTAAAAGGGGAAACAGTGATAGGGCAAAAGGTAAATATTATAAATCAAATTTTTTTCTTAATATAGGAACATGGAATATGCTAACTTTACAAATTCTTCAAGACCAAAATGGAAGAAACTACTGCTGTCCAAGGAGTTGTCAAGACTGATGATTAATAGAGTAGATGGATAGATACAAATTTTTTTTGTTAAAGTAGGTCAGTCAGTGAAAGGAGAATAAGTTGGATTTGCTGTAAAGTCTAATTTAGAATCTTCTATTTTTGGAATTCATCATACCAACAAAAGATTAATGGTATTAAAACTTTGCATAATGAATTAGTGTTCATTTTATTAGTACCCAAGTTTCAACTTTAAATTCAGAGAATGGCATTATTGCACTAATACCATTAAAAGATCAAATTTTTTTTCTTGGAGACTTTAATGCACATGTTGGTTAAATAATAGAATTTTGACCAAAAATTATTAGAAATAATGGTATTGGTGATATAAATTTAAATTGTTTGTTTTTATTGAATTTTTTGCTCAACACATGGGTCGACTATCACAGACATTTTGTTTAGGCAGAAATGACTGTAAAGCTTTTACAAGTGCAAATTATTGGACAAATCATAGATTAGTACACTCCAAAACTAAAATGATAGTTGCATTAAAAATAGATATTATTTCAATCATATTCGCAAGGAAATTGATGTTTGTTCTTTAGAAGAATATATTGGAAAACTACAATTAGACATGATATTTTAGTATTTCAGAAGAAAAATATTTATGCTGAAAGGATTAAAAACAATATTATAAAATATCAAATAAATAGAAAAATAGATAATTGTGTTCTAAATGTGGACATATCTGTGGTTTGCAGATTGGTAATTATAAACTTAGTTCTAGAGTAGGTGTTTATCTTTATTGTCTTTTTTTTAGAATTACAATGACCATACTCATTTATGAGTAGCTATTTATTATTATATTATAAATAATTTAATATATATATATTTAGATTAGAGATGTCTGTTTAATCTGTTTATCATGTTGAGTTTGATTTGGTTTGTTTTGATTTGTATGGGCTTGGAAGGCAAATATGCTAATATCTGAGCCACAAAGCCTTTTATTTTTAATCATTATTATAGATTAATTATTGTGATTTAAACTATGCTGCAGAAGTATACATAGCATTAAATATAGTTATTAAATTAGCTTACTTTGTAGAATTTGTTATGGTATACTAGAATTTACTAATTGATTATATGTTGAGAAATTTATAAATAAAAATTATTTTAATTTGATGTATATAATTTACTTTGAATCAATAATTTATTTTTTAATAGAATGTGTATCATCCATATGAACACAAGTAATGGATTTATAGATTGTTTATTAGTAATAGAATTATGTCTTGTAAAAATATTTGTAATATTATGAATTTAATATTTTATTATGTGTAAAAATTATCCAAGCTGATAAAACTAGTTTATTATATCGTTATTAAAATCATTATGATAACTAAGTTAAGTTTGATTTAGTAACATAATTTATACCTTATGTGTATGCTAAAGTCTATCTTATTATTAGTAACATAAATAAATTATTTTTGTGTGATAATCAAATCAGGAGGATTTATATTATGAGTGTGTATTTATAAGATTATATGACTATTTACTTGCATTGTGTTCAGTTTTATGAGATTTTTTAAACTTTGGGATATCTAAGCAATGAAGGGCTAACTTTTTTTTTTTATATTTGTACATTAAGTACTTAATGTATTTTAATATTAACATATATTTAGTAAAATGTATTTGTTGGTTTGTTTATTATTATTCTAGAAATAAAAAGAGATTAAGAATGAGAGAAATAAAAACAAAGAAGAATTAAAAATTGCAGATGAGTTGTGCAATAACTAGACAAACTGATCAGTAAAGTACAGTTATATCCATATATTCATCCATACCAATCTTTTGATTGCTTATTTAATATTATGTGATGCTTAATTTATTCTGCAGCAAACTTTTCTTTCTTAAATACTTCAACATATTGTCTAATTGTTGCTTTTATTGAAATTTATTTTCAGTCCTATTCTACCAATAAAAGCAGTTTATGTTTCATAAATTAGGATGTTCTTATATTAATCTTTACAATATAAACAGTGTGTGCCTGTTATATTTTTAAAAAATATGCAATTTGGTCATTATTAATTTTCAAAATGTTTCAAAGTATTCTCACATGAAGTTTTTCAGAACTTTTATGTTATATCAGTTTTGTACAATATATTTGATGGAATCATAATTCTCTATATTATTATGATTTCTTTAATTGTTAAATACAATATCACCACAAACAGAATCAATCTATGACAATTTCAATATTATACTTTGTCTTTTCTATTTAAAAAAAATACCAAAATATTTTAACTGATGTCCAAGCCAAAAATTGCTGAATTTTTTTTTTTTATTGCTGTTTGATAAAGCATTTGAGTTTTGTGAACATTAATTAAAAGTTGTATTCAAAACATTAAGTATAATTTGTAGATTATCTTTTGAATTTGAAAGAGTAGCACAATTTTCATTGTATTATAAATCCAGAAGTTTTGGTTTAAAATAAAAACATATCACATCTTGATGTCTGTTTCATGAAGTCATCTTCAAATTGTTCCAAAGATCACTGCCATAAAAATGGGAAAGAATACTGAAGTTAAGATCCAATTCTGTTTAAAATTCATTTTTATTTCAATTGTCTTAGATTTTCCATCACTGTAGTTCCAATTATTATTGATTTTTTAAATTTAAAATAATTAAATTTTATAATTCTTTAAAAAGAAAAATCTTCATTAGTTCTCTAACACTGCTTATATTATTAGTAATTTGTTTAAAAGGAAACCCGTAGCAGCTGTATAGTATGTATAAACTTCTGCTATTTATCAGTTTTATTTTCCATTTATTTTGTTAAATCTTCCTAATTGAATTTATATGCCTTGATCTTAATAGCAATATATAAATTATGTCTTTTATTCAGTAAACTTAATTTCTTTAATATGTGTATATACTAAGATTAGATTAAAAATATTTAAATAAATTTGAAATTATCATCAAAGATCACAAAACAGCCATCTTTATACTTTTATCATGATAATAGAAACTTCCAAATTGCAGGTATTCAGATTAATTACATTTTATCTGTTCACATTTTAATGATCTGTTGTCACAAGTTGAAAGAAAAATATAAATCATAAAAGTTCTAATGGATTGGTTTCTAACATATTATTATTATTATTATTATTATATAAATCTCTGCACAACTTTAATCTACCAATCATTCAAACTCAGACTTTCACACGACCCTCAACTCTCCATGCCATTTCATATTGTTGACCCACCTGATCACACACACGTTGAAAAGATAAATAGTCATCATATGTATTTCATGCTAAACCAGCAATCATCAGATGGTGCAGATTACTATCTCCACATATATATACAATCAGTGCTCAGCTTTATATTAAGATAGCCATTCTTCATACTTTAATGGACAGACTTCAAACTATTCCAATTCACAACTCTTCAGCCTTCCATTTTATATGAAAATCGTTCAAAGCCCATGTTAGTGCCAAGGTTTTGTGGGCTTTGAATGTTCCATCGTCAAATTTTCAATAAAATGGAAGGCTGAAGAGTTGTGAGTTGGAATAGTTTGAAGCCTGTCCATTAAAGTATGAAGATTGGCTATCTTAATATAAAGCTGAGCACTGGTGGTATATATGTGTGGAGATAGTATTCTGGACCAACTGATAATTACTGATTTAGCATGAAATATGTATATTGGTGATTATTTATATTTTCAACATGTGTGTGATCAGATGGGTCAGCAATATGAGATGGCATGGAGAGTTGAGGGTCATGTGAAAGTCTGAGTTTGAATCCCACATACATTACATATATATATATATATATATGCAGGTTTAAGCCTGTATAGTGTATTAAGCTACCAATCATTGTAAAATAGATCTTGTCACCTATTGAATTTTGTAAGAAGCTTCTTATTTTATTTTTGAATCAAGCAAAGAATGCCATTTGATTTATTTTAATCAAGTATTATAGTATTAAGCAGTAACAAAGAAACATTCGAATATGTTTATTTATATGTTCCACATATTTTTTAAAAGAATTCTATGTCTCAACAATAAGACCAGCTTGAAAATCTGTATTAGTAATTGTCAAACTGTTAATATGTAACAGCAGTAGCAGTTGCATGATCTAACCATATATATTGGAATGGTATAATCATTACAAGTAATTATATTCATCAATTAAAGCTATTTAAATGTAATAATAAAATATAATACAGGGGATTTGAACACAGACTTTCAAGCTCCCTTCATCTCATTCGACTGTTAAACATGACCTGGCCACACACATGTAAAAAAGATAAATGATTTCCAATATACATAATTTGTTCTGAACCTGAACTTATCAGTTGGTCCAGATCATTATCTCACACACACATATATAATCAGTGCTCGATTTAGATTAAGATAGCAAATCTTCAAATTTTGATGGACAGGCTTCAATCTACTACACCCTCCAACTCTTTAGCATCCATACCATTGAAAATCTGATGATGGAATGCTGCAATACCTTGTTGATACCAATATTATTGTCATGACCACCATCAGACGTTCAATGATATGGATGGCTGAAAAGTTGGAGGATATAGTAGATTGAAGCCTGCCCATCAAGTTTGAAGATTTGCTATTTTAATACAAACCGAGCACTGATTATATATATGTATGGGAGATGATGATCTGGACTAGCTGACAAGTACTGGTTCAATACTAAGTATGTATATTAGACATTATTTATCTTTCTTACATGTGTGTGGTTATGCGTGTCAGTTGTATGAGATAGAGTGGGTAGCTGAAGGGAGCTTGAAACTCTGTGTTCAAATCACTATATTACATTTTAACTCCAAGTATATGAATTAATTATGCTTGCATTTCAAAAATATTAATAATAAAATATACATTTTAAGAAAGGGAAGTAACTCATAACATTAACCAATATATATATGCTCCTATATATGTGTGTGTGTGAATGCATAGTAATTACCACTATATAATAAAAAATATATATATCTAGTAAGGATTTTTTGAAAATATACAACTAATGTTCTAAAACTTATAAAACACATACAAGATAGGTTGATTTTGGAATGTGTGAATATTGTGTTATGGTTTGTTTTAAAAGAACAAACGGTATAAAATAGCATCTTTCAATCACATTGCAAAAAGTCATAAAAATAAAGATGTAATGTAGCATAGAGTATTTACTCTTTTGACACGAAGGTAAATGCAGTAATAAAATATACACTTTAGAGAGAAAATAACTCATAACATTAACCAATATGTATGTAATATATTATGTATATATATGTGTGTATATGTGAATGCATGGTAATTACCATTTATTTATACATGTAATAATATATATCTGATAAGGATTTTTTGAAAACATACAATTAATGTTCTATGCAAGATAGGTTAATTCTGGAATGTGCACATGAATGTCATGTTATGATTTATTTAAAAAAAAACAAACAAACCATATAAATTAGCATCTATCAATCACTTTGCAAAAATCATAAAAAGGAAGATGTAATTTAGTATAGGATATATACTTTTTTTGACACAAAGATAGGCAAAGCAAGGAAAGTTAAATCCATTTAAATACAATAATAAAAGATACATTTTAGAAAGGAAATAACTCATAACATTACCCAATATATATATATTATGTTTGTGTATGTGAATGCATAATAATTATCATTTATTTATACATGTAATAAAAAAAAATATATATATATATATCTAGTAAGGATTTTTTGAAAACATGCAATCAATGTTTTAAAGCTTATAAAACACATACAAGGTAGGTTAATTCTGGAATGTGCACATGAATATCATGTTATGATTTGTTTTAAAAGAACAAACTAGTATGCTTAAAGAATTAATTAGATTTAGCATTTGCTAGAAACATATTAACAAATGAATAGAATAAAATTATTTTCCTTACAAATTCCAAAACCATTAACAGGCAAAGTAGCAGGATCCTTCTTGGACATAGGAACCAACTTCATACAGATTGTCTTTAAAATCGTTAACAAAGTACCATGAAATGCTTCCCACTCAACAGCAATTTATTAATAAAAAAGGATTACTTTTAAAAGAATTGTAACATATATGTTGTTCCTAAAATTTCAAGAAAGTAACAGAATAAAGGATCCACTGTCAATAGCTAGGAGATTTTATTAGAGCTCTAATTAAAAAAAACAAAACAACAAATTAAATGACATTTCATGATTTCACTATAAATTTGTTTAAATTTAAATTAAAGCTGTGCACTATATCAACATCTCCATTTGTATGTAAATCATTTGTAAATTGTGAAAGGAAAAAAAAACTAATATAAATACTGTTTAAAGTTATAGATAAACATTTAATATAGAATATATATATATATCAATTATTGTTATTTCATGCATTTCTAATATATTTTATAATTTGTATATATCTTTGTAGTAACAAGTTAATATTTTATATTTTAAATATTTAAGATTCAAATATTTTAATATTATGTTTAGATAATGAAATCCTCAGGTTAATTTATTTATTAGTTAACATCATTGAAAGAATACAGTATTTCTTAGATAAATTAATAAAATTTCTCAAAATCTGATTCTATTTTGAATGTCATAAGTTTGCATAAATTCTTGAAAAATGAATGGAACACAATAATGGATAAAGTTAAGATAGTTAAATATGTAAAAAAAATTTTTTTTTCAAATAATGCTTTTTTGTAAACAGTATTAGCCAACTAGAAAGTAGAAAAATAAAGTAATCCGACTAAAAAATAGAAAAAACTGAATCTCAGTTAATTTGTCATTCTTGAAAAATATCAAAGATCTTAAGAATCTAGATTGGTTATAAAGCAACTGGAAATTGCAGGAATATTGTCGTTTCAAAAAAGCATTTGAGGCTCAAATAAATCATAAAACTCAAAAAGGCCTCAAATGCTTTTATGAAGTGACAATATTCCTGAAATTTCCATTTGTTTTATAACAAGTCTAGATTCTTATGATCTCTGACATTTTCCAAGAATGTCAAATTAACCAAGATTCAATTTTTTTTTCTACTTTTAGTCAGCTAATACTGTTTACATAAAAGCATTATTTAAAAAAAAACTTTTTTTTTACATACTGATCTGTTTAAAAACTAAAAAAAAAAATCTCAGCCTGAGTAAATTTCAAAAATGTGGACATACAGAAATATACATAGACACAGCAAGTTGATAAAAAAGCACATAAAATGATTTGAATTTAAAAATTCTTTAAAGTCCATTTTTGTACATGTTAAATGATTGTTTTCTATAATTTTTTGGAATTTTGCTATAAAATAATAGTACACCTTTATTTGTTGTTTATTTATAGACATGTTGAATTTGAGATCTTCATGTTAATTTAATATTTTCATATATAGTCAGTATTAATGACAGACATGAGTACCTAGTTTTTAAAAGATTGAAATAAGAATTCTGTTGGTAATTGTGTTTTATATTGTTCTATCTTGAGTATATTGATGCAGATGTGGTATTCTTCTCATATGCTAAAAATAATGATTTGCATACTCTTTGTTTATATTAATATATTCTGTATGTTATAGAGAAAGTCTGGCATATAGTCATTGGTTTGCTATATATTATAGTGTATTCGTGCAATAATACTTTTTGGGTGTAATTATTTATGTATGCAGTTGAATTTCAGATAGATTTATTAAGAGATATATATTATTATGACATACTAATGATAAGAATCCAAATTACATCTGCCTGGTCATAATTTAAAAGTTGTGATTTATGTAAATATGTTTTTTCATGTAAGTCTCATTTTTACCTCTTTATATAGAACTATAGGATGAGGTGTAATATTATTGTTGATAGGAAAGTTAATTTTTTTTGCATATAACTCATACAATATTACAAGATACTTTGTATGCCTGGTTCCCAACTTTTTATGCATGTTAGATATTGATTTTAAATCCTTACTTAGATATTTAAGTTATATAAATATGCATGAAGTGATTAATGAACTAGGTGATACCATGTACATTCATGTCCCTGTGTCACACTTAAATAATAGCATTATAGAGATTAATGAGTTAATAAGCAAACACTATCATGATATAGAATAGGGTCATCTCTAACAATGAAATTCATTCACATGCTAGTGGGAAGTTACTTTAGCAGGATGGAAATATAGTCTCTCATAAATTTTTATTTTTATAATCAAATAGAAATTTGGGATATTTGATTTTACATTATGAAAGTGTGCATTTTAAGCATTCATCCTATTTGTCAGTTTATTTTTTTTAACTTTGATAATCAAATTGCTTTTTTTTTTTGTTGTGAAGTTATTGAAATATGTCATTTGATCTACTTGTTCATAAATAGATTATTTGATATGTGTTAATAAAAGTATTTATTTGATTTATGTATAAGTAATATCAAATCTTTTAATTAGTTTTTTTAACTTTGATACTATTAGCATGAAGGAAGATTAAATATAATTAGATATAAATGGAATCTCACATTTCTTCCTGATCTAACAAGTATTAGAGAAACATACTCATAGTAATGCAAGGTTTCTGAGGGACCAGGATTAAGATATTTCCCAGATAAATTTCATAAAATTTATAGATAAAATATGGAATAACCTTTGAGAATAACATATAATTGAGTCACATCAAAAATTCAAGACATTAATCCATAAGTGTTGCCATGTTGCCTGATATAGTAGTTTTGTGTATCCACTAACATCTCATAGACTGGCCATTACAGTTTGTATATATAACTTCACTTCAGAATTAATAAATTTTAATATAGTAATAATTTACTAGTTTGTGGGCATTAATTATTTTGTGTTTTAATAAAAGATCTTGATATTTATGTAACAAATATACATTTACACCGAGGCAAAACTCTCTATACAGTAGCACCACTCAGTGCAAGCCAGAGTAATAATGGATGCAGGAAGGTTTGTGCATAAAATCCCTATCTAGTATCTACTCATCCAATATTCCCAGACTAGTTTCCAGCTTGTGGTTTCATCAGTGAGGAGCCTTGAATCTGAGAGCACTGCACCTAGATCTTAGGATCCAAAGCTCCTCACTGATGAAAGCTAGAAACTAGTCTGGGATATTGGATAAGTAGACACTAGATAGGGATTTTGTGCTCAAACCTTCCTGCATCCATTGATTACCCTGAGTTGCACTGAGTGGTGCTACTGTATGGAGAGTTTTGAAAAACGGCTTGTGTAAGCATAAAGAATGGTGATCATATGATGTTTGATGGTTTAAATATACATTTAAAAAGTTATTTACTTTTATTATTTATAAATAAGAGTATCTGGAAAAAAGGTAAGTAATAAAGCTAAAAATATAAAAAAGTTAGATAATTTGAAACCATTATAAAAATTATAAATAGATAAATATATTTTTAATATGAAATAAATGCAAAGTTTAAATTAAATATTTGATATATCACAATTTTTATAATAAATAATTGTTAAAAAAATGACATGGGCAATATTTGTAAGGAATAATGATTATAATAGTCATAAAAATTGGAATTTTTTTTTTACTTTTTTTTTTTTTGTAGATGTGCCTAAAGTTAGAAATCTTAATGAAGTAAACTGCCGAGCCAGTAATGATCCTATTTTAACATGTAGTGTTGTTGTAGTGCGATGGTTAGCTAATTTTACGCATTATAATCGGAAGCCAGAACCCCCACCAGCTGCTGGAGCAACGTAATGTTTTTCATTTTTATAAAAATTTATTTGTAATATATATATACATGCTTGGTTAAAATTTTTGCCAGTTATGAACCCTGTAAGGGCTGAAATATATGGATGATTTGATTTGAGTTCTATTTTGGCCACTTATCAAATGACTGGTAATCTTCAACTGTATGTAACAAAGAGTTTAGTATTTTATATAAACATATAGAGTGATAAAATAATAACACAAATATTTATCATAATTAACAATATTTTTTTTTGGAGGAGGTGGAATTTAATACTAAAGCAGGATAACAATAAATAAGATTTTGATTTCTAGGACCATTTTTATCATCTTAAGCTGTTGTAGTTTGATTATTGTACGGCTAGTTTGTATTTACTTGACTTTTTGCCTGGATCACATAAAACTGGAGAAGGATATGAAAAACATAAAATCTATAACTAATTCCATGGTTCCTAATGATAATGAGATTATTTGAGATAAAATAAAAATGGCAATTTATAAAAACCATAACCAATAAGAAGTTATTATTTAGACATATGCATTCATTCAAACAAAAACATCACATGAGTTTTTTTTATTTACTATTAATGGTAGAGAAGTTTAAAAGCACTACTCACTTACATATATAACAATAATATATATTTATTTATTTATTTAGTAGCTGTAGACCTTATATTGGTTTTACTTATTTGGATTATATCATTAATGAAAAAATAAGTGGTAAGTATATTTGAAGTTATTTTGAAAACAATTTCCATATTCACTCAATGAATTTACTGATTAACATAAACAATAGTTTTTTTTTTTCCCATAGGATAATATTGCTAGTCAAATGGATCAGATAATTGTGAAGTTGAATGTGTGTGTTAGAACTACTCTGTAAGGGATGGGATGTTGAAGTTTTCTTAATCAGTTTTACATTTAAAAATCATTATCATTGTTTTCAACATTATCAGTGCACTGCAGAATGATCTCTCCAAGTTTAATCCAATTATTTCAGTCACTAGTTTTTCTTCATAATACACGAACAAACTTCCTTATTTCACCCATCCATCTCATATGTGGCTTTTTTTAGTTCTTCTATAATTTCTTGGGATCCACATTAAAACTTTAACTGTTCATCTATTATTGTTTCTTCTAGCAATATATCCAGATCAAACTCCACTTCAGTCTTAATTCTTTCCAATGATACCTGTTTGTTTTCTTACCCATGTATTTAATTTTCACTCTTGTTATTCCTAATATATATCTATATATCTTCATACTTTATTGAGTTGTCTGAACTCTTTGTATTGCCCTCTTGTTAAGTGTCCAAGTTTCAGATCCATAAGTAAAAAAATAGTAAAACACATTTATTAAAAACTTTTTTTCAAACACATATACATATTCTTTTAATATTTCTACTAAAAGTATTCCATACAAGTTTAATTCTATGATTAATTTGATTCATTATGATTCCTTGCATTAATAATCTGATCAAGGTATTTATAGTTATTAAAATTTTTTTATTCATCATTATCAATCTATTTTGAATATATACTTTATAGTAGCTTAAATTTTTTGCCAAGCATTCTTTTAATACTTCCATATCATAATCTTGGTGCAATAATGATTGCCAGTTGTGTGTACAAATTATATGTATAGTTAATATTCTAGCTCAGTTATTTGCTAATTTCAATGCTGGATCATTTAAATGTTGTGAACACTATTAAATGTTTAGAAAATAATTATGTTTTTAAATAGATTGGAGAGATTAGAGCAACACAACTAAAACAAGTCTAATGTATACTTATATATTTCTAGAACATAAAAAGTAGATAGGCATATCTATAGACCTTAAAAAGTCAAAATAATTTACGAGAAATAATAGGAAAAGAATAGTGTTTTCAAAAAGTGCACGAATCACTGCTCTAACAATATTAAAATTAGCAAATACTGCAATTTGAATATTAATTATGTAATAAAGCACACATAACAATTATAATTGTTCCATGATTACGATATGGAAATATTGAAAGGATGCTTGGCAAAAAAAATTAAGCTACTGTGAAATTTATGTTCAAAATTTAATTCAAAGTGATACACTAACTACCAAATTTTACCATTTATTTTTTATATAAGCAATTAAGGTCCACTTGGGGCTTTGTAGTCCTAACTTTAAATATATTTGAAAGTTGTCAATTGCTATCATATTATAAAATATATTCAAGATTTTATAGAATGTATGTTCCATTACGGAATGAAAGCTGGATTTGATGTGTTAAATAATTTTTTTATTTATAGGGAGTTCAATTTTGTTTTAAGTTGATTATTTTTAATGCATGTTTATATTTTATATAATAACAGAAACAATTTGATATCTATATCTTTAAATTGAAGTCAATATTTATGTCAGTGGTAAAATTTTTTATTTCATAAAATTATAAATGGTCTTAGTTTTCACTTAGATTTATTTCATTACTAATATAATTTTTAACAGATTGAAGCAATATGCATGCTTTAAACAAACAATTCATATAATTATAAAATTTGTAATATTGTGAAAGAAACTACTCTTCACACGGAAAATTGATATGCACCCTTTCATCATTGACAGGAGAGGTGTCAGGTTTAGTGCATGTGTGAAGAGTAGTTACTTCACAATATTACAGATATATAAATTGCTATATTATTATTATATATATATTAAATTTTAGCTTAACGTAAATTAGATAAATACTATTGTTATTTATTAGATCTTATGGTTCAGCTTGCACTATCTTGTTTTAATTAATGTTTGTCTATTTATATTATAACTAAAGATTTTATCATATTTAATACACAGAAAAAATCCATTATTTTTTTCAATGTTAACATTACTATTTTTGATTTTATATATAAAGTTTATTGAATTAATTGATCCTAAATATTTAATTATAAAACATCACAAAGTAGAACTAAATAATTCATTTAAACAATCATATGAATCTTATATTTTATAAATATAGTAATAGAGTACAATATTTATAAGTCTAAAACTACACTTAGGTTATTGACAAGTCTTTTGATTTTTTAAAATGCAATTTATCCCCTAGATATATATGTATATTTTATGATCATGTCTTTTTAGCAGTTTCAAATAATATGCAGAATTACAAATAAATAATTGATATAATTCTTAAATGTATAATCAGAAATAGTGATATTAGTGTTGATTTCAATATAAACATATGGATGAAATATTATTTATATTGTATTTATGAAATATGTTTATTACAAATTAATTAAGGGCCAAGATTTGCAACATTTTTAAAATGAATCTAAAAGATCCTACTTTCCAGAATTTTATTATTTGTATATCTAGAATCTATTAATATAATGTGCTTAGTATTATATTGGCAAGATAACATTCATATTTGTAAAACACTCATTAGTATTTTGAATTTTATATGTATATTGAATAATTTTTTATAGAAGCAATTTGTTTGCTTGTGAAAATAATTAGAAATTGTCATATTTCCACTTTTCAGATATATAAAATATTTTTTGTCTTATGACTCTTATCTAAGCTAGAATAATAAGCTGATAAGAGTGATTCCAATTATAATTTAAAACTGGATCAGATGAATACTATAACTAGTTTGTAATATTTCATGTTGTAATACCAATGGAAATTAATTGTTTGTTTAGTTACACCATAACTGTAATTTATCTAGAAGAACACATGGAAATTCTTGTTACACTTTCAATATTTATATATATATATAAAGTCTATGAAACTATAATTATTATATATTATATAAATAAATTGTAACAACTATTTGTTTCTGGTTTTTCCACATTGCTTGGATCTGCTAAAGAATCATGTTGATAATGAAATACATCTATTTAAGGGGTCATGCCAATTTGCATTTTATGAATCAATTATCACTATTCATGATTTAAGAGTTAATTTCATTGTAATGATGTAGATATCAGATTATATTATTATGCATTTATATGTGTGTATGTACTGTGTGTTTATGAATTTATGCTATGTATATGTGCATGTATATATATATGTTTTTTTAACACGTCTTTAGTGCTTCTACAGAAGAAAATAAAGAAAGCACAGAACCTAAAGTACAACCATCAGATCAGGAGATATGCCATAGTAATACAAGTACATTATCAGATAGTTCTTTCACTGGCAAAGAATCGAGCATTATTAGTGAGAAGCACTCATATCATGAGTATACTATTGTTAGGGAAACTTTATATTCTTGTAGAGAAAATGTCAATATTCTTCATGAAATTTTTCGGCAGGTAAATAAAACAAACGATATTGCATTTATCATGTAATCATTTTAATAACTATTCTCAAATATTTTTAAAAATATTTTTTAACATATTTTACATTTAAATATATACATATATAAGAAGAATGTTATATAAAGAGCTTACAAATAACCTTTTAACAAGCTTTGCAGAATATCCCCAACCCCAGATCAGTTTCTGCTACTGACTTCCTCAGTGAGGTGCTAGGATATTCAAGCATTAGAGTAAAAATACCAGAACAAGCCCAGCACTTTATCTACTGGATAACTATTTAGTAGAAAATCTGAAAATTTCAGACTTTCATATGCCTTCCAATCCAGCTATCTAACTTAAATAGCCATATGGGACTGAATTAAGTTTAGATACACCATATATTGATAGCTTTAGCAATATAAAATTGCCAAAGCCTTTAAAAGCAAAAAATAAAATAACAAAGAAATGCTCGCAAATAAGCTGTTAACAAACTTTGCAGAATATCCCCAACCCCAGACTGGTTTCTGCTACTGGCTTCTTCAGTGAGGTATATCTGAACTTGGTTCAGTCCCATATGGCTATTTAAGTTAGATAGCTGGATTGGAAGACATATGAATGTCTGAAAATTTCAGATTTTTCTACTTAATAGTTATCCATCAGGTAAAGAGTTGGGCTTGTCCTGGTATTTTTAATCTAATGCTTGAATATCCTAGCACATCACTGAGGAAGTCAGTAGCAGAAACTGGTCTGGGGTTGGGAATATTCCTCAAAACTTGTTAAGATCTTATTTGTGAGTTCTTTATATAACATTTGTTATACAAGATTGTTAAATTAGGTCATGTGACATATGACTTGATTTATTTTAATAAGGAGAATACAAAAAAAAAATGCCATCATTTTTTTAAATTTGTACTCTTTTTAAAATAATAACAATTAATATTTATTTTCATTCGTTGTTTAATAAAATGTTGCAGCAAATAAAACATACATCCTGTAGAGATGTTCTCGTACTCATTTTAAAGGTAATAAAAGCATTATTCATGCAACTAATTGTGATCCAATTACATAATATATTTTTAATTCTGGATTTTCACATCACAATAATGGATTTATTTTGAAATTTCTAAGCAGTTTTTGTTAGAATATATGAAAATTTTCATTGCTGATTCCAAAATTTACTTATGAAAGTGTCATTTTCAAGTTTTGATTATATCAAATATTTCTTGCAAATGTGCATTGTTTTAGAAAGGCTCATATTTTACAATCTTGCTTTACAATCTTTTAGTATTAGAGATTGTATATCCTATTAAATTTTGGAGAAGAAAAAATACATCACCTGATGTTTAAAGTCTTATTTTTTTTTCAAATCAAATATGTTGCAAAATTTTATTTGTTTTTGATGATCACCAAGTTTGAAAACATATAGAAAATTGAAATGGATTATAAATTGATAATAGTGTGATTATAAATGATAAAGGCATTATCAATGAGTGTGATTATAAATGATAAAGGCATTATCAATGAGAGGGAAGTGTTCTAACTAATAAACTTTTTCTGAAGGAATGTCCAGTCTAATTGAAACAAAATGTGCAAATTACAAAAAAACTAAAATGGTTATCATAAGTATGGAAATGTTTTTTTCCACTTAAATAATATACTTATGAAAATTGTGTTTTTAAGAAATTTACAAATATATTTCTCATTCTCATCCAAATTTCATATTGAATCCATCATATCAAGCAATACATTATTGTAATATATTTAGCTTATAAGGGCAAGCATAACATGATTCTGATAGATCATCTGCAATATTACAAAAATCACTGACCTAAAACTAGATATAATAATGAGGGACTTGGAACATACATTAGGAAACTTTGCAATCTATCTTTTCAGATTTTTAACAGAATAATAATTTTCATCACAAATTTTTACTGAAAGAAGCTTACTTATTTTGTTAATAACAAATCTACTTCATTAATAAATAATGTTGATCATTATCCAAAATATTAGTATTTCAGGTTTATTGTTCAGCCCATTATAAGGTCCAAGTTGAATTAAACAGAAAAGAGAAGAAACTTTTTTTTAAAAGTTTTAATAGAGCATTTCTCATGATTTTTAAACTTTTAAATATCTTCCTTTCAAAATATACCTATTTACCTTATTTACTTTATCAAAATATTATTTTTTCCCCCATTATTTTTGACACCCAAAGAAAAAAATAATGATTTCTGGCAAATTTTTGAATCAACTTTTGTTATTATAAACAAACACATCTTATTAGAAATAATAACATTAACTTATCCCAATAACTCAATGTTCAAAATTATTTTTTGTTCCTCTAATTAATAGTTAAATGCAAATCTTTAAGTTTCCTATAATCTTATAACAAATTATTCCTGTTTAAATTTCTCACATCTCTTTTCATCTGTTATGCTTATCACACTTCTCATATTGTTCACAAAAATTTAATTCTAATGTGAAGAAGGGAAAAATGAAAGAAGGGATGAAGATAAAAGATACTGTATTTTCTTATTTAAATTATCTATGCTATTTAGATTTATTATAATATATTTGTATATAAGACAACAATAATATTTAAATTGTTTAAAATCAATAAAAAATAATTCATAATTTTAAATTTGATAAATTATGTTTATTAACAAAAATCAAAGCATATAAATTAATACAAAGTTCATAGACAACAAAATATTGGAATAAAATTATAAATTAAATTCTGTGATATACTCATATTACTATCTCAGTTAAATTCAATGCACAAATCTAATTTATTTATTTAGCATATGGATTTTATTTTTTTAATAGTGTTTAACTATTAACAAATTATAAAGGAAATTTGTAGAGGTTTCAAACAGGAAATAATTCACCAACAGCTTTAGTAAATCTTTCTATTCTGCCACTAAAGCCATAGATTTAATATGTCCTTCAATTCTGCCTCTGTTGCTATACATTCAATAACCACAAGTTGTGCTGTTCATAGTTTCTATTTGCTCACAATTTATGAAGGAGATCAATGTAGTAATCATGGATTGTTTTGGATGAAACTCTAATTGAATCTAGGAAGATTTAATCCAGAAGGTTTTATTGTTGGATCTGGGGGAAAAAATTTATTTGGAACAAACTAAAAATTCCATTTTTTTATATTATAATTCTTCAGTTGTAGATTCTTGTTGAACATCCAAAAACGGGATCCTAATTTGAAATGAATTTTAGATGGTAAAACTATGTTTTGAGTTATTGACAAGGCTGATTTGCTTAACAGATTTTTATATATTTTTTGTGAAACAACCTTTTATGTCTGAGAGGAATATGTAAAAGAACATGAAGCTTTTCACAGAGGCAAAACTCTTAGCGACACTCAATGCAAGCCAGAATAATCAATGGATGCAGGCAAGATTTTTGCAAAAAATCCCTATCTAATGCCTACTCATCTAATATCTCCAGACTAATTTCTAGCTTGTGGCTTTCATCAGTGAGGAGTCTTGGATCTGAGAGCACAGCAACTAGATCTTAGATCTAATGCAACTCTCTAGCAGCCACCTTTTATTTTTTTAGCTGACTATAAAGCTTTGAGTTCAAAATGAACACAATAATGTTTTTCAAGTTAGGCTCATTAGCTTGTATAGTTATGTAGATCTGAATTCAGTTCAGCATCCACCATTGTCACCATAATCCTATTGGGCAGATTGGTATTAAACCATCAAACAATACACGATCACCATTCTTTATGCGTACACAAGCTGTTTTCACAGAGGAAAAACTCTTCATACAGCAACTCAATCGTGCCCAATAGGATTATGGTGACTGTGGTTATTAAAGAACTAAAGACACCAAAAAAGAATGGATACTGAACTGAGTTCAGATCTATACAACTATACAAGCTAATGAGCATAACTTGAAAACTTTATTGTGTTTTCATTTTGGACTCAAAAGATTTATAGTTAGCTAAAAAAGTAAAAGGGGGCTGCTGGAGGGTTGCATTAGATCCTAAGATCATGTTGCAATGCTCTCAAATCCAAGGTTCCTCATTGATGAAAGTCACAAGCTAGAAACTATTCTGGGGATATTGGATGAGTAGACACTAGATAGGGATTTTATGCAAAAACCTTTCTGCATCCATTGATTACTCTGGCTTGCATTGAGTGGTGCTACTGTGTGGAGAGTTTTGTCTCTGTGAAAAACAGCTTGTGTAAGCATAAAGAATGGTGATTATGTAATGTGAAGCAGTATAAAAAAGTAGACTTGAATGTGAGTAACCAAAAGTTTAATGTGGGAACAAGTTGGTATTCACTAGCAGATATCTAGGGCTAAGGAAATTGACATAAACTATTTGTATTACAATCTCAAATAGTGCCAGATAATTTTCCAAAGATGCTATTCTTAGAAATAAATTTTGATCTAACATTAACTAAATGAGGAAAATAAGCTACAATCCTAGGTAGAATTATGTTTTAATCTATTATTTTAAATGGCTTTATTCAGATTATGAAGTAATTTCTTTTTGTTTACTGCCCATTTCGAAATATTTTGGAAATATTATAATATACTTACTGCCCACTTGACCTAAAATTTTATAATATTCTTATAGAACATAATTTTATTTAAAAATAACATTGAGAAGTAACCACGGAATAAGATATAGGAAGTAACTAATAGAAATACAACTGAAATAATGCAAGAACAGAACTCATTATTACAGATATATTGTGATAATTGTAATAACATTTTATTTATTTATTTAAAGTATATTCTTTATTCATAAAACACATTTTTTTATACACTTTTTACAAATAAACCACGTGGTTTAACTATCAGATATACATAATAATTATTTCACTCTACTTTAAAAACACTACGCTATGCAAATGCAGAGAACATCACTATATATCCAGGTCTTATCCCACACTTCACATAGTATCGGCATACATCCACACCATATTTTGACCATAATTTTCTTCAGTAGGTATCTTAGACATTGATTAAAATATTTGGTCCAATCTTTATCTAGTTTTTTCAACCAGTTATACTTTTTATTATCAAAGATCGCATTACTTCTTATGGACCATATTGTTTTCAATGTATGTATTATCGCCAATGTGTTATGTGGATTAACATAAAAATAAGAAATACTGCTAATTTATTTCATAACTAATATATACATATACAGTATATACAGAAAATAAATGTTTAATAGAAATTACTTTTAATGATAGTCTTGTACTTGATGTTGATTAACTAAATAGTTTAGGTTTGGTTTTATCAAAAATAATTGAAGGTCTTCCCTTTCTTGTACATTCAAGCGGTTTCTCTCATTGGTTAAAAGTTTATGAATTTCGCTTCCATCAAATATAAAGTTGGAAAGGCTATCAGGAGTGAAAATATTTTATTCCGTAAACATGGATATAGCTTGGGAATTTTTTTATTTTGCCACAGTTGTAGATATCCTCCAAATTTATTTTACTCTCAGTGTTACATTTTAGTTGTAATAATCTTCTTGCAGCCTAATTTCAATTTCACTTATATTCACATTCAATGGGGAATCAATCCATGCATCTGTTTTCAGGTTGATGATATCTTGAAAATAGATTTCCAAGTCAAATTTGAGTGTATGAAGATGACTATTATAGGTTTCCAAGTCATTACCTGTAAGATCATCTTTGATTGATAAAAGTTAGAAAACATTCTATTCCTTATGTTTTGTTAGAACAAATTTATCAGTAAATAAAAAATTACTTATTTGCATTCAATAAGTCATAATTTTTCCTTGAGAGATGTTAATTAACTTCATTTAATTTGGTAAATATATTAGCTAAACAAAACAAAAAAAATCATTTTTGTGTATCTTTAATTTTTGACGCATATCAACTTCTTCGGCATTTTCAAAAACTCTTAAGGTAGTTATATATAATTCCACAAAAAAACAAAAGATAGTGCTCTCTCAATAACCAGCACACGTTCATATGAAGAATTAATCGGATTTATGATTCATCATAATCATTACAAAATTGCCTGAATATTCAATCATTTTTTCCATTAGATTTGATCTTGTTAATTGTGTTTATTATAATTGTTAAAGATAAATGTAAACTGAGGCTAGTATGCTTTGCAGCAAGATGTGAACAATGCAATGATAGCATAATACACTGGGAACTTCTTTGATAATGGTTGACCATGGCCACTTTATTTGTTAATGTTATATTTTCAAAATAGGATAAATAAATTGTAATATAAATGGATATAGCTTTTGTATCCTTAATAAGGTTACTGGCAAACAGCATTTTTTCTTGCAGCAAATTATTTTCATCGAAATAACAAACATAAGCCATTTAAAGAGAATTATTATCAATAATTGTTGACCTATTATTTGCAGAGAAAATAATTTTATTTGAAGTATAGACAAGTTGCTTTTTTATATCAGCAGCCATTTTGTCGATTTGCCATCTAAGTATGTTATCACTAATTGGCAAATTTTTCAGAATATTGACTGGGTTCTGATACATCTTTGTTGATAAAAGTACTTTGAAACATAGTTTTAATAACTTTTCATTAGTATTATGGGCTCCCCCTTTGCAATAAATTCAGATATCTGATAACTTACTATGAATCCGTCTTTAGTTTTTCTTGAGTTATGCTATTATGTTTTTTAAATTGTTCATAAATTAAAAATATTCTATGTATTTTTCACTTTTATCTTTGTGTTTAGTATGAAGATATTTTTGCAATTGAAATGGTTTCATTGCTTTGTTAGAAAACGATGGTAATCATCTGAAACCTGGACACGGCTGCTTAGATGGCGTTGTTTATGTGTCAAAACACATAAAAATGCGGTTATAAGCTGCAGCAGATCTTACAGCTAATACAACATTTATATTGTATTACCCATTGCAGGCCACTTTACATGATATTGCACAAAAATATTACGGTCTGTTTTGTGCTTTGAAACTATTTATGCACATTTGTTCTATTCATAGCTGATTATCGTATCGCTTGAGGGTGTTTTAATTGCAAGTCGGTACAACTTTTCAAATCTCCATAATAGAGTAATGTCATTTATATTTAAATAATGTTGTTAATTACTAATAATTGTCATATGGTCCCCACCCTTCCCTAAAAAAATGTTAATATGTAAAAAATTGGCAAAGGGTATGTTCGAACACGCTTCGACAAAGCTCACGCGCTAAGTCACGTTTCAGCATGGAAAATATACGAGACCAATAAAATGTCTGAGAAGAACGTGCAATTTTTAAACTTTTCAGAATTGCCGAGTACAGAAAGTGAGACTGTGTCCTTTTTTCAGGCACATAATGTCCTCCCAAATACCAGACTGTTTTTATTACAGCAATAAAATAATAAATAAAAATAAGTTCAAAAAGTCCAAAGTTTGTGTATTTTTTTTTTATTTCATTAGAAATTGACAAGTATTTGGATTATCTTTTTTCAGCAGGGTTAAAATAAATTACTATTTTTGTTTCCTTTTTGTTAATAATAACAAAGTATGACCCCCACCCCAAGCAGTTTATTGTAGAAGCCAAAAAAAAAAAGGTAATTCAAACGAAATATAAATAAAAGTAAAAAGTGAGAAAAAGTTGGGAAAAAAAAATTACTGACTTTTTGTTACAATTATTTATCTGAGGGTGGGGGTTTCAAAACAATTTTTTAACCCCCCCAAAAACACAAAAGTTACTTTTGATTTAATAAGAAGAAAAACAATTTGGTCAACCAAAAAAAAAAAAAAAAAAAAAACGTAGAAAAAATTCGAAACAATTCCCAAATAATTATATTTTTTCAGCAGGGTTAAAACAAGTGGGGTTAAAATAAATTACTATTTTTTGTTTACTTTTTGTTAAAAATAACAAAGTATGAAACTTCCCCCAAAAGCAGTTTATTGTAGAAGCCAAAAAAAAAAAAGTAATTCAAACAAAATATAAATAAAAGTAAAAAGTGAAAAAAAAGTTGTTTTAAAAAAAAATTATTGAGTTTTTGTTACAATTATTTATCCAAGGGTAGGGGTGGGTGTTCCAAAACAATTTTTTACCCCCCCCCCCAAATCACAAAAGTTACTTTTGATTTAATAAGAAGAAAAACAATTTAGTCAACCAAAAAAAAAAAAAAAAGGGTAGAACAAAGTTGAAACAAATCCCAAATAATTGTATTATATTTTTTTGGGCGGGGTTAAAACAAGTTTTTTTGTCGTGAAACAGTCAAAAGTTTTAAAATCAGAAAAATAAACACAAAGTTAAATTATCAAAATTTGTTGAATAAAGAAAAATGACAGGTTAAAAAAACAATGAAAATGAATATAAAAATTTGTTTAATAAAAAAGAAATCATGTTATAAATGAAATAAAAATTTATTAAAAAAAAAAATCATGTTATATAAAAAAAAGTTGTGGCCCGGTAACATTACATTTGATTGATTTTTGTATAGCATCAACGCCATCAAGCGGACGTGCCCAGATTTCAGATGATTACCAAAACGATTTTTGACACAATAAACCCCATTGGCCCAGTTTTATTTACAGGCTATTCAATGAAACCATATACTAAATATTCATGTGAATGTAAATGGGTACATTTTTACAATGAAAACTTGGGTGCACTTGGAAAATACAATTTTAACACAAAATTATTTTGCAAATGAATAGTCAACTGAATTGACAGAATTCTATGCACACATTATTGTGTTGCCATTTACCAATTTCATATTAAATGTGTGTCATAATGTCACGTATTCAATAAAAAATTATAAATATTGACAATACATTCAAAATATACAAATTCAGTAAAAAAAATTATGAAGCAGGATCATAAAATAAAAGTGTAATTTTTAAAAAATTAAATGGAAGTAGTATGGCATTAAATTAATTACCGCCCACCAAAAATTATAAAACAGCCACTGGTTAGTGCTACTGACCTCTTTGAAGACCCTGGTTTAGATAAGCAAATTGAGCTTATTGTCTTCATTTAGAGTAAGAATAAACTTCAATCTTTACAAAAGATTTCTTGTCTTTTTATATTCTTATTAAGAGATTTTTATTTTAGAAAAGATTCATTTGAGAAATTAAAACAATATCAGCATAAGTAAATTTTTCTGCATTCTTTTTCAGGAAGATTATTAATGAATTTATTGAATAAAGTTAGTGAGAGAACTGAACCCTGTGGAAGACATTCTGTAAAAGTTTATATTCATTATGATTATCATTTAGTGTCACTTGAATTTTTTTATTGGAAAACATTTTGGCAAATGAATTAATGGTTTTCCTGCATTTGAGAATTTTATAAACTTTTAGAAGAAACCATTTTTTGAAACAAAATCATAAATTGAAGTCAATAAAAGCAGCACCAGTTTTTTAATTGATTTTGAAAGCTTTTTTCAATAAAAGTTCCTAAAGATAAAACTTGTTCACAGCAGCTTCTTGTTGGTTTAAACTCAGGTTGCTGTTTAGTCAAATGGCTTTCAGCTATCACCAAAGTTTTTGATAATATGATTCTTTCAGAAAATTTGTAGAAAACACATAATAATGATGACATTGGGAAATGATATTTTTAAAATCATTTTTTGTAGGTTTATTTGATTTTAAGACTGCTATAATTTTGTCTTTATGCCAAATTTTTGGAGTAGTATGTGTACGAATAAAGTTAGCAAATAGTTTACCAATCATACTTTGGCTTTCAGTCCTAAATTTTTTTATAAATGCTAAGAGAATGCTATCTGCTTTTGGTTTTTACAATTAAGGGCGAATTCAAGTTCATCAACATCTTTAGGTTTAATCAGATTGATAATTAGCTGAACATTATGAAAGATTAAGCTTGCAATTTTGCTCTAATTATGGATTTTCTCATTCTATTAATCTTGCGTTTAGTAGACTAACATATAAGATTGACAGTCTCATTGGTAGTAACAGTAAGCATTCTTTTAGAGATACTTTTAAATCCCTAAGTTTTCATAAAAAAAATCAGGCCTTGTGATTAGATCTTGCAAAATTTGTTTCTCCGTGATGATATTACAAGTTTGTTGGCAATTTCTGGATTATTGGTAGGCAAAAATTGGCTATAAAGATCATTATTGGCCTTGTTCTAATAAGAAATGAATTGCTTCCAATATTAATGAGGGATGGATTTTATTTAGCAGCTGTTATTATGAATTTGTTAAACCTATCATCGCAAAAGGAGATTGGAGAGATTCTATTAATATTTTTTTCATTTATCAACTCTAGTTAACTTTTCTTCAATTTCATATCGGAACAGGATAACTTTTTGCTATTGAGATGGGGAAATTATCCAATATCATTAATTCAGCAGAAAATGGTAAACCATTTTTTAATTGAAACAGATCATAAATCACCTGTATTTTCCTCTCTTTTGCCTGAATGGCATGATCCTCTACTTGACATCTTAAATTGCATATTGTTTTAAATCCATCCCTTGCAAAAGGTGCTAACCTGCTTGATTTTCATTTACATATCCCAAAGATGACTATGAGAATTGAAATTTTGTATAAATACAGAAGATATAGAAAGATTTGTATAATATCAGTTTGTACTGGGAGATCTGTAATATTGCATCAATAAAAATTATCCATATTTGTGATTCTAATATTATTTGAACTATTTTTGATGGAAGTTGCTTGGTTTATAAGATAGTTTGAAACAAAAGGGCCATACAACAATTTAAAGAAGGTATGTCTTATTAGAAGAATGGTGAATTTCATGAAGTGCTATTATAATTGATTTTGAGCTGAAAAATTAATTTGTGGAGGATTTCTGTTTTTGATTTTGATATATACTCAATGAAAGAAAATATCACACTGTAAAGAGTGTACATGATATTTGACGTGTTTAGCAACAGCATAATATATTCATTGAATATTTTAAGAGCCCAAGAACTTTACCTCTGCAGTCTGGAAGGCTATCCTCAATAATAATACTGGAATTCACTTTAATAGTTGCTATGTATAATTTCATAATTTGTTGCCTTTAACTAGGAGTTCATCAAGATGAAGAGTGTTTCTATTTAAAGACTATTATTGGTTCACTTATAAATGTATACTTCTTGCAGGGTGTGCCATAAGTTTGTCATGCATGCACTCTTTAAATGTAATTCATGCTTATTGTCATAATAATAAAGTATTAGTAATTAATATTTTATATTGAGATTAAAGAAACAGGTAATTCTTCCAACTACTATTAATTATATAATACATATACAATTTTAGAACTGAAATTATTTATATATATATATATACACCTGGGTCTCTTTTTACGCGGGCTTATCTAACATGATTTTGAAGTTACGCGATTCGTGTTTCACCGGAAGTCGATTTCCAATAATGCGCTATTACTTTAAATAATAAATTTTGTGCACTTACGTTATATTGAAAGTAATTGCACATTATTGGAATTCGACTTTCATCTTAGTAATTTCAATATTTTCAATGCTTTATAATAGTAAGATTTTATGCAATAATGAAATTAAAATCATGATTTCCACATTTTATGTATACATATATTAAATTTTACAAGATTATAATGTAAATTTGTTCAAACATTGTGCGTGTTAATTTTGCATTTTAAATCACATTCTGTTTTTGCTTTTTAAAAAAGAATGTAATCAATTATTATTTTTTTATTAATGACACTAATCATTAACGTGCTCTTAAATTCCAACGAGAGCTAAATGGTTGTATGTCTGGATATTGCGAGCTTCGTAAACAGTTAATAAAATCATCGTCTCAAAGATTAATTACTAATTACGTTGTCACCATGAAAATCATAAGAATTAAAACGTGTATAAAAAAATGTGAAATATATTATTTTGAATAAAATTAAATATTATAATTAAAAAAAGTTTGTCTTGTATCAATTTTTTTCAAATTTGAAATCTTTTCTTAGTCATATTTTATTTCCTTATTTTTTTTTTGCGCGAATTTTAAAGTAATTTTACGTTGGTGCTTTGCTTTTACATGAATTTTGAAAAATCACAGACTACATCCCCCCCTTTTCAATGTAAGTTACGTCTATTTTTGCGCGATTTCGTTTGCGCGTGTTTTTTGAGGAACCTATCTATCGCGTAAAATGAGACCCAGGTGTATATATATATTGTAACAGAAAGGGCATATATAATGAAGTTATGAAATAATAAATATGAAAAAAGTGATTATACAGAAAGTTGATTATTGGTTTTTATGCTGGGTTTGGGAAAAGATAAAGGGGATTTCAATATAAAGGCCATAGAGTTGACAAAGATTATGTTGTGGAAATGGGATGGAGCAGAACATGGGAAAACTTAGACTGGGGAATGGAAAATAAAGTGATTAACAAGTTTCTCTGGACATAATTGTTGAGAGATTCTTGACTCCATTTAAGGAGAAGCTATAGTACATCACATCACATGGAAAATTTATTTACTGTGATCAAAATGGATAAGAATGATGGTTTGTGCTGACTAAATTCAGGGAAAAACAAGAGATCTTATGTATTGTTTAGACAATTGAGAAATAAAAGCACTGAGACAAATGTCAGCCAAATAAATTTAAACAATTTGAAAATTTTATTAAAAGTTTAAACAATTTGAAAAATTTACTAAAATTTGGACAATAGATAAAGAAATCTAGTCACAAATACAAAAGTGACTTCGATTTGAATACGCATATTTATTAGAGAGTGCACATAAGTACAGCAAACATGAAAACATTAAATGCTTTGGCAGCAAAATTCTCTCATCTAAAAATAAAAAGAAAAAGGATAGGATAATATCTTCCTGCTGGTGATTTATAAAATTACAAAAAAAAACAACAACTCTAGTTTCCTAATTCAGAGATATGAAAATATATCGTCTTGCAGGAAATCAACAAAACGGCACCAGCGAGCATTTCTTGCCCCAGAATAATGCATCGAGACAAGAATGTCGTATTGTCAGTAGGACAGCCCTCCGATATACTACCTTTAAAGCAATTCGGGGTCAACTTACATGCAAGACAAAATAAAAATATGATTACGATCTTACGTATTCTAGAAAATAAGAAAAGAAATCTTTAACTACAGAAAATCAGAACAAAGAACCCAATAAAACACCAGCCAAAAGATTTTGTTGTTTGCAAAAAGCGCAAACTAAATGTGTTTAAAATTAATTATTTTATAATAACAACTAAGGGCAGGTGAGTAAATAAAAATCATGAAAACTGCCAAAGCATTTAGGAATAGTTACTGAAATAGACAATATATTAAACATATAAAAATATACACTCACTAGACACTCCGATAAATAAAATGAAAGCAAACTTAGAATCTTAAAACTAAGATTCCAAGAAACACGGCAAAATACAATGTAAACAAATACAGCTAGTAAAATATGAGTTAAATATTGATTAAGAATACAGATTTATGTTTAAGATTGAGCTTAATTAAAAACAATTTATTTACCCTGGAAAGAAAATGAAATATTTACCTTATGGTAAAGCAAAGTTCGCGTAGAATGTGCACTTTTATTTCAGTTCATATTTCAGATATTTTGACAGTGGCAAGGTAGAAGTATCAAGGATACGGTTTCTTTTAGATGTTCATGGCATGACCGAAGGAGAGTTGGAAGTTAGGGATTCATTCTTTGGTTAAGTTAGCACAGCATATTGATGATGACAAAACATAGAGTAGTATATTTTGACATCTTGGAGAAAGCAAAATTGTTTTAATAACTGCAAATTTTGCTTCGAAGAAATTAAATGTCCGACTGCTAATGGTACGAACGTTGAATGAGTTTAATCATAATGACTATTAGAAATAAGCTGAACCAATCACTTTGATGGAGTATTTGCTCTCTAGAAAAATCCATGAAATTTTTGGGGTTATTTATACCCGCACTCAATTTCCCGTGAAAACTTGTTTTGTTGTCGAATTCTACGCCTTAGGGCAGGGTAAATCTCAATTTCCTGCTCAATCTAATTTAGGAATTCCAACCAAGGACTATTTTAAACTAAAACAACAACACAAAATTAAATCTCCGCTTTTAGAATGAACTTTACAATGATTAAAATAAAAGAGACAGGAATGTAATTAACAAGCTTGCTTGTTTTTAATTAAATTGATTAAAACAAGCGGTGAAAAACATTTTTTTAAAATCAATTGTATATAAAAAAAATTTAAAATAATCTATTTTAATTATAAATGAGTATGTGTTTTATACATATACTCTTATAAACAATTTATTTATTTATGTTTTTAAATAGCTTTATTTGCTTTCAAATTTAATAAACATAAAAGTTCTACTTTTGTGTAGTGACCTTTGAAACGGCTACTATCCAGTTCAATATATATATATTGAAACGGAAACCTCCAATCTCTTTCCGTTTCACCATCAACCTAATGACCTACTCGTCTGAACTAGTTTCGAACCTATCTTAAATGTAGAAAGGTCATATGTAAAAATGTTATATATAAGTCGAGCGGGAAAACTTTGCTACAATGGCCGCTTGAATGGCATCATCCATTTACTTACGAAAACACGCTATAATTAGACAGGTTTGATAAAATTATAGCGGAGAAATGCTCATAAATTATTATAAAATGTTTTATTAATTTTCAGTCAATTCTTAATTATATTCGCTATTATATTCGTATGTGGATGGATAATTTAAACCTTGGAATAGCGGCAAAATGATTTATATATATATTTAAGTTAAAATAAAAAAGATATACTATAATGTAAAATGTTTTCTTTAAAATATATTTAACGGCTTTCTGATTTAATGTTTTACATATATAATTGAAACTAAAGTATTTTCTTTAAATTTGCTTTTTTTTAAACAAATAATTTGGTAAAAACAAATATGTTAAAAGTTATTTATTTCAGTAAAATAAAAATCCGTTTATAATTAAAAATGAGAATTTTGTGTAAACAAGAAATCAATTAGTGACGCACCCGGGTAAAAAGTAAAATCTAGTTTACTGATTGATTTTTGTTTGGACAAAAGACTTTATCATTAAATCAGAATACCGTTCTTTCTGCTAGGCCTTAACATTCTATAACACCTAAAAAGGAATTTAATTAATGAAACTGAATCAAATTATATAATTTATATGTTTTAATAATTTTTTAAAGTAAATTAAATATAACACCTCGGAGACGTTATCTGTTGCAGAAATTGGATTATATTATTTTGTTTAATTAAAAGTCAATTGGTCCCGAAGCAAACGAAATTCCAAAAAGGTGTTAAAGTTTAGTCGAAATGTATAAATAGGGCTTATTTTAAGCGGGAAGATAGACTCCATCTTGCTGTTGAATAGCTGTTAAGATCAGAAGTCAAAATTATTTAATTTTACCATGTCTGGCTAAAGTCAGGCAAAAATTTTGCTGCCGTTCCCGTGATGGAACGCCGAGTTCAATCCATCAAATGCCGAAGCAACAACCAAAAGCTTACACCAAATGAAAGATGCCGTATGCCGCTAAAAGAACTTGCCTTCGTTCCAACACCATTTTAAATCGTCTCGCAACTGAATAAGAACATGCCATAAGCCGCCAAAGAACTCACCTTCGTTCCAGCTCGAATATCTCCAGTTCAGCTATAGGAGAACTGTTTTAATATTATTTAAAATCGCAGAGCTCTGTGTGAATTTCAACAACAATCATTATTTCTTCAAAATCAGGTTAGCTAACCATATTATTGTAATTTCTTTCTAAATTATTTTCCAAATAATATTGTAAATTCTCTAAAATGAAATACTTTTGCAAATTTCTTTATTAATTCAATATTGTAAACTCTGTCTAAATCGTATTTGAAATCTATAAATGAAATATTTTTGCTAAATTTCTTTGTTAATTAATATTTTGCTATATAATTTAATCACTGCAGTTATATTTTGCTTTTCTTTTGCTTATCTTTAATTATTGTTAATTATGCCTATGTTTCGAAACAGCGTGCATTTAATTACCAATATGTTTTTTAAAAAGATATCATTTAAAATCTCGGTATTATTATTTATATAGCGTCATTTCGTGCGCTGTTTCGAAACCCAAATTCATATTTTTGTCATTTAGTAAATTAATTAATATAAATATAAAATGTGGCTTTTCAACCTTTATTTATTATGTTACTAAAGATTAAACTAGCCTGGAGTGCAATCATAAGTATATTTTTAGTTAAGTATTCGTAAGTCCCCTATTAAATATACTTTTCCCCCTTTTAAAAGTTTAGTAGTTCTAGATAACTAAAGAGATTGAACGGGATAAAGTAAAGTTTGTATCTATATATTCCTGTCAGTAGCATATCGTATTTCTCATGCCACAGAAGAGTTGGCTCTTTTGATCAAGCTGATGATCTAGTGTTCATTTAATATATGATCTTTAATTTATAATATCCTTCGGCTTGGCGGATGTGGGATTTATTAATATTTTCTCGTTGTGCTGTTCTTTTTGATATATATATAAGATGGAGCCACGGTAAGTCCAGCCCATCTCTTATGGGTAGTGCAGTAGCGAAGTCTGAGCTACGGGCCAGATTAGCACATAAGTCCCCCGCCTCTGAACCAAATAAAGGTTCCCCATTAGCAGCATGACGACCGGTTATTGGGTAAACCGTTGTTTGTCACAAAAACCCTAAAACTATTCTTCCATCTGCAGAGCCACTTTATTATTATATTTTACTTGTGCCTAGCGCATTAGTAAAATCGTTATAGCCAACTCTTTCCTCCCTAATATGCAATCTTCGGCATTGAACCGAAGCATTCTTGAAAACCCGTTCGATCTTAAGCTATCTGGGATGCTTTATAAGCCCATAGTTAATATATAAATTGATTATAGTCAGATGTATTAAGTTTCACTCCAGACTTGGTTTGATTTGACGTAAAAGAGCCACTCGAACTGATTATAAAAGGACATAACAAATAAGTTAATGTAGTGATTAGTTGTATAGCAGGATATTTGGCTCCATTAAATCATAGCCACAAACCTATTTGTCAACATCAGTTATTGTTCAAATAGTCTAGAGAAGGTTACTTTATAAATGAAATGCCTGTGTGCATTTGCCAACAACAATTGTCAATAAATATATTTTAATTTATCATATATCAGTTTCTGTCTCATTTTTAAATCAATCCAATTCACTAATTGCCCATAAGTATTCATCAGTAAAGCCCCTATTATTTAAATATGTTAGATTTTATCTGTGGAATGTCTAGTATTTAAGTTGTTTATATATATGTTTAAGTCCATGAGTCTTATTGTTGTCTCCGATTTGCTAGTGGGCCGGATGAAGAATTAAATCTCGTGTGCTACCATTGTTATGTTATCCATTGGGTGTTAGATCTGGTGCTTGGAGAGTGGGTTCGAATCCAGGCTGGTCCCTGACCTAAATCTCGGGCTTGACTGGGTTTGAAGTACATTTTGTGAGTTCCAGCTCGTGTTAGATGGATAAGCATGTTTTGACTGGAACAATATACTCATACATTTATGTATATATGTATGTAGTAAATTGAAAAATACATCTGCAAATTTTAGTAACTAATCAAATCTAAAAGATTTGCATCATATACAGAATTGCACAGTACAGAGATATAAGATTGGATTGCAAAATGATAAGGACAAATTGTATATTTCTAAGTCCTATACAGATATCTTTTTATCTTTTAATATAGAGTATTCAACATATATCCTTTTTTATTTCTATTTATTTTATTAATAGATAGATCTAAAATATAAATTGCCCCTCATAATAAAGTTGTTAAATATAAGTTACGAGGGTCATATGATACTTGTTTAGTATATATATATGATTGTTAAAAATGAATAATTTTTTTTAAAATTTAAATTGTAAATTACTTTATTTTCTTAAGATTCTCAAATAGTCTTTCATCTTAAGAGATTTAAAAAGAAAAATGCTTATAAATAATTTATATATATTTATTCAAGATTTTCAAATATAATTGAAATTGATAAAAATTTAAATAAGGTAGACAGTAAATTTAATTAGTACAGCTTTGCATAAACATATTGTTATTTAGGAATAAACTGCTAGTATTTTAATTGTTTTAAAATTAGTATTAATATTGATTCCATGTAGTTTTCATTTTATTTTTGTTCTCATGCATTTTTGGTATTAAAAATTATACTAAATTTTATTTTTTCCTTATAATGTAGTGGTTTTATATTTTTATATGAAAATGTACACAAAACATCATGACAGCAGAAAAGATATGTATCAATTTGGCTAATCAGATTGAGAAATTTAAATATGGCGTTGATAAAGCTATTTTCAGTTTCATTTCTTATTCCCTGTAAATAAAATTACCTTCATAGTTAAATTGTAGGTTTGAATGAACAAATACTATAAATAATTTTTTTTTTTCATTTTGAATATAAAACTTTTTAAGACTTATACAGATAATCAAAGTTTTCATTTTTTTTTTTTAGACTTTTTTTTTTTTTCATACTTGCCAGATTCATGAATAAATTTGTATTAATTAGTTGTAATACTAAAAATCAAATAAGTTAAATAAATAATGCTATATAACTACTAGTATTAATATTTATTTTTTTAATAATATTTTATTGTCTGTTAGACATTATCATTAGACCTGATTTATTAAACAATGATAATAATAAAAAATGAAAACATACATAACACACAGCATTTCAATATTGAAATGAAAATATGAATAGGATTCATGCAGCAAATGTATATTTGTATTTTAGATATTTTAAAATAAATTATAATTTTTTTCTTTTTCACCAGGCATTTTTATTGCCTTTCTCTCAGGCTTCTTCAATTAGACGGGTTATTGCTGTTTATCGAGACTGGATCCAGGTAAAGCAGGCAAGAATTTTTTTTATTCAAATTTTCTTTTGTTTTATAGCTATCACAGTTAAGGAAATTAAATTGATTTAGAAGATTTTATAAGAGATACATAATTAATTTTATTATTTTTAAAATAATTAGTATCATATAGATTTTTCTATAAAATTTTTTTCTCTGTCCTGTCTCCATTATCTATTTATAAATTTAAAATTTAAATATTAAAAATTTATTTTTATATATAGATTTGCTTATATATGTGTGGATATATGTGTATGTCATCATTATCATATACAAACATTATCAATTCACTGCAGAATCAAGGTCTCTCCAAATTTAATCTAGTTAGTCCAATTGCTTGTTTTTTTTTCCCACATCATTCCAGCAAACATTTTATCCATTCATCTCACATTTGGTCTCTCTCTAGATCTTTTACATTCTTCTGAAATTCAATTTAAACTTTAAAATAGTATCATTTCTTCCAGCAATTTATCCAACCTACATCATTTTAGTCTTAATTTTTCTAATCATACCTGCTTGCTCTCATTTGTTGTCAGTTGTTTTCATACTTTGTTGAGTAATCTGAGGTCTCCATATTGCTTTTCTTTTAAGTGTCCAAGTCTCAGATCTATAAGTAAGAATTGATAAAATGCACACTCACCTACTTATATTTATATATATTCAGAGAATTAAAAAATGATATTAAAGTTATCACAATGAATCAACTATTAATTTGACCAATTTAAAATTTTCTGTAATAGAATATGTTAAAAATATCATACATATAATTTGTATTAAATGTTTAAAAGAAATTTAAAAACAAAGACAGTTTTTGAAAAATTAACAATTTTATCTTGAGGGTTTTGAAATATGACTCGAATATGATTTTTGATGCTGAATCCAAATGGGAAATCAGAGTATTCCTATCATATTTAATTTCCCATGACACCATGATCATATTATCATCATTTACTATAATTACAGGATAAATTTGTAAAATATTAATACCAAGCAGAAATTTTTCTATAAAAATTATTATAATTTATTTCTTTGAGAGGTGTGTTAATGCTTGCAGGATAAATTTAACCATAGTCACAGACTGATTGTTCCTGTTGAAATCTTTGTAGATCTGCTCAAATGAGTCAACTTTCTGTAGAGCAGCATATGAATAAATCCAATTGTAGTTATCATAGTGATAACAGTTTGTGTGTTATATCTTTTTAAAATATTATTTTGTTAATTTTGTACCAATGTTATGTTTATCCCAGTGCTTTGTCATAATATCTTAAATATTTTAATTCCATCTGTTGCATTATAATAAGTTAATCTTTAAAAGCTATGAATTTTATTTCAAACATAAAGTGAATTATTAAGGCATGAAGTAAACCCCTCACATTTTTTATGTGATATGCTGAAACTACTCACAGAATCCAAAAATTATGCAATAGAATGCTATTTTTGTTTATATATAAAATATATATTATTTCAAAAACAAAGAATTTGTAATTAGACCAATTTTCCACAGTGCTGTCTTTCCATTATCAAGTTTTTTCTAATGTGTATGAATCAAATTAATCTGAAGCATACCATGAGGAAAAAGAATGAGTAAATTTTAGATTTAACATTCCAAGCTACATCGTATTTCATTGAATCACATTACTCTCATAAGGAGATCTGAATGTTCAGATTGGAATTTACTTTAGCATGATAGTAAAGTTTTTTGTTGTTATTGACAGCTGCCATGAAGAAATTAAAGAAAGTTCTCCAAAAAACTGAACAAATCTAGTTGTTTATGTGAATAATATGAATGAGTGATGCTTGTTTATTAACTTCTCAAAGTCAGTTTGAACGCAATTTTTTTTATCATAATGGAAATATTTTTTTTCCTGTACATAGTATGCAAGCTGAAAACATGAGTCACATAATATAAAGTTGCTTTTGAAAATATTCAGAATCAGAAATGTAATTGGAATATTTATTTAAATCTAAAGATTATTGTAGATTTTCTAGGATGCAGTTAGGTCACATCAAGCACTTAGTTTTTTTTATGAGGCAGGATGTTAGAGTCAAGTAAAACTCTTATACAACAATTGGCCGAAATAAGTATCATTTTTTTTCAGGTGAGAAAAATATTGTGCACAGTCTACTTGATGCTTGGAAAATGCAGTTTTTATTTTTATACAGGAAATTAGGAATTATGAAAATTTTTTGTTAAAGTGATGAATAAGATGCAAATTCGATTCTCATTCATGAAAGACAACTGAACACTTACTAATAAATACCAAATTCGAAGAAATGTTGCATGAAGTTGAGATAACTAGATGGAAAAGTTTCTGCATAAATGTTTTGGGAAGTCACAAAGCTAAAAATAATCATGATATTGTGAAAGATATTAAATCTTACTGAACAGTAGAGTACAAAACATCATTAAAGATAAATTTTTTGAAATCTCATTTGGGGGCCCCCCCCCCCCCCCCACCACAGAAGTTTTTACATAGTGGGTTTTCATGGCATTTAGTAGGGAATAGCATTATCAAGACCAGTGGAGCCCCATTTGCTGTCAACTACTGTTGGATTTATTTTTAGAGAAATAAAACAAAGTATAGCTGAAAATCAAAACAAAGTTACTTCTTAAATTTCAGCTTTGACTTTTTATTTAATTTTAATAAATATATGAGGTTTTAAAAATTAATTTGCAACTCGATACTAAATCTGAATTGATTAGAAAAATTTGATAAATATTTCTGGATTCAGCATTATTTATCCTTGAGACATACAAAACACATTTTTATTTCCCAGCCTTATTATTAAAAGCAAATAGCCATCAGACATTATTCATGCAGGAAATATTTTTAATTCAAAAATAGTCACAAAGCTTAATTAATCTAAATTCAAAATTATAATTCTAACAATTAAGTAAACTATGTTAAAGATTCATTTTATGTTTGAAATATCAAAAGTGTATCAGAATGAAAAGCAGATAATGGACATAAAAAATTAATATCTATTTAACACAAAATGAATGTTATTTGATAGAGACATAAATACAGAAAGACTAAGATTACAAAGTAAAAATTGGAACCCAGTAATAGTAGCTGTAATACCAACATCTATACATAGCATACTGTTGGAATGAGCCGACAACAGCAAAATCACTACTAGGGTAACTTATAACATTACAACTTATTCCAACCCCACATAATACTTTATTTTGTTTGGCTTGGTGATTAGGGAGAGGGAGAGACTCTTAGAATTCAGTTGTAAGTATATGATTTCCCTGTGGCAAACAAGACACCCAATGCAATATATATATAAGATACAAACACTTTATTAGTGATATATTATAAACAAAGAAATAAACAAAAAGAAATGAACATTGCTTAATTGTTGCTAGATTCATTGAAGATAGTGGAAATCACATTAATTTGTGATTGTATGTATCAAGAGTTTCAATGTATAACACATATATAAAGGACTACATAACATTTAATTTGTGATAGTATATATACAAAGAATTTCAATACATACAAATATATATTTTGGATTAGATTTGATAATCTCTAGGGTAGATATCCCTTAAGCGGCACTTGATACAAATTAAGTATACACAAGAAAATGTGAATTAACTCAAGAAATGTGGTTAAAATAGATTATTGCATAGCTCTCATGATCATGACCTATAAATGCTGAAATATCAGGCTTTAACATATACAAGAAGAGCAGTACTAGGTTGCTACAGTAATAAACAGTCCGCAAGTCCATATCCAAGTCCTAATCATCAATAAATCTCACTAACAGGCAAGAACGATCCACTGCCCAATTAGTGATATAAAACGAAGGGCCACCGGGTCTGAATTACGAGGAATTTTCCTGCATTTGCATGGATCATATTCAAAAGGGACCCAGCTATTCTATTTTCTCCGAAGCAGGAATGTCAGCTGGAGGAATGAAATCAAATAAACATGAAGTCAGACAACTCAGCAGTACCAATTTATATAAAATAATGGCTAATTGTCCTTAAATTTAAATATATATAAAATAAAATGTGGTCATGTCATAAGATTACAATATGCGAATGTCTATTACATGAGGCTAAATCAGGGCCTATGCAGTTATTATATATATATAAAATTCTGCCGATAAAATTATTCCCTACTTAATTAGAGATCTGCCCCATAGGTGTTACAGATATAAGGAAATATTGATATCATAGCCTACATATTGTGTAAAAGTTTTATAAAATTAAACTATCGTATCTACAGTATTCATATATATTTGTCCCTTTTAAAACAGAAAACAGAGTTTTAACTTTTAACTTTGAACATTAAATTTTATTTTAAAACTGAAAGTTGTTTATAAATCACATGTACACAGTATACATATATACTCGTCTCTTCCCAAAACAAGAAATAAAGTTTTAACTTTTATCTTCTTAACACTCGATTTTAATTTTAAAAATTGAAAGTTGTTTATAAACCATTCATAATTGCATTAATGCCTAAATAACATCTTTGGAAATAACAGCTTAAACAACCAATTTTGAAATAACAAATAGATTAAAAAACAAAACAAATTAGAATCAATGAGAGGAGGATGTAAATGTTTTGCTTGACAGAATTACTGGACTGTTAAATATTTAATCACTGAAATATATTTACTAATTTTACCTCCTTTATCTGATTTTTAAATAATAAGTCTAGCAGATTTAAGAAGGATCGAGTATATGACAATAGTCGATCTTCCTTAATACATACAATTAATTAAGCATGGCTCAAAACATATGGAAACATATTTTAATCATACAATAAGAATATTTTATATAATACTAAAAAAAAAGATTTTAAAGAGCGGTTAATAAATAGTTATTTATGCAAGGAAAGAAAGAATATTAAAGAGGCTTTAATATTGTTTACTGGTAAATTGAAATTTATAAAGTTAAAAAAAATCACTATTTTAACAGACCTTCATGAAGGGTTTTGATAAGTAGTTAAAAGTATTATGCTGAACCTCATGGTACAGTTCATTGGTCCTATGTAGCAGTGCTCTTGCATATTGGCTGGCTGGTCACTCAGATCTTCCAATGGTAGATGGCATTCTCTACTGGGCTTCTTGATGGCAATGGCAGGGTATGTCAGCAACTTTGATCATCAAATGTAGGTAGGAACTTTATCGGCATAGCATTCTATAGTACCAGGGAACCCCATACTCATGCTCCTCAGAAATGGTCAGAGAAATTGAGGTACTCTACTCACTGGTCATGGTGTAACGTAATCTATAGCAGCTTAAAAAAAACTTTACAAAAACTAAAACTCTTCCCTGCCCCTCTATATATCCCTCAAAACAAAAGCATCCAGATGTTTTCCAAATAGATTAATTAATTTTAAAACTTAGAGGAAATTCTGTTCTTTAATATCTAAAAAAATCTTACTGATCGTAATCTTGATCAAGTTTAATTTAAAAATTTTACTATTGTATTTTTCTTAATTAAATTCCGAATATCTTTTATTTTATCTAATCCCCACAGTAATTACACATTTTGGTCACCTTTTATTGTAGTGACAATTATACACTAAAATATAAATTCCAAAATTAGATTTTAATTCATATATTATTTTGATCATCAGTTGATTTTAATTAATTAGTTAAATTTTCTTTGCTGATTTGAACCCACATAACATTACATTTCATAATAAAATTAAATTTCTTTTGTACATTATTTTTTTGAAAATGCCTTAGTATTATAACTTTATGGCAACAATATATACATGAAGCACATATATGCACATGTATGTATATGACTGCTTCATATACCTACATCCAGAGGTAAAACAAATGAGAAAAAAAGAGAAATAAAATCCCTTTGCTTATCCGAGTGGTTGACCATTGTTGAAGTTGAAATAGATTAACACAGTGTCAAGAAAATTTCCAAAATAGATTTATTTAGTGTATCTGAAAGCAAAAAAAATTCAAGATTTCTTTAATTTATTCTTAGGTTGGGAGATCTAAATAAGCTTGCTGTATAAGTAACTTCCATTTCTGCTTCACATTCATATTCCATAATTTTTGTCATAATTTCTGGATATTTCTCTATTTTTTTTACTTTTACCAAAAAATAATCATCTAAGCAAAGCATGCATGGGTTATTGACACCATAATCTACCTGTTTATCCTTAATAAGCTTAGCTACAAAAGTTTTCCCAGATTCTGGAACACTACAAATAATTACAACAATTCTTGCTGGGTGATTAGCTCTCTCCAGGATAATCAAGAAGATCTTCAACAAGTACAGTTTCAATTTTAAGCTCACTTCAAACAAGCCCAGATAGGTTATATTCATTTTTTTTTTTACATCACTATCTTGAAAGCGTCTATCATTTTTTTTAAAGAGATGATTTTTGTCCAAATTTTCTCTAACACTCTCATGATCCAATGACTCTCTTCCTTCATATAAAAACAAGTTATAATCAATAAAGCTTCCAATCCTTTCATAATCATATAATCCTCTATCCCTAGATGGAGGAACTACATTATTAAGTTTTTCTTTTTTTCTCATGCGATCAATACCCTCTAATTCAGTAGATAAGGAACATATTGTCCTGGCCATAATCATTAGCTTCAACTTTTTGATTTTGACTTAATGCATTTACAGCAAATGCATAGAGAGTGTGTTAGTATTAGTTTTTTTACTTTATTCTGAACTATAATCTATTTGAGAAGCATGATTCAAGATGAGTTTTATTTTGAATCTTATATTATCACAGATTTTTTCAGATCTTTCCCTTTTTACTCCATGATAAAGGTATTCAGTCTAAAGAATTTGTTCAATCAATGGAAGTTTTTGTATAATTTGTAGTTGATTTTATTACTAATTTGAATGTGGAAGAAAATATTGAGATAGTAATTTACTTAACAAAGAAATTAACTTAACATAAAAACTTTCTTTTCTTTACAACTAACTAATAAATCTTTTGGTAAAAGTTATAATAATAAAAGTACACCTTTACCCCGCTTAGCGATCGACTATTTAGCGATATTTCACAATAGCGATCATCATCAATTTGTACACATTATTTCAATTTACAATCGATTTTTCACTATAACGATTGGGAAAAATTAAAAAAAAAAAAAATTTTTGGCAGCCATCTTGAATTTTGCGTCACTGATGACGTCAGAGATATAGGTATTTTAAATTCATTTTACCCAAAAGCAAAAGTATATTATTGTAATATATATATACAGGTAATGACTTTGCTGTAATTGTATACACATACAATATTTTATTCATAAAACATAATGTTAGTGCTGTATTCATTATTTTGAATATAGAACGTATAAACTTAAAATATCTATAATTACTGAATCTATAATACTTTATACTGTATATATAAGTGTTGAATGTCTTTAGAAAAATTAAACTTTATTTAAATATAATGTACAGTACTTGGATTATTTAAATAAAGTTTAATTTTTCTAAAGACATTCAACACATATTATATGATGAAATAGTCCAATATATAAATACGGTACAGGACAACTAAAATACTATCATCACAACCTTTCAGGAAAACACTAAATATGAATATTAAACTGCGTGCCTGTGTTTATTAATTACTATAGATTATTTTTAGAACACCTGGATAATTAAGTAAAAATAGTTATCGATTTTGTAACTTTGTTAATAAATATGTTGTTTACACTCAAGTTGTTTCAAATTAAAAGAAAAAACAACATTTTAAAACGCAAATATCGAATTAGAAAAGTTTAAAAAAAAAACATTGTATTTAAAATAAATGTTAATGAATTTTCTTCTACACGAACGGGGGGGGGGGGGCATTATTACATTACTAAAAATTTAGTAAAAAAAATAAAAGAAAAATAAACTTTGCTGTATGTTATAACTGAAACACAGGCTTATTATATACCTGTGTCTATATATGTATGTTTTAGAAAATTAGAAGTTAGATTTTTTACTTTTAAAATAAGTTGATTTTCTTTTTTTTCTAAAGTTGACTGCTTTACGATTACTGTGGAGTACAGTAATAAGTCTTTATGTTCAATTAAATAATTAATAATTAAACATTGTTTTTTAATTTGAATAATTTCACATAAGTAATAAACATAAATGTATAGAAGTAATATATACTGTAATACAAATTAAAAAAAAAGCACTTCAGTATGAATTTTTTTTTTCATTACGATGAAAAACTTCTGTGGATGAATATAAAAACTTTTAAATTCAAATTTGGTTTCACTTGCTCTTTCTTTTTGCTGTTCTGTACTTTTTAAAGTGAAAATATGCATTTTTTTTTCCTAGTGATATAAAACTTTTCTTTTTAGATACCGTATTTAGTCATCATTGTCATGAAAAAATCAAGAAAATCTTTGAGCTTGGAAATCAATGTGGATATTTTACGTCAACTGGAACCGACCAATTTTTTTCCCATTGACCCCCATTATAATTACGTATTTTGTATACGAAATTCTTGCTTAACGATGAGTTTTGGAGGACCAATTGCCATCGCTAAGCAGGGTAAAGGTGTATTACATTACAGTGATGTCATTTCACTTTTACAACATTTAATGAAGTATTTATAAACAATCTATGCTTATTTTATTATTGAAAATCAAGACTTTTAATAAAAATATGAAAAAAATATTTTTCTACATGTTAGGACAAAATAAAATGTCAATTAAAATTGAAATTTATGAAAGACCCTTCTTTAGTATATGTGTGTAGTGTATATATGCATAAATGAATATTTAATAAAATTTTATTTTTTTAAAATCATAAATAATATTTTTTGTTTAACACGTATATGTCTTTAAAATGTAGTTACCAGAAAAGCCTATTTTTATGCATGAGCCTTTAGAACCCCCTCCATTACATCAAGGTGCAGCTATTCCATATGCTGATGATAGTGACAGTAGCAGATCAAAATCAGAAGCAGAAGTATGCCTTTCAACTTCATATACATTTTTGTTTTGTCTGTTTTATTTTCTTATTTATTTTTTAGATAAATGAATAGATATTTTTATTTTTTTATGTTTTTCTATTTTTTATTCTAACATTACATAAATATTAGTTTTATTTATGTTTTTATAGTATTTTATAGAGATTTAACTTTATTTGAAAAATTTCCAGTATTTTATATTTATTTTGCTGAACATAATTAAGTATATTTAATATATATATATATATATGTGATGTCCACATTGTGAGACATTTTTTAGGTATTGTCTATGGAATCAATTTAACAATTTATGATTAAAGACTTATATATCACTAATTACCAAAATGAATAATTAATTAGTTATGCTGATTATATAACTGCGCACTAACAAATTCTTCAGATTGTATTCTTATTAACAATTTATGACTAAAGACTTATATATCACTAATTACCAAAATGAATAATTAATTAGTTATGCTGATTATATAACTGAGCACTAAAAAATTCTTCAGATTGTATTCTTAGATACTAATGAGATAAAAAAGTAAGGAATTTATTTAAAAATATGTAATTATATAATTAACTCCAAAGATATTGTTAACATGCATTAGTAGAACAAAAAAAATTAAAATATACATCTACATTGTAACGTTCTTCATGTTTTGCTAGTTTCTGGTAGGCCTTCTTTTACACACTATAAAGTGAAAATTAATCAAGTTATGGAGAAAGAAATATCCCTATTTCCAAAAACATAGCTATATTTTCTGATTAACTGGCCTACTAATTATTGTGGCCGGAATTGCCAACGAAGTTAGTTTTAATTTATAAGAGAGCGACATAATCAATAGACTCCTAACTTTCTCATATCCCATAATTTTGATGCAAGTAACTAAAAAGATCGGGATTATAATTTCCCTTAACATTATTTTTTTAGAGAATATTATTCCCGGAGCTTAGTCAATAACTATTAAATAGAATGGCAAAGGTAATTTCTTTAATTAAATATTAACTAACATTCACAACATCTAATATTCAAATTAAGAGCGTATAAAGAGAGTGCTAAATTAATACTAAATATTTTATTAAAATCTAAAATATTTATGCAAGAATTAATAAAGAAAAAATTGGAAAAGAAAAACATACACTAATTCAAATACTATTAATCATGAAAAGTTCTTGTTCCATTTAAATTCTTCTAGCTAGTTCCTTGAAACATTGAAAGTCAGTCATTATCGGTATTATCATTCATGGTTAACGGTAATTGGCCAACAATTAAAGTCACAAATTGGGAGTAAATAATCTTAATTTACCGGTAAGTTTGTATCAGTTCTTATAATATACTTGTTTTCCTTTGGGATCCCGTGTTCCTTGACATTTGATTGATCTCTCCTGCCAGCATCTGGTCCGTTCCATAGCTGGAGCAAGAAGCTCGGTTGCCATGACCTTTTCATTGCAAAAAATGGTGTTCACAAGGCTTCATTTCCATTCTTACATGATAACTTTGTTCAGCAAGTGAGTAGTGTTCCTGTGCAGACACATTTCACTGCAACAGGTCACTCTCATGGAAAACTCCAACCCTAAGAACTCATAACCAGAAAATAAAAGAAAGACCTAGATCGAAGTTGTCCTCTTCTTTTTATACCTCGATCCAGTTTTGAAACTTCTGCGCATATTATTATTATCATGATGCTTAGGTTTATATTTATTTTTAACTTCCTGTTACAAAGTTCTTTTTTTAGTAAATTATTTCCGACATCTTTAATCAATATCCTAAAGGTTTATTGATCGTAATCTCAGTAATTTTGGAATTCTTTTTGTTTATCTGGATTAGTAATCTACATGCCTTTTTTTTATTCTTTCCAATTTCAACTTTTATTAAACTACGCATAAATAATTTGAACAAAAAAAATCAACTCTCATTGTATGTTTCTAAAAAAAAAAAATTACACTAACTAAAAAAAAAAATTTAATGCGTTAAAAGATTTTTAAATTTACTTTTTCTTTTAACTGTTAAATATTTTAAATGCCAATATCTTTGGACCATCTATTTGTAGACAGTACAATATATTGGTTAAGTTGATCCCACATTTGTTAGAAGGCACCACTGGATGAAAAACCTAGACTTTCTCTTTATTTTATTCTACCATAAATATGCAAGGCTAATGGAAATATACCTATACGGAAAGGAGTTAATTCTACTAGCAAGATAACAGCAATATCCAATTCCACTGACGACACAAAGTCACTTTTTTTAAATAGTCCATACAGTCATGGAGATCAGAAGCTCTCTTTATTATAATTATAAATATAAGATTGTTTATATATGCAATGTAAATAAAGTTTATTAATTAATCATGTAAATATGTACAGACAATATATGAATAAAATAGCCCATTATTATTATTATTATTCTGCTTTAAAAAATTTACGTATGCCAATCATGCATTTAAATGCATAATAAAAAGCAATATGCAAACGATATAATTATGCAAAAACGAACTTATTAAAAAACCCCTCTAAGACTAATTGGTGTGTATAAGGAAGTGAATAATTGCAAGTATATTTCATACACTATATTAGCAGTGGATAGTCTGCATATTGTTAATATGATAATTGCCAAAGTTTAGGCAAGTTGGCCATAACATGTATGCGTATATTGCAGTTATTAAACAGAGCAAAACTCTCCAGTGTGTATTGCCACCTGTGCTAAACAGAGTAATCAATGGATGCCAGAAGGCTTGTGCATAAAATCCCTATCTAATGCCTACTCATCCAATATCCCCAGACTAGTTTCTGGCTTGTGGCTTTCGTCAGTGAGGAGCTTTGGATCTGAGAGCACTGCATCTAGATCTTAGGATCTAATGCAACCCTCTAGCAACCACCTTTTATCTCTACTTAACTACAAAACTATTGGATGAGTAGGCATTAGATAGGGATTATATGCACAAGCCTTCTGGCATCCATTGATTACTCTGTTTAGCACAGGTGGCACTACTGTATGGAGAGTTTTGCTCTGTTTATCAACAATTAATGTGCTAGTATAGGAAATGTGATCATGTGATGCTTAATGGTTTAATATTGCAGTTATACCAGACTTGGTGTTTGAAGAACTTTTTTCATTTAAGATGCAATGCAATGGATTATAATTATATTGTGTATGTGTAGTTGACACGTACAAGCAGAAACTTATATTTAGAATTTAGAGATTTCTAATGAAATTTGTAATCGTTACTTATTCTTGACTTTTTTTCTATTTTGTTATTTAACATTGACTAAATTTGTTTGTTACCTCAAATTATACCTGAGTTTGTTTGAGCGTATTATGCTGAGGATGTAGCAGAATGGCATAGTCAGCAATGAGGTGGGGGGCGATCCAATGAAACATAATGAAATAGTGTTAAAATAAATCTACATGGGATTGATAAAAGTTGATGTGCAATTAGCTGTTCCGACTAACAAGAAAAATGGCATTACTAAGTACCAACATTCATGAATTCAATATGGATAAGCTGCATCTTAGAAAAGTTATGTGGATCATGTGAAGAATATATGCTCATAAAATGAAATTGTGGATGATAAAATAAGTGTCTATGCTTATGTGGTTTGCGGGAAAAGATGTATTGAAATTGCTAAGAACCCCAGAAGAGGTTTCATATCAGGAGTTGAACGAAACTAAACTTTTATTTCACATTTATGATAGCTAAATGAGTGGCATGACTAAGATTGAGGAATAGAAAGCAAATATCTCATGAAAAATATCAGGATTATGATATAGCACTGAGGACATTAGTGAAGAATTGTGATTATGGCCTAGAGCTAAATGATAGTTTATTAGATCAACTATTATATGGAATGATAAGCAATAATTTTAAAAAGTATTACCAAGTGAACCAGACCTTAATTATAATCACACAGTGGAAAAATGTATCATACAAAAGCTATACCAGATAACACTTCAGAATTTATATTCTCTAAACACACAGATAAATACCCAATTGTAGTAAAGAAAATGAATACAGATAGACTGAACAGCAGGAATGCAAAAAATGTTTTAACATATTACTGCTGCAGAAAAAATTACTACTTCAAGAGAAACTACAGATTTAGAAATGAAAAATGCAGTATTTGTAAATTAACTGGACATTTAGCAGGTGTCTCACATTAATGATAGGAATATTAAAACAAAAATAATCCTGTACTATAAATCTGGGGGAGTTGGGTAAGAAGTAAATATAGTATAAAGAAATTAAGCAACATGAATAATGACCATATTCTGATGGATGTGAATATATTTGAGCAGAAAGTTACTGTAGAAATTGACAGTGGAACTACTCTTATTATTACCACATAAGACTGGATAAAAATTATTGATAGATATAAGAAGAAAATATCATGAAAAATTGATGTTATTGCTACAGACATAAGTCACTGTACCTGTGAAATTAAATTCTAAGGTTAAATTTTTACCATTGTATATTGCCATAAAATTTTTAGTTTGTTACTAAGTAGAAATTGGTTCAGTTTTTTGGGAATCTGTTCTAATGTTACCAAGAAAGTATAATTGGAAGCAGTAATTAGGAAGAAGTAGCCTTAGTTGTTTAAGTCAGAATCTGCAGAGTTATTGACATGACTGGGCAACATTGAACTAATAAAGGATGCTCACCCACTTGTATGCAAGCCACATAAAGTTCCATTTGCATTAGAGAAGATATCAATGGGGTGGTTCATAAAGGCATATTAACACTGACGGAAGATTCATCTCGGGCTACTTCAGTAGTGTCATGAAGCAGAGGGAAATCTTAGCTTATCTATCATGTTACGCTAAATAAGTTTATCAATAAAGGAGCTTACCCTGTTCATACTGTTCAGGAATTACTAGCATCATTGCAAAAGCCTCGTTTTTTGTCAAAATAGATTTAAAGCACACTTTCCACCAAATCCCCGTCACTCAAAGAATAATGTAATTACTAACTCTTTGGGATCTAACAAATGCAATAAGTTACTATATGGCATTATAGTCACATCTAATATCTTCTAGCTAAAACGAACAATTTATTTCATGGCTTGGGGGTGTCATACCATATTTGGATGACATATTGGTTACTGCTGAATCTGAGCATGAACTGGCAGTACTCATAAGTAAAATCTGTCCAACTTGAAGAAAATAAGAACAAAGCTAAGTACTGCTAAATATATATCGTTGATGTTGGAAATAAAAGTGTTTAGGCCAAGTAATCAATAAAATTGGAAAATATCTTTACCTGGATAAAGTAAAAGTAATAAATAATGCTGAGCAACCTAAGAATGTAAAGGATTTGCAGGCATTTTTAGGCATATTGAATTTTTTTGAGAGCTTTCTAAAAGGAAAGTTTGATGTGTTATCACTTTTATATAAATTGTTAAAAAAGCGACAATGGTGGAAAGGGTCAGACAAGACGTTGTTTTTCAAAAAGCTAAAGACTTACTTGTTTTTCAGAAGGCTAAAGACTTGCATCAAAACAAATTTTTTATACGTTATTGTAGCAACTTGAATATGATAAATAAAATGGTTACTTCAGAATATGGAATTACCATGATTTCTCATCATTGCTGTGGAGACCATCTTATAGCTTATGTCTCGAGAACTTGGCAGCTGATAAAAATTATAGTCAGCTTGGCAAGAAAGCTTTGACTATAATTTTCACAATAAAAAATTTAATCAATAAATTATTCAACAATGATAAAAAAATTTCAGAACATACAAGCCACTAAACATCACAAGATCACTATCTCATACTAGCACATAATTGTTATTAAACAATTCAAAATAAAGCAAAACTCTCCATATAGTAGTGCCATCTTGTGCTAACAAGAGCAATCAATGGATGCCAGAAGGCTTGTGCATAAAATCCCTATCTAGTGCCTACTCATCCAATATCCCCAGACTAGTTTCTGGCTTGTGGCCTTCATCAGTGAGGAGCCTTGGATCTGAGAGCACTGTATCTAGATCTTAGGATCTAATGCAACCCTCCAGCACTCACCTTTTAACTCTATTTAACTACAAAACTATGAAAATGAAATTGGAAAACACAATATTTTCAATCTAAGCTCAATAGCTTATATAGTCATATGGGTCTGAACTCAATTCAGCACCCATACAGTGTCTTTGGCTCTTTAACAACCATAGCCACCACTATCCTATTAGGCAGGATTGGTGTTAAACCACTAAACATCACATGATCACTATCTCATACAATTCCAAAACAAAGCAAAACTCTCCATATAGTAGTGCCATCATGCGCTAACAAGAGCAATCAATGTATGGGTGCTGAATTGAGTTCAGACCCATATGACTATATAAGCTATTGAGCTTAGATTGAAAATATTGTGTTTTCCAATTTCATTTTCATAGTTTTGTAGTTAAATAGAGTTAAAAGGTGGGTGCTGGAGGGTTGCATTAGATCCTAAAATCTAGATGCAGTGCTCTTAGATCCAAGGCTCCTCACTGATGAAGGCCACAAGCCAGAAACTAGTCTGGGGATATTGGATGAGTGGCACTAGATAGGATTTTGCAATTCGGATCATGTGTCTTGTGACAAATGAATATGGAGAGTTTTGTTTATTAAAAAGAGAAGGAGAAGGGTGGGGAAAAAAAAAAAAAAAAAAAAAAAATTAAAAAGAAAAGGGGGGGAGGGGAGAAAGACAGAAAGGCTCAGATAAGGTCACGAGAGACAAGAAAACAGTCTGGGGATATTGGATGAGTAGGCACTAGATAGGGATTTTATGCACAAGCCTTCTGGCATCCATTGATTGCTCTTGTTAGCACAAGATGGCACTACTATATGGAGAGTTTTGCTTTGTTTTGAATTGTTTAATAACAATTATGTGCTAGTATGAGATAGTGATCATGTGATGTTTAGTGGTTTAACACCAATCCTGCCTAATAGGATAGTGGTGGTTATGGTTGTTAAAGAGCCAAAGACACCAAAATGTATGGGTGCTGAAATCAGTTCAGACCCATATGACTATAAGCTATTGAGCTTAGATTGAAAATATTATTGTGTTTTCAATTTCATTTTCATAGTTTTGTAGTTAAATAGAGTTAAAAGGTGGGTACTGGAGGGTTGCATTAGATCCTAAGATCTAGATACAGTGCTCTCAGATCCAAGGCTCCTCACTGATGAAGGCCACAAGCCAGAAACTAGTCTGGGGATATTGGATGAGTAGGCACTAGATAGGGATTTTATGCACAAGCCTTCTGGCATCCATTGATTGCTCTTGTTAGCACAAGATGGCACTACTATATGGAGAGTTTTGCTTTGTTTTGAATTGTTTAATAACATACAAGCCAATGTTTTGTATGCTGAATTAATATACTAATGGCATATTTTATTAGGAACTACTGTATAAGCCTGGAAACAGATTGGCCATGCAGATATTTTATCGTGCCTGCCTGACGCAAATGAATTTCAACCAAACTTTGGAAATGTCTACATTTAGACTATAATGAACCAATCAATAGTTATATATTTTTAATAGTTGTGAACTTATATTCATGATGGACTGAATATAAAGTCATAAAAAACACTTGTGCAGAGAGTGCCATTGCAGTGCTGAAAGGGATTTTTGCAAATTATGTTAATCCTATCCTGTCCAGCTTGGCGCAGTTAGTAAAGTATCCAGTTTGGGATTGGGATGTCTCAGGATCGATTCTGGCATTGACAGGTTTGGCCCTCGAACTTTTATGAACTTCTGAGCATTAAAGCCATATGACTTTTTTTTCCTCTTTTTTTTTATGGTCATCCTGAGACTATTGTGAAAAACAACAGGATCAACCTGGCATCTCAGTAATTTAAGGTCTTTCTAATAGATAAAGGAATATATCACATGCCTGACACCGTGGTTCAATACTTAAAAGTCTACACTGAATAAAACCTGACATAAGGATATTATGGAAACATTATTAGATATAATATTTTTCCAACCCTTTACTCCATGTACAATTATTAATAAAACATGAGCTGAGATGTTAAAACACAGAAAATTCCATATACATCTTTCTAAATGACTCCATGGATTGTGAAAATTTTAAAGTAGGAGAAAGCGTTTGGATACAAAATATTTTAAAAAACTAATGTTTACCAGGAGAAATAATGAAAATCTTATCTAGGCAAATAAGATTAATGCAAATGGATAATGAAAAAAGTTTAAAAGACACAAAAATTATTTCTTGCATTGTGAAAGTGGGATTCAAGATGTAGTATTGGTATTAAATCAACAATTGATGACAAAAATTTTATTATAAAAAAGGTGGAGCAAACTGGATATACATCAAGCCGGAACAAACAATCTAACCAGGGATCAAACTATTTAACCAGCAGAAGATCATGGTACATCAAGCACACTTCAACGAGAAGACAGGATTATATACTTCATAAGAATGAGATTGAATTTTTTTTAGAAGAGCATGTGTACACAGACAACCTGCAAAATTATATTATTATGTCTGTGAATAAAAGTCTTATTTTTTGAATAGGGAGGAGAAATGAACTAGTGTGTGTATTGTTTGATATGTAATATAAATAAAGTTTATTATTTAATCATGTAATTACATGTAGACAGTATGTGAATAAAATATCTCCTTACTATTATTATTCTATTCTTGAATATCTATATATGCCAGTCATACATTTAAATGTATGTTAAAAAGCATTACACAAATGAAGTGGACTTTTATAAAAAACCTCTAGTGAGATTTGTTGGTATGTAAGAAAGCGAATAATTGTGGCTCTGTTTCGGATATGAATAGTCTGCACATTGTTGATATGATAATTGCCAAAGTTTAGTTTTGTCATTCGTAACATATATTTATATATTGCTGTTATACCAGACTTGGTGCATGAAGGACTTTCTTTATTTAAGTTGCAATGGATTATAATTATATTTTGCCTTTGTAGAAATTGACACATCACACACAGGCAGAAGCTTATTTCTAGACTTTAGAAATTTCTAATAAAATTTCTAATTGTTATTTACTCTTTATTATTTTTCTACTTTGTTATTTAATATTTGAAAAAATTGTCTTGTTACTTCAAATTGTACTTGAGTTTATTTATAGTTACCATTGCTCTCCTGGCTGGTATTGAAATATTAATATCCTCAGGACATAGCAAAGGTAAACAGCATACCCTCTATATAAATGTACTATGATTGTATCCCCCTTTAATTAATCTACACTAAATATTAATAAATAATGAAACTACATCAATCAATGTGTGTTGAATAAATTTAAAATTAATTTATTATTTCCAAAAAATGATAAGATTGGCAATATTCAAGATTCATGTACTGGAGATTGATGAATATACACATGATGGACAAGTTTTTCGTAAAGATAAATCAAACCCAAATAGCCTTGATATATAATTAGTATTGAGGTAATTATTGCCATGAATCCTTAAAGAATGGAACTGTAGGTGGTATACATTATAAATATAAAAGTAACTTATAATAATATAAATTAAAGTAGCAGCAATGATGTATTTAATATTATATCATGGTAGACATATATAAATATCTAATAAATGCATGCACATATAATTCAGTATCAAGATAAGCCGCATCTTATAATACATAAGTTGATTTACCCACACCCTTAACAAACTACTTAATAAAGATCAACTTAATAAAATACAATACAATTCATGGAAAGTTACACTTGATCATTAATATATCATAAACTAAATATTGCAAAATTTTCAATACTTCGAACTTGTCAATGCATGCAACATCAGCCAATTCCTACACACAAAAGCAAATCCCCTAGTTATTAAATATCATTATGCATTACATAATTTATCCAATAATTATTAAATTTACACATATTAAGTGATATACCACTTATATATATATCTCAAATTTTATTCCTTTAGTGTATGATGAAAAATGTTAGTAAAATGTTTAATATATTTTATAAAATAAAAGTAAATCCTTATTTTACGGTGTTCGTTTTACGTTAAAATGTTTAATATGTTTAACAGAATAAAAGTAGCTCAATATTTTATATCAGTAACTCTACATTTTAAACTTACACAAAGAAAAGATTTAAAAATTTTCTTTTATTAATAAGAATTTTAGCAAAGCACATAAACTTCAAATTTAATAATTATTACAGAACTGTTAATGATTATGTATAAAAATAAATAAATAATGATTATAGAGATTTTTTTTTTATCACAAAAAATTCATTTTATTATTTTAAAATTAGAATTTAAATGTGTAAATTGTCTTCATTTTATTACCTAATTCAGCTATCATCTAATGCCAGAAGCAATAAATAATAGAAGTCTGCAGCGACATCCGTTTTCAGACCTGTAATAATTTTGATGATAATAATAATAATAATAATGATAGTAATGTGATCATATATGTCTTAATGATGTATTCAATTAGAGAATTGAATATAGATTTAGACTATTCATTTGATATCTGCAATCTATTCTCCAGATCGAAACTGTGGCAAAATTATCCACACATCATAAAGATTTATGAACATAATAGTAGGTAGAGAATGAACTGCTGCATTTCCAAGACAATTGCTCTTGATAACATATTGACACAATAACAGATTATTTTCTAGTTTCTAATTAAAATATTTTTTAACAAATAATCAGAATCTTCTCTATATAAATTAATATTACTGTATTAATAAAATTACAATAAATTGATTTTAATATTATTCATGTAGCAAAAATTGATTTTTAAAAGAACCGGACATTTCTATAAAATTATTAATAAATTAATTATTAAATTACAACTTTATAAAATTAACTGTATTTAAACAAAAAAATGCATAAGTAATTTTAAATGTTACAACTGCCATAATAATAATAATAATAATAGTAAAAATACCTTTAGTACATTTACTGATGTCTCTTATTTCATTTAAATAAATTTTCTTTTAATTATATACTTAAATGCACACCTATACAAAATATATATTCCATATATAGCAAATCAGTATTGCACCTATATATAATTAAATATATATAATTATTGAAATAAAGTGCTTGATCATTAAAGAATGTTTAACAATAGAAAACATTATAGTAGAATGAAAGTGAATGATAAAAAGTATTAATTCCATTTCATTTTGTAGTAGAGAGTGTCATTATAGAGCAGAGAAATTAATAAACATATTGTAATGATATATTTTTAAGTAATTTCAAATCATCATACTAAGTAGAAAATTATCAAAATAATTAAATTGATTATTCTATTTAACTCTAATAATATTTCTCTAATCTTATTTTTCGTTTATGCATTTCAGTGGATAAATTATTTCCATCCACATTTTCAGTAACCAATAATTTTACCATTTTCGTTTTTTGCTTAAAATATAAGATTGTAGATTATTGTCAATAAAAAAAATAATCACTATATTTATTTATTTATATATTTTTTTGACACTAGTGTACTTCAAATCTGGTTAACTGACAAATTTTTAACTGAATTTTAGTTTTATTTATTATTGAAATTATAGTTATTGCATTGCTTTAGTTTCAAGTCAACATGCTGTAGTTAATGCTATGACCTTGGTCAGTATAAACTTGTAGATATTTGATTTCTTTCTAACAATTCAATAAAATTTATAAAATCATTTTTGTAATTTCAATATGATCCTGTCGTAATATTCAAATGGGTTTATTCGATAATAAAGTAGTAGTTCTATTACTTCTTCCAGTTAATTTAAATTCTCCAGTTTCTTCCAGCCACCTTCATGTTCTATTATTTCTTCTAGTTAATTTAAATTGTCCAGTTTCTTCCAGCCACCTTCATTAACTTAAACAGTTTTTATTTCTTAGGACATTTGCTGATCCAACTTTTTTTTTTCATTATGAAATTAAAACAGAGGCAGTTTATTTAAATTTTTTAGAATGGCACTTGTAGCTACTTTGTGAAACATAACTATATAAAATGCTTGCGGTTAACTGGAAAAAAATTCAAAGCTGAATACCTGTTCATTATGTCAGTGTTAGAGATTAACTCTTAATAATTCTTCTTAAACTTTTTTAATTTTTTTCTTTGCCAGATTTTCTCAATCTCCATCTTTTTTTCATTTTAGGATGAATGATTGAACTGCACATTATTAAAAGAAGTAAATAGGTGAATATGTTTAAAGGACCTATTAGAATTCTTTTATTAGAGAATGAATGACAATCTGAGAAATTCCCTTTCATCTTAGATTAAATATTAATATCAGAGAGAGAGAAGAAATAGTAATTTAGACAAGGGATCAAACTGCAAGTGATTAGGGCTTGTAGTAGTTATAATTTTTAGCCAGAAAAAAAAATGTATAAAGGAAAACTTTATATTTGCTGAATATATTAGATTCACATCTTATTTTTCTTTGAACTATCTTTTTGGTTATTTGCTATTACATAAAAAAAATATTTTATATAATATAAAAATGATGTAAAAGTATATGCATTTAGATATAAATGAATACAAAAATATATTTTAATTAAACTTGCTGATTTGATTGTTTTAAATAAAAGAAAATTCAGTATTTTCAGCTTAATTTAAAAGAGTGAGAACCCAAAAATAATAATAGAATAAAATATTAATAATATCATAAAAATTAAAGTATATATTAAATGAAAAAATTAAATATAATTATTTGTACATGCTTGTTTACATCTCTACTAATTGATACATTCAATGTTTTATATGATATAAATAAATAAAACAAAATATATTGAATTTTAAGAATATGAATAAATTTAATTAATAAAGAAATATAAGCACCCACATTCTGAAATACCTATACATATATCTTCATGTTTAAATATAGCAAATATAAAATTTAAATATAGACTGAATCCAACGTAAATTTAAATCAGGGATGACATTCTGTTTTGTAAATAGCATATCTTTTAACAAGGTAAACATAAACTTTAATTGATATTGTAGTACACTTAGATTTTGGAACTGATAAGTGGGGTCCAAAGCTGATTTGAAGGAAACAGTACTTGTTTAACCTTATAATATAGAAATGTATAAATAATGTGATGTTAAACCAATTAAACAATTCCATTTTTTTACTAGCATAGTTTATGAAGGTCTTACTGAAATGTGAACAGAGATAAGTCCAGTTGATTGGTTATGCATAGCTTTAATTAATGGATTATTTACTGTAAAAATGAGGATATTGGTCTATAAAGCAAGAAAATAATTTGCTAAATGTTAGAAGTTTCAAAGTCTGTAATAGACTAGTAATATTTAAGGTGGCATTGACAGTGTGTACTTTATAGATGTGATAAAATTAAAAAAAATGAATCTGTAACTATTAATTTATTCAGATGTTGACCACAGTAAATATATGTTGAGAGTTATATATAAAAAAATGGAAGGGTTAGCAGAGAAATAATAAGAAATATTTTATGTATGTAGAACTAATCCATCTTCTGGGGTGAATAATTGATCCATTTAGTTTTGTTTATGGACATGGAGATTATAAGCATATTAGACATCTTAGATGACTCACATAAAGTGAGGCTGATCATCAACAAACAGAATATGTGAAGAAATAAAATCGTTCATTAGAAGTTCTAGGTAGATAGTAAATTAGAAAAACATATATCAAATCTTTGCTCACAATTGTTTTTTATAAATGCTAAAAGAAAATACGATGAATTTTATCATGAGCCACAGAACTTGATAATTATTTAAAATTTGTAACAATGTAAATTAAACTTTCTATATGGTATGTAAATATAAATCAAATTAAACTTTTTACACAGTTATTAACTATAAAATGTCATGAATCCCTGGTATTAGAGCTTTTTCCAACAATAGCAAAAATTTCATAGAGTAGAAATAAATGATAAATGATTATAATAAAATACTCAAATCTTTTAACTTACAGACACTATTTATCATCTCTATAAGAGATAAATATCTATTCTGCAACTTTGTATAGTAATTTAAACATAATATTAGCCTAAAACGTAATATATTTGTTTTTCTTTTAGTTCGCATTCTATAACTGTAAGATTTTTTGACAAGACGAATAATCTTTTACATTAAGAAAGTTGTCATCTTTAAAACTGATTATTTAAATAAAGTCACTTGTATATCGGATGATTTCCTGCAAATAATATTCATAATTGTTGATGATAAATATTTGTTGTCATAAAGTATATATAATATTTTATATATCCTACAGAAAGCAATGAAATAAGTTTATCATTGTTAATGGAAATTATGTTTAGAAATGAATGATCTTTTAAAATTCATATCTTATTTATTTGTTTTTTTTTTCTTTTATAATCATGTAATCTATTTAATGACTTTTTCTTAGTATCAAGGACATTTTTGAATGTATTTTTAATACATTCAAATGTTCTACACTCAATGTAATGAATCCTAGTTTCTGCAGTATATATATGTAACATTTTCTTACTTATAATTTGAATATCTTGCTGTTTAATTTTTTTTATAATCATTTATGTCTTTCTAGCAATTTTTTATAATTTTTTTTCTCATTTTTAAACAGATTTTTGTTACTTCCTAAAATATATTGCAGTGGTTAAAGTTTGAACCAAAGATACATAAATATGTATCGGTAAATCTTGATTCAAATAAATATTAAATATGATGAAGTTGAATGGTTAATAAAATCCAAATAGAATGATTCAATTCAAAGATATGTAATATTAACCAATACAATAGATGATGATTTATAATATTAGTACAAGTCCACCAAAAGTATTTTATTTGTTTTTCAGTAGGATAAAATATGAAACTTTCAGAGGCCAAACCTTCTAAACAGAAAGTTAACTTTTGGAAAACTTTTTATTGCCTATTCATAATCACTTAACAAATTATTTCAGCTATCCCTGCATGTTCCCCAATGGATTGCTTGATTTCTCAGGGTTGTGGATATTATTAGTATATTGGATATTAAAAGCACAATATCTGAATTGAATTAGAGAAGCAAAGACAAACTAAATGGATTAATAAAAAAATAATTTATTAACACGAAATATATAAAACTGTTGCATAATATATTCACAACTATCAATATGTATACAAAATATTAAATATAATAATAATAATAATAAAATATATTTTTAATTGATGTTTACATTTAAGATCTTATAATATCTATAATGATTAGATCTTACCATGTGAAATATTTAAACAGTTCCAAACCATAATTTTCTCTATATGTCATTCTTTTAATATATTTACAGTTTTCTATAATTCCTCCAAAGTTGGTAGTTTTTCTCTTTTAGCACTGGTGATGTTAGAAAGGAAATACAGCAGCATTGGTGACATTATATAGGGTGAAGTATCAGTAGATCTTGGGTAGTTCTTATAACACTGTCCATTTCTTTTGTGGCATTATTAATGTAGGCACTGGTTGGTTTTGATAAACTTCAGCATTACTTCCTGAATCTGATTGCATTTTCCAGGTGTTTTGGCTGGTGTGGTCTTACGTTATCTACCCACACATGGTAGATAGTTTTCTGCTAGATAAAATCATACCTGTTGTCATAAGTGGAGTGTGGAAAAATACTAGGAAATAATAAGATACAGCTAACCAAGTTACGGTGAAAAAGTTTTAATCAGCAGTTTTCCCCTCAGTATTAGATTACTACAGCACTGCTTCTTAAGTTGAGTCTTCTGATAAACTAGAATAGGTTGGACTGCCTGGACTGGGCTGGAAACCCCTAGTTGTTTCAGATCTATTTACACCTATTTGATGTTCAATAACTTGTTTTCCTATCTCTGAATATTTACAACAATATGTTTTTTGGAAAACATTTTCTCTATTTTGTTCACATGTTGTGGAAAAAAATTTAGAGATATTATATCATGATTTGATACATAAATAAACGGAAATTTTTTTTATTATTATTTATTTACATTATTTAGTTATAGGAAGAAAGAAAAAAAAATCTCCAACTTTTGAAACTTAATTGCTAACTTTTAAAATATTATTAACTCCAAAATTTTAATATTATATTTAGTTTTGCCATCAAATTTACTATAAAAATGTGGGAGATTTTATTTAAAATTTCATTCAGAAAAGGCAAACTAAAAAGGGTTCAAAATGCTTTAGATTTTTAGAAGCCATGCAATCCAAAATGCTTGCACATACCAAACTATTTTTATTCCTTCATTTACATTGCAATTTTTCATTTTATTGTTAATCACTCATTTCAAAATAATTTTATAAAATATTAAATAATATGATTAAATGCATAAATTAACTTTTAATTTTTTAGACAGTTTATGTATTTATTAATCAATTGTGGCAATGAGTTTTTTATTAAACAATTTTTTTTTTTTTGCAGCTTTTAATATAACTAATTTGTGCTGCTATTGGATTTGTTTTAGCTACAATATATTTAAACAAATTCCTTTTTTTTTTTTAATCAGAGTCCAGAGTATGCATTTACAAGATTTAGTCGGTTACGGAATGATTCTTATTTAGGTGCAATTCATAGGGACTTATTACAAGGGCAAGTTAGGGCTGGCATTCAGAATACTTTACAAATATTTATTACCAATGCAGCCAATGCTTTTCTATTGGAGCTTGGCTCAGATGATGCTGCTCTTCTAATAGAACAGGTGAGTCATAATTAATCTTAAAGTTTACACAAATTTTATGAAATAGAGTTTAGAAAATACAGCTACTAATATATATATTTCTTAAAATACAAATATATATATATTTTACAGTTCTTTCTTACTATTTTATAGTTTTGATAATGACTGGGCATTGAGAAGATATGTCTTAAGCCTCACTTCTTTTAAAATTCATTAGAGTTAACAAATGATTGATGTCATAAAGGTACAATAGTAACTTTATTTGCCTTTCTTTCGAAAAATATTTGAAGATTCATCTTTCATTTATATAATGTCATGAATTAAGCAAATATATATCATGAATATATATATTTGCCATGGCAGATGCTATTTCATCGAAATGTTGGAAGTAACAAAAATAATACAACTTGACTGAAAAACTATATACAAGCTCTTATGAGGAATTTTTACATGGAGCTAATGGTTATAGTTAAAACAAGCTATAATGAAATAATCTGGTTTCATATTGGAAAAGTAATTTAAAGTTACATATTACCACTCTATCTTTTTCAACTTGTATATTGAATATATAATGAAGAATGTCAGACTGGATGAAAGCAAATATGGATTTAGGACTGGTGGAAGAAAAATATACAATGTTAGATATTGATTACAGAATATATATAGTTGAAAATGGAGACGGCATCAAGATACCAGGGAAGTTAAAGAACAAAACAAATAGAAGGAATTATGCAACTAAATATGAAAAAACAAAACAAAGATTATGATGACAAGGACAACAACTGATCTTAAAATTAATGATGAAAACATAGGAGCCGGTGATTGTTTTTATCTTCTTGGATCATTTATTAATAATGATCCAGTATTTAAAGGGTTCACTGCTAATCAACTCTAAACAGTGTTGCAATAAATACTCTGGATAAGATTTTTGTTATTGAGATATATCTTTAGAAATGAATCAAAATTGATCAAGATATAATATTTTATACAATGCTATGGGATGTGAAAACTGCAGTATTGAAGAAGAATAACAAGCATTGATGTTTTTGAATTTTAGCTCTAGTGAAAACTTTTGAGATTAACATAGATGAATGGCAAAGAAAACAAATAAGAAATACTTGATTAGGTTAGATTTGAATTCTCATTTAAAGCACAAATGACAATATTTAAATTGTCTTATTTTGATTATATTATGGATTTGATGTGATTCATTAGAAAAATGTATAATACTCAGAGAAAAGTAGGAGTGAAAGAAGATGATAATGATTAACAGTGAGGTGGTTAGATTCCATCATTGCAATAATGATTATATTTTTGAGTAGTTTGAAACAAACAATTAATAAATCATACTGAAGATATGATATTTAAATAATCATTAAGAAATCAAAATTGTTGACATCCAATAATAATATTAAATTGTTTAGAAAAATATACTCATTCAAGTATATTTTGCAAAATTAGATGGTTCACAGTGATTAAAAAATATTTTATTAATATATCAAAGTCAAGAAAAATGGATATATATACAGACCGGGTAAAATTATGAAAATTTTGTCATATTCCAGTTGGGCTTAGATTTTTTTTTCTTTTCCAGATAATCAGCTATTAGTCAATAATATTAGTCAGTATTGTTCAATAATTGGATATTTAACTATTCTTAGTTGGAGAATAAAAGAAGGATAGAAAATTTCATCAACCTAAATTGACAGATCTGGTCAGCAGTGCATTTTATTTCATATATTTTATATGAGATTATTGAAAAGATCTTTTCACTGGACTATTTAAAAGCTGATTTTTCTTTTACAGATTTCAACTTTTTTGTAAATATATCTGCCTTTCTATTTTTAAAATCACTGTAACATTTTCTTATCTGATTTCTATATTTATTTATTTTTAAATCTTTTTTTTACTTGAGGAACCTTTTCTTGCATAAAAATAATAAAAAATTTACACATACAAAGTTACGTAATACTAAAATGATATTTTATTTAAACAAATCTTTATTATTAATTATTTTTATATCAATCCTTATTATTGTAATTTCACCAACAATATTTATCTACTATTTTCCAATAATGGTATTTGAATTTAAGGTTTAAATTTACATATAGATTAATATGTATAAATATTGCAGAAAATGCTTCTGAATTGAAAATTAATTATATTTTACCTATTTTTATTATGTTTTCTTTTTTTACAATAATAATATTTTAATTACTTGTATTATTTGTATATTTGATTATAAATGTGCTTATATTTATAAACTCTTTTAAGAAGCATTAGTTTTAAATAATACTTTTCAGGTGGATCTATGCAAACGTATATTAAATATTTACCGGTATATGGTGATGAACACTATTTTGGAACAAAAAACATGGTATGATTTTAAAGTTTATTAAAATTAGAAGTAAAGATTTCTATCTTATTAACGTTCTCTATCATTTTCTTTTTATTCATACAGTACAAAATTTTACAAATTACATGAGCTTCTGAAAGTATGTTATAAGATTTATTTTGATGAAAAACATACCATTATTATTTTATAAAGTATTTTGAATTATTCAATATATATTAGTTCAGTAAAAGGTTCGTTTAACAATAACAATATAGGTACTATTTATTCAATTAAAAGATGTATATGCTTTTTCAAATTCATAGTTTTTAGGGGGAATTAGATAGGAGAGCATTTGAGTATTGTATAGGAAATTTCAATATCACAAATGTCATTTGCTTATTTTTAACTTTTCACTTAAAATTATCACAAAACATTTCAGCCAATTTTATCCAAGATCTTTAAATGATAGATTTATATTACTTCTCTAAAGAGAGTAATTATACTGTAATGGTTTTATGTTTGCTGATTTATTAAGAGCAAATGATAGAATCATGAAAATAGTTAGTGTATTTGTTAAAATAAAATGTATTTTTAAAAGATGTATTTCCTGTTTTATTTTCCAAGCTTTTATTTATAATTATAATGTATGCAAATGTTTGGCAAAGTGCAACCTATAAAATTTTATTAGCATTATAGTGAAGCCATGATTCATTTATACACTGTCCAAAAACAAACAAAAACATTTAAATAAGTAAATAAGAAAAATATAATAAATAAAAAAGGATTAATATTTGGTAAATTTAATAAAATTTACATTATAACAGTACCCATTTTTCATCTTGCAGCACTATATGCAATCATGTTTAAAAAGATAAAACCTTAAAATTTGTAATAACCATTTTTCACTTTTGGAGCACCTAATGCAATCATGTTTGTTAATGTTTTTTCATCTTATGTTCAAAGCAGATCTCTTTATTATCCTTTCTGAATTTGATATCCAATATTTTGTATAATAAAAATATTTTCTAAGTATAGTGCTAAAAGTTTTATGAAATTTAAAAAAATTTGTAAAGTCAATGAAATATTAAAAGAGAGAGTAGAAAAAATTTAAGAGATCAAAGCGGCCATGATTAGCTATCAAAAGACAAACAGAGTTTGTATAATAAAAATTTTTTTTCTACCCCCCATAAACATCTGTGATAAATAGAAAAACAAATTAATTTATGTATGATTGATTAGATTTTGTTTTTGTTCTGTTTCTTTTTTTTTTTATCGGATAAAAATGTGACGAAAAAATAAATAAAAATTGTTTATACTATTTAAAACTTTAAAATCTTATTATTTTGTTATTACAAACTTTCTTGCCAGTCTAGCGCGGACCGGCAGAAAACTTCTGCGGCCTGCTGCTGGTCCGCGGACCGGTGGTTGAAAACCATTGATTTAGATTATATGTTTATATATACATGTGTGTTTATATACTCAGTATATTTATGATTATGTGTTTAAAACTAAATAATATGTACATCACTATTTTAGTGCAATAGGAATTATGATTATATTAAATGTTTGATTTTAGGGAACAATTATTAATCATCTTATTGAAAATCACATCATCAGTTTTAAAGGAGAAACCTCCAGTCAAAAAGCAGAGCAGTCTTGGTGGTCGCTTAGCAGCTGCCCTATTCCAGGTAAATAAACATGATATATATGTATATATATATGGTAGATGAAAGGCTCATTGAAAAGAGTAACTGCTTGAGTTAATTTCATTTCTACCTAAAATAATTGTCTGATGCCAATTTGAAAGGTTAGAGTTATATCTTTCAATGACCGAGACAGACAACAATAAAGAAAAAAGTGTTTGAATTATTTGGTTTTATATTATCTTTATATATCTGCACAGTATATTTATAATCATATATGAGTGATAAGTTATTAATTTTTTTAATTTACTTCTTTAACTTTTGCTTTTAATTCAATTTATTAAAAAGAAAGTGTTTAAAATTTTTTTAAAAACTATTATTGAATTTAAAATGAGAATTTGAATATATTTAATGTATTGTTAAAAAATTTTAAATTGTTAACACTTACTTAGTAAATGAAAATTATGTATGCTTATTTATTAAATATTAACCTTTAATTTGAATTTAAGTAATATATATATAAAAATTAAAAGATTTTCATGAACTTATAAATGTACACATTGAAAATATTTAAGGAGATATTCTGTGTATTTTTCATTTTGAGTTTATTTATGATTTAATTAATCAATTAAAAATTGAACACACATCATTTAGCAACACTATTTAATTGATCAGATCCCATAAAACCAAAAGTGGATCCTACTTTATTTTCAAGATTTTAAATACAGAATATAAATCAGATATCATTATTATATATTATAACAGTTTATTCAGGTGTAAAATCATTTTATCATGCCCCAATTGGGAAGTAAATGTAACTGTCTTTAGTGATTGTAAAAGGAGCATACATATAGAAATTGATATTCCTTTTAAAGTGTTTATTAAGTTAACATTAAATAAAATGATAACAAGTAAAAGAAGTATATAGAATGTTTATCTAATGTTTGGGCTATCTAACTATAATAATGTATTAGTACAAAATAAAGACTCATATCTTAGATTACTATGGAGTGGAACATCCACCAATAAATTCATTAATTTATTAGAATATATTTTTAAATTACGAAGAGAATTTTATTGAATTCAAACTATACTTTTAAAGTACAATAAATATTTAAATATTCTTAGATCATTAAATTATTCATTATTATAACCATACTAATAATTTATAATACTATTTAACTTCTCAGCTGACAAAGCAGCCATATTGAATATTTAAAAAATTATGTTAAGTCACAAATTTTATCATAACTTAAGTTTGTATTACTCAAAGATGACATAATATATGTTGTTTGAAACATAGAACACCAAAGAATCTAATTAAGCTGAAAAAAATATAGTCATTGATATTCAAAGTAATAAAAAAAAGAATAGAAGTTAATATTATTAATAATTATTTTCATATTATTTCATAAATTCAAATTATGATGCATATAACTTAAAATTATATTTTTGTTATTAGGTTAGTTGGATTCATCATAAAATTTCAAAAAAATTGGTATATGATAACATTTACCTAAGGTAATCCATCACTTGAAAATTTTATAGAATAAAAACATTAGTACTTTTCATTTTTCCTAGTAGCCCTTCAAAATGTATTTCCATACAGGGGTTTGCAATAAATATGTCATCCATAATAACATCCCTTATAAACAAGTAGTTAATATTGATCAATAATTAGTATAATTTGAATATTATAACAAAGCACTTCAATAATGTTTGTAATTTATTAAAAATTACTATTAAAATAGTCATTATATACAAAATAAAATAAATAAAATAAAAAATGAATGAAATACTAAATTCATTATAGAGTTAAGCTTGAGGTACATAAGTTAGTAGTTTCGAGTCAATGCGATGTAGTATTATTTATCCTATCTTTATAGGTTTTGAGGGCTTATATTGCTTCATACTACTATGACAATAAATTTAGTAAACTGCCACCTCTCTTTGCATTTGATATGCAGCTTTGAAATTTACATTGCAGTAGTGTATAATCGACCTAAGTTTATATACTGTCAAAATCTTTACTTTTAACATTTGCGTATTTTTATTATTAATAAAATGCAGACAAGACATTATAGAGTAATCTAAATCTGATCATAATATTTGCAAAATATGTTTACCTTTGTCTCAGATCACTAATTCAAATAGTGGACCCAAGCCCATATCGTAGCAAAAAATGCAGATAATTCACGATATAAGTGTACACAATCACAAGCTATTTTTTTTATGTTAGTTTCAATAATAATTTTTTTGTATATTTTTTATCAAATATAAATTCAAATAATAATTAAAAAATATTTAAAAATAAAACAATAATTTAAAAATATATAAAAATAAATACTTATCATTAGGCTGCCATAATGTTGTCTTTTAAATACATAGGTAAAAACTTTTATTTTTTCCGATGTATTTTTCACGGTGAATACTTTTCTGTTAACTATCAAAAAAATGAGAGGAAGACAAAAAAATTCAATTTACTTGATCACAAAAATTATAAAATTTTTATTTTTTATCAGAGAAAAATAAGACTTACCTTTTCGGAAAGTAGAAAAAAAGATGGAATTGAAGGTGTAAAAAGCGCATGCATAGACTGCATAGATTTCCGTTAATGTTAATGTTAAAGCGGATGTTTATAATTTAAAAATTCTTGCGCACTTTAAGTGCTAGCAATAACGAAATTGTTAATTCTTCAGGAATTCCCTTAGAGAATTAATTATTAGATGCAATATATATATATATATTATAACGGTATACATATATTCCATTATATCACTCTCAAATGAAAATGTAAGAAAAAGATCAGCAAACAAAATTTATTTAAATTGATATAAGAAAAATGCACAGATATATAAACTGCACAGATAGTAAACTGATTAAATAATTAGTTGAAGTTAAAAGTGATAAGAAAAAGTTAAAAATCTAAAAACAAAAGATTATTTTAAGGAAAGTAAAAAAATAATGAAAACTGTTATTTTCCTTTTTAAAGTTATTTTTAAACTATAATGGGATGGAAATGAATTTCTATTGAAATGTAATGGCAAACAGGCCCTTGAAGCATTTAACAGATTGTAAATCAGATAAGAGAAATTAAAATTACTAGTGATAAAAAAATATTGGTGTTCCCCATTCTAAAAGCAAACTAACCAATAAAGATGCATATAAACACAGTCCAGAGAAAAAAAATCATCACCAATGAGAACCGTGCTAAAGCCATGAGAAATCAATCCTGGAAATCGGTGATAAGGAATACGGAATCTTAGAAAATGTTTAATTAGATTACTTTTAAAAAAAAATTGATTGATTTTGGTTAAAATATTTTGGTGTTTGTATTGCGGACTTCCACGATGTAGGGGTTACACAATAGACGTCATTTCCTCAGTTGCGCTGACAGGTGGCTCCCATGTAGCAGTTTCTGAAGAATAACAGAAACAAATTTGTCTCCAATAGGAAAGATCTACTAATCAATGATGGTCAAAACTTTGAACTGAACTGTAGCACATCAATGACCACTAAAATGGTTTTCAATAAACCTGCAGCAATCTGGAGGAGTCATAGAAATATCATGGGAAGTATGAATTTTTTTAAAATGAGATTTGAACTTTTAATTATCTTCTTGTGCTTTTAAATATGCACGAACCTCTTAGTTTCTAATGTCTCATTAAAATCTTCCTCTTGTTTTGTTTTTTACTCATAACTTCTATCTCTTGCAAATGTTCTTTGTGATTATCTGAACAATTGCATTCTAACTTTTTCCTTATATCTTCTATTTCCTCTTGTCTAATTTGTTCACTAATTTTTAGCTAATCTTATATACATTTTAATTACTTTGTGTTTCTTTATATTTTTCTGTAATTTTTTATTTTCACTTTCCAACTTACTTTGACTCTTACATAGCTGTCTATATTCTGTCTTCGATCTATCTTTAATATCACCAAGTTCTATCTTAAAATGACTTATTTCAATCTGGGATTTTATCTGGAAATCTTCATTAGTTTTCTCTAATTTATTAAATCATTTGCTTAATTCTTTATATTCGTTCTAAGATATCTTGATTTTATTACTTAATTCTTTAAGTCATTTTCAAACTTTTGTTGAGATTTATCTAGCTTATCTTCAAGCCTTTTCAATTCAGCTTTTAATTCACTGAATCTAACATCACACTTCATATCCGACTCCTTTAATTTGGAATTTAAATACCATTTAAATTCTTCAAATCTAGCACGGGAAGCATTAAATTCAATATTAAATTTATCAAATATTATTGTCAAAGTTATTTTTAGATTCCTTCAAGTCAGTTCTTAACTCATTAAATTTATTAAGAAGAGTTCTTAGAATTTTTTGGTTACCACTTTCAAGCACTCCCAATGTCTCAATATTCGTAGCATTTACTACAAGTATGTTAATTAGCAGCTATAATTTATTAATAAAGAACACTATAATTTAAATAGATAAATAAATATTCTGTCAAATAATTAAATATATATTAATGTTTATTGTAATAGTATGTGAGTGAATTTGTCGCTTGCATAACAGGATATAACTCTTTTTAATATGGTGAAGGAAAATATTACTTCATCTAAGTTTTAAAATAGATAATAGTTGATCGATTATAAATCCAACTTTTGTTAAACATATATAGCTGAAAATATTGGAAAAATATACTAATTATTTCTAATATATATCTTGACTTAATCAAATATCTTTGATTAAGTTAAGCTAAATATATCTCCCAAATGTCATACACTATTATTACTCTATATTTATATGATATATATTGTCTAAATTCTTATTAAAAGTGCCATATTTGAAGAAAACATTTACTTTGAATAGACATTCGTTAATGAATACAGAATTCATTATTATTATTTTTTTTTTATTAGGCCAGAAATTATTATATTTTTTCTAACCTTATATATAAACTTAAAATTTATTATTTGTGCATGACATTCTGTTTTATTTTCAAACTTTGAACAAAATCTTGTATTTGTAAAGAGTCCAATTAATGCTATTACACTTCAACCATTGGGGGGAAATGTACTTATGGTTGTTATTATAATATGGATTTCAAAATAACTGGGTCTTTTCATTTAGGCCAAGCCATGTTTAATAAAAAAATAAAAAAATTGCTTACATAATATGTAAAGAATTATAGATAAATATGCTCTAGTAAGTAAAACAAAATATAATAATTTTTAGTATAATAAAAATGATTAATAATTTTTTTGTTTATTAAAAATTAGTTTATTGTGAATGTTTGTTACAATAGTACACTTGTAAGATGGATTTGTATAATATATATAAAATTAAATACTGCCAAACACTATACTAGTAATAATAAATAAAAATAAAATAGAAAATCATATAACATTAGAATTCTTGTAAAATAACAATCTTATATTAAAATTCTGTCACGAGCATGATTTTGTCTATTGCATATATAGACATTCTCAGATGAAGATAATTAAACACATCACACAATTTTGTCTAACCATGTCTATAATTCATTTTAAATTCCATCTATTTTAATATCAAAGGAAGTTTTTATAAGATTGATGGCCTCATAATCAAGAAGACTAAGCATCAGTTTCTTTAACTCTTCTTTTCAATTCATTTTTGTAATAAAAAATATTGTCAAATAATATATTATGATATGCAAAAAGTTAATGAATATACAAAGTTTAGTTATGATACCTATGTTTAATTCTACTTTTATGAAATTTTTTTCATTAAGACTAAATTTACTTTAACCTACATAAATTTTGCAACTACAAAGAATCTTATAAGCTATATTAGAAATATACTAACTATCAATAGAGTATTTTGAACTATTTAATAAAGAATTTAAATCACAACCTTTTTTCCAAGCTACTCTTATATCACCCAATAAATGACTATTTGTATTGAAGCAATGGATCTGAAGTCCGATCCATGCTTCACAGCCTCCTATAAACTTAATTAGTATTGTAGGCCTGAATTAAGTTTATAGTCCAATATCAGCAGGGTTTTGCATTAAAGCTAAAATTAATTACATTTATATAATTTGTATTTGCATTTAACTATTTTGTTTTAAATAAATTCCATTCTAAAATTAGATTTCTGTTAATAAAAATTACTTGTAAAACCTATTAGTCAAACGTATATATACGTCAAGCGTATATGTATGAGTTAATGCAAAATTCTGCTGAAATAAAAATGCTTATTTTATTAAGAGAAATAATAATATATTTTTCTTTTTAAATCTTGTTAAAATATTTAGTATGATTTGATTTTGAGATAAGCCCACCAACATTTTCTAAAAGAATGTATATTTTTAATTGATTAGCCTATTCAAGGCAAATTAAAGATGGCCTTCTCTTTCTTTTTTAATTAATAAAATTCAAAGTTTAAAGAAAGAAATTTAGAATAAAAAAGTAAAAGTTATTTTTAGAAAATGTTACCTTGAAACAAAGGAGCATGGGGGGGGGGCTTATCAGGATCTAAGATCATACATAAAACAATAGAAGGTAGCTTACAAAAAAATGTATAAATAGGAGAGTGAACAAAAGACTAGATTATTGAGATTTTCCTTTTGGAAATGGCATTCAGATTTCCCTTTGGAGATTGCATTCAGATTTCTCTTTGGAGAACTCTTTCAGATTTTGCTTGTTGAGATTTTATTCCAAAAAGTTATACAACTGTCGTCTTCAAAATCACGGAGAAGTTTGAAAAATGCTACAAGCTAAAGGTCATATGAATTTGATGGATTCTACTATGCTCGGCTGGGCAAATAGTTTTGCCTATCGCCGAGGTTCCTAAATACCATCAAAATGCCATAGTATCCACCCAATAGTAATCTGAACTCTATGCCGTGTCCGTAGGACTTTTCGTGAAACCATGCTACATATTTCCATTTTCATTGTCCGGACAAATACCTATTGACGGTCGGATCAAGCCACGATGCCGCCGAACAGGAGCAAGGAACCAGGACGGTAATCATATCTCTCCTCCATTGAACTATTTATTATGCTACCTTTTTTGTTCATACCTTTCTTAATTGCTTAATTGAATTATATTTTGAATTGTTTTATTTAATGATATTTGTAATGTAACCATTTTTATTAGACTAATATTAGATATATATTGTGTGATCATCTATCTATATATTTAACCCTTTTTCTTTCGCTATTCTTCATTACTAACATGTATAAATATTTTGTATTCCATTGCGGTTAAGTTTAAAAGTTAATTTTTCATTTAAAATCTCTTTCCAATTTCATTTATGTTTCTAAATTCAATACGAGTAAGTTTCCTTTGTTTGCCAACTTGATCTCCTCGATAACGCCTCTTTTGTCCGCCATTAGCTTATTACGTATATCTGATTTAGCTATATACGTCTTAAATAATTTTTAAACTGTCTGTTTTTAGCGCAAAGCAATTAGAAAATGCTTTGCGAAAGATTTTTATTGTTGTACTTTATCGAGGAGATTCGAGTTGACCATTTTATTGAAATTGGGAAGAAAGACTTAGATCGCAAAAGTATTATATCGTTTAATCTGTTTTTATTGTCTAATTAGTTTTTCATTAATTTAGGGGAATAGCGGAGGCCATTAAATCATTATTCATATATTAAAGTCGTTAATTAAATATCTATTATTTAACTAAAAAGCTTCAGTTTTCTAAATTTTATTTCAATGCCTTATTTTACTTTTCCAATGATCCAGGCACGCAAAACACATTTTTCATAGTAATTTTATGCACATTTAACTATTTAGCTCCGTAGGTGTTCCCGTCCATGTCTCTACCACTCATGTTAAGCTTGGCTGGATGAAAATTAATTTATGTATGGCTCAGATAATGTTGTTGGTTCGTCGTTAGCCTCGAGAATAGGCGAATAGGGCAGAGGTCATAGTATTCTTGATTTAATATCTCTCGTATGGGTGGCCTCAAGGTACTTTCGCCTAGTATTCGAACTGGGTTAAACCAACATACATCATCTGACTGTCATAGTAATTTTTTTTTTCCGCATTCTGGACGCCCATCGCGTGGCTATTCGAAATTTTCCATACCCTGCAATGCCCTGTATAACATTTGTATGTGTGTATAATGTTTTTTCTTTCTTCTGTTTTAAATTAATGAATAATATATATGTAGAATTTTTTTTTCCCACGGGTTTGTACGCATATATATAATGATTTTTTTTAATAACACGAAATAATAGTTAGATATATGTAAAAGTTTTCTCCGAGTTGTCGCAGTGGGATGTATGTCATTTTTTTTTAAATATTAGTACCCTGAGAAGTTTGTTTTAGTTTAATATATTTATATAAAAATATATGTATAATTTTTCCAAGTTTTGTTTTCTAATATGAGCCAAATGTCATTTTTTTTAATTAATTAACAAGTTAAATGTGTCATAAAGTAAAAAAATCTTTTTTCCGAGTTTAGTATATATGAAATGAATATTTTACATTTAGAAAAATTAACACTCCGTTAGTTAGTTTTTTTTTGTGATTATAAAATGAGATTTTAGAGTTATAGCAAATTTTTTTCGCAAATGAGTAGTTTTGTCATGGCCAGTTGCCATATTGTTTTTGTCGTATAAAGTATATAGCTTCGATGAGGCGGAAGTGTCAAATACATACCCACCCGCCCTCCCTTTAAATAGCTTTCGTACTTTATGTTATTTAGTATTGCTTAAATATGAGAAGTTTTGATATAATAATGTTTTCCGAATTATAGTATATATGGTAGTGTTAATATTTTAGTAAAAAGTACAAATAGATAATAGATTTTTTTTCCGTTTGTATAAATTTTTGTAAAGATCTAAGAGATAACATTTTTCCATTAATAGAAATTTTTTCTGAAATCTAAGTTTTGATAAGTTCGAATTAACACGTGTCAACGTACAGTGTTAGCAAATTTTTTTTTTTCACTTTCTCTGCATTTCGTTTCTTTATATGAATAATTTTAATCATGCAAAATTTTTTTTTTTTCACTTTTAAATATTTTGAAATTACATTTCCGTGCAAACAATATATATAAAATAAGTTTTGTTTCAATAATAGCAAACTTAATTTTCAACTTTATGAAAAGTAAATGCGTATGTTCGTTTTAATAAAGATATATATGTAAGATATATTTTTGTATAACATATATGTCAGTCACCTTTAGTTAAGATTTTTTTTTCTCAATTCGGATTATGCTATTGAATCATTTATTGAGTAACCGTTAGGTGAAGACCTCTTTGAGTAACCGTTAGTTGAAGCCCTTGTTTTTTTAGTGATCGTTTTTGGTGAAGACGCCCTTAGTAACCGTTTAGGTGAAGCCCCCTTACATTTTAGAGTTCTGGATTGCTGAGTAGCCTGAAATAATAGGTCTATGTCTGCAATCATTGCTTCCTTGTTATATTTGCGACCAGCGTTTACTAGCCTGAAATAATAGGAGTATGCGGTCTGCAATATGACAAATCTTTCTAATAAAATCATGTACATGATAATAAAAAAAATATTTGTATAGGTATATCTGTTTGTATATTTATATGTAGTCATATATATGCTTATTTAATGTCGTACATATTCATATATATGGGTATATATGGTATACACTTCGTTATGGTTCGGTAAAACCCGTTTTTATATAAATGTTTTTTAAACAGTTTTTGATCTCAATGCGTGATTCTGTAAAATTGCTTGATAATTGTTAATCTATTTCGGGTTGTGACCAAAATGGTAGTTGGTTTCGATCCCAGGTTCATAATTCGGAGTGGCGGTTATCATGGGATTTTATTTTTTATTTTTAATTTTTTTTGTGTATATTTTGTTTTGTTAATCGTACTTTAGGCTGTTTAAATTGATTTTTTTGTGTGTCTTGACCAAAACGGTAGCATGGTTTCGAACCCAGGTCAGACATGTTACCTTACTGAATTGTATACATCTTAGACTTAATAGTGTAATTTAAAATACCATTTACTTATTCATGCAGAGATTTTTTTTTAAAGGTGAAACTCAAAATAAATTTTAATCGCATTTAAACTTTATAAATCCTTATCAATGTGTGCTTGGATCATTATCCATTAATATGTATATTTGATATGGCCATTGTCTTGTCGACTGGCGCCCTTCTCAAATAAATTTGTCGGCAAGTGCAATCTCTCATATCGGATTACAAATAAACAAACCATAGGAGGTAGATGATCAAAATAAAAATGTATGCTTAGTGAGCCAAAATAATTTTTAAACATGACTTATGTATATTTTTGCTCACATATTCCTTGATATATATATACTTGTATATTAATGTAAATGCATTTTTTAGTTGTTTCAGGTGTCAGAGAAAGCCAGGTCAAGCTGTAAGTGGGTTATTTTAATTATATTAACATAGCAGTGACATTTAAATGAAATATAGAAATAAATAAAGTGAGGAGAATAGTATGTAGTATAGTTATTAAAAACAGACACGGCAGGATTTTATATTTTTTTTCATGTACAAACAGATACATATAGGCATAGGTTTAAGATGGGACCTCATGAGGTAGGCAAAGTTAATTTCTGAAAACATATAAAGAAAACAGATAGTTGGAACTTAGAATACTGACTTAGTTTAGAAAGAACTAAATTTTTTTTATATACAGAAGGATATAGCTCCTAGATACGGGTGATAAATATACGTATCTAGATTGTTTATAAAAGACAAATACGTTTAGAAATAAGGTGTGTTTGTTGTCTAGCAAAATAGCCAATAGTAGGCAAAAATGGAGGAACAGAAGAGAGGTGAAGTTTATAGGTCAATATGTATTCATAATGATCAAGAGTATAACTTGGAAGCTCTCATCAAAGAAATGAGGAAAGAAACAAAAATACTATGTTCCAAGAAGTTATGAAAATTACATCACAAAGATTGGACCATTTGGAGGCACATATGGAACTCCATCAAGAACAGAGTATTGTAACAGAAGCATCACCAGAAGATGATACTCAAAATCAAGATGACACTGATATGAAATCCTCGAGTGATTATGAAACAGGCGAAGCCACTCACCAGTGGGACTTCTCTGGACAAATGAATGAGGTTAGTAAAAAAAACGATCAACAGCTGTTGAACCAAATCCAGGCGCAACAAGGCAGTGAAATCTTTACTGTGACAGTAATCAATACTATAACTCCTGTGGCAAAGATTAGCAATATAAAATGTTTTAGAGAAGAACCGGATGGGAACCCTAGACACCATCTTGATAGCTTGAAAACCTGTCTCCAAGTCCAGAACATGACTGAGCAAGTAAAGAAGGCAAGGGAAAAATTAAGATGTACAGCTCGGCATCGCAAGAATCGAAACCGGAAATATAAATGCAGGAAAGGAAAGCAAGCATGGCTAAGAGACCTTAGTCCAAGTAGTAAAGTGCGGAGGAAAAGTGCGGAGGAAAGTTAAAAAGTTCTTCCCAATATATAAAGGCCTTCACGCATTAAAAAAGAAGTGTGGAGTAAGTGTTTTGTTTTGGAAAAATAATCTCAGCCGAAAAAGAGAATATAATATTAGAAACAGAAACTTAAAACCTTTTGTACCACTGGACCCCGGAAAAATTAGAAATTAAAAAGATAAATATAACTTGGCAGAGACTATAAATAGCCAAAATAAAAGTCATAGATCAATTCATAGATCACATGACCCTATCTCTTAAGCTTGTAAGTTATAAACAGTGAGGATTGCCAATTCCTCTACAAGCTTTATGATAAATGCTTAGCCAGAGCCAGCACTTAAAATATCTCTGTCAGGAACCCTCCCTAAACCCCTGACCATGGTTTCGTGCTTTGGCATTCCTCAGATAGGTGTCAGGGTAGGTTCAGACACTAGATCTAAAAATACCAACCCAAAGCCAAGCACTTAGCTAAAAGTTATCTATTGAGTGGAAAATCTGAAATTTTCAGACATGTACATGTCTTCAAACCCAGCTATCCAACTCAAATAGCTATATGGGGCTGATAGATCTTCAGCCATACCATATAGTAGTAGTCATAGCAATATAAAATTGCATAAGACTTTTTTGGCAGAGACTATAAATAGTCAAAATAAAAGTCATAGATCAATTCATGGATCACATGACCCTATCTCTTAAGCTTGTAAGTTATAAACAGTGAGGATTGCCAATTCCTCTACAAGCTTTATGATAAATGCTTAGCCAGAGCCAGCACTTAAAATATCTCTGTCAGGAACCCCTACCTAAACCCCTGACCATGGTTTCGTGCTTTGGCACTCCTCAGAGAGGTGTCAGGGTAGGTTCAGACCCTAGATCTAAAAATACCAACCCAAAGCCAAGCACTTAGCTAAAAGTTATCTATTGAGTGGAAAATCTGAAATTTTCAGACATGAGTTGGATAGCTGGGTTTGAAGACATGTACATGTCTGAAAATTTCAGATTTTCCACTCAATAGATAACTTTTAGCTAAGTGCTTGGCTTTGGGTTGGTATTTTTAGATCTAGTGTCTGAACCTACCCTGACACCTCTCTGAGGAGTGCCAAAGCACGAAACCATGGTCAGGGATTTAGGGAGGGGTTCCTGACAGAGATATTTTAAGTGCTGGCTCTGGCTAAGCATTTATCATAAAGCTTGTAGAGGAATTGGCAATCCTCACTGTTTATAACTTACAAGCTTAAGAGATAGGGTCATGTGATCTATGAATTGATCTATGACTTTTATTTTGACTATTTATAGTCTCTGCAAAAAAAGTCTTATGCAATTTTATATTGCTATGACTACTACTATATGGTATGGCTGAAGATCTATCAGCTCCATATAGCTATTTGAGTTGGATAGCTGGGTTTCAAGACATGTACATGTCTGAAAATTTCAGATTTTCCACTCAATAGATAACTTTTAGCTAAGTGCTTGGCTTTGGGTTGGTATTTTTAGATCTAGTGTCTGAACCTACCCTGACACCTCTCTGAGGAGTGCCAAAGCACGAAACCATGGTCAGGGGTTTAGGGAGGGTTCCTGACAGAGATATTTTAAGTGCTGGCTCTGGCTAAGCATTTATCATAAAGCTTGTAGAGGAATTGGCAATCCTCACTGTTTATAAATATAACTTGTTATACTAAAAACAACACGGACTCGGTTTAAGATATAGGAGAATGAATTATGGATAAACCGTTAGTTATATAGTAAAAGAAAGACTGTTAGTCAGTAACAAATTAAATATTACAGCAAATAAAGAGTAGGCTTGAACTCACCTGGTGCAAATTTTTTTACCTCTGACCTGAAGCAACAGCATTTTTTTTTAAACATTTTTTTTTGCTCACTAACTATTGGGAAATGAAGCAATGGATCTGAAGTCCGATCCATGCTTCACAGCCTCCTATAAACTTAATTAGTATTGTAGGCCTGAATTAAGGTTATAGTCCAATATCAGCAGGGTTTTGCATTAAAGCTAAAATTAATTACATTTATATAATTTGTATTTGCATTTAACTATTTTGTTTTAAATAAATTCCATTCTAAGATTAGATTTCTGTTAATAAAAATTACTTGTAAAACCTATTAGTCAAACGTATATATACATCAAGCGTATATATATGAGTTAATGCAAAATTCTGCTGAAATAAAAATGCTTATTTTATTAAGAGAAATAATAATATATTTTTCTTTTTAAATCTTGTTAAAATATTTAGTATGATTTGATTTTGAGATAAGCCCACCAACATTTTCTAAAAGAATGTATATTTTTAATTAATTAGCCCATTCAAGGCAAATTAAAGATGGCCTTCTCTTTCTTTTTTAATTAATAAAATTCAAAGTTTAAAGAAAGAAATTTAGAATAAAAAAGTAAAAATTATTTTTAGAAAATATTACCTTGAAACAAAGGAGCGTGGGGGGGGGGCTTATCAGGATCTAAGATCATACATAAAACAATAGAAGGTAGCTTATAAAAAAATGTATAAATAGCAGAGTGAACAAAAGACTAGATCATTGAGATTTTCCTTTTGGAAATGGCATTCAGATTTCCCTTTGGAGATTGCATTCAGATTTCTCTTTGGAGAACTCTTTCAGATTTTGCTTGTTGAGATTTTATTCCAAAAAGTTATACAACTGTCGTCTTCAAAATCACGGAGAAGTTTGAACATGCTACAAGCTAAAGGTCATATGAATTTGATGGATTCTACTATGCTCGGCTAGGCAAATAGCTTTGCCTAACGCCGAGGTTCCTAAATACCATCAAAATGCTGTAGCATCCACCCAATAGTAATCTGAACTCTATGCCGTGTCTGTAGGACTTTTCGTGAAACCATGCTATATATTTCCATTTTCATTGTCTGGACAAAATACCTATCGACGGTCGGATGAAGCCACGATGCCGCCGAACAAAAGCAAGGAACCAGGACGGTAATCATATCTCTCCTCCATTGAACTATTTATTATGCTACCGTTTTTGTTCATACCTTTCTTAATTGCTTAATTGAATTATATTTTGAATTGTTTTATTTAATGATATTTGTAATGTAACCATTTTTATTAGACTAGTATTAGATATATATTGTGATCATCTATCTATATATTTAACCCTTTTTCCTTCGCTATTCTTCATTACTAACATGTATAAATATTTTGTATTCCATTGTGGTTAAGTTTAAAAGTTAATTTTTCATTTAAAATCTCCAATTTCATTTATGTTTCTAAATTCAATACGAGTAAGTTTCCTTTGTTTGCCAACTTGATCTCCTCGATAACGCCTCTTTTGTCCGCCATTAGCTTATTACGTATATCTGATTTAGCTATATACGTCTTAAATAATTTTTAAACTGTCTGTTTTTAGCGCAAAGCAATTAGAAAATGCTTTGCGAAAGATTTTTATTGTTGTACTTTATCGAGGAGATTCGAGTTGACCATTTTATTGAAATTGGGAAGAAAGACTTAGATCGCAAAAATATTATAATCGTTTAATCTGTTTTCATTGTCTAATTAGTTTTCATTAATTTAGGGGATTAGCGGAGGCCATTAAATCATTATTCATATATTAAAGTCATTAATTAAATATCTATTATTTAACTAAAAAGCTTCAGTTTTCTAAATTTTATTTTAATGCTTTATTTTACTTTTCCAATGATCCAGACACGCAAAACACATTTTTCATAGTACTTTTATGCACATTTAACTATTTAGCTCCGTAGGTGTTCCCATCCATATCTCTACCGCTGATGCTAAGCTTGGCCGGGTGAAATTTAATTTATGTATGGCTCAAATAATGTTGGTTTGTCGTTAGCCTCGAGAATAGGCGAATAGGGCAGAGATCATAGTATTCTTGATTTAATATCTCTCGTATGGGTGGCCTCAAGGTACTTTCGCCTAGTATTCGAACTGGGTTAAACCAACATACATCATCTGACTGTCACAGTATTAATTAATTTATTAAATATAATATTCTTAATAAAATCATGATGGTAATTTAAATCAATATAATCCAAAACAAATAATATTCTTTATAAATAAGCATTAATTTGAAAATTATTAAGCTTTTTTTTTTTAAAACAAAAATTTATCAAATCAGTTTTCTTATGACTAAGTTGATAACTTTCAGACCTTACCATATTTTTTTCTTTTTTTTTCTTTAGTAAAATGACTACAAAATAAAGGATTATTAACTTTATCAACATTCAAATCTAAAAATTTTAATCTAACAAAATCAAAAATTCTCCCGTCAATTGTAAATTTAATATTAAAATCAAATCCATTCAGTCTATTAAAAAAATCCTCCAGTGTATCATTATCAATAACAAAAAAAACAATCACCAACATATCTAACAAAGAATTTCAAAGAATCATAAAAGGGAATAACAAAACTACTCTCTAAAAAATTAATATGGACAGAACACATTAAATTAGAAATAACAATCAATTACTATCCTTCCAAAACAAATAGAAAAACACCAGTACTTATTAATCTATCAATTCAGATTTAAATATTTGTGAACTTAATATAGATCATAATATATTATTTGACAATGCAGATATTTTTTTTTATGAAATAAAAAAATGATTTGAAAGGTTAAAGAAACTTGATGATTAGTCTTCTTGAATCAGAGCCATCAATTTTATTAAAACTTCCTTGATATTAAAGGTAAGTGAAATTTAAAATGAATCATGGGAATGGCTAGTCTATTATATATATATTACGAAATTTATGACTTGTTTTATTAATTATACATATATTGTGTTTTCATTCAAGAAAGTTTATTTGTGCAATAGGTGATCCATAGTCATGATAGAATTTTAGTACAAATTTATTATTCTACTAGTATGTTAGTATTATATGGTTTTTTATTTTATTTCATATGTATTCTGTATATGTCTTTGGTAATTAAAAATATGCAAGAGTTAATAAAATACTTAATAGATCTAATCAATTATGCAATCATTAAACCATTCCAAATTTCAGACAATAATTGTGGAATATAAATACATTGCGATGGTCTAAGTTAGGAGTGTTATCTAATCTCTATTTTGTTTAATATTTATGTAAATAAACTTTCATTATTTTTGCAAAGATGCTTTAAGTGTTGGAATTGGAATGTTTATTTCAATCATTTTGGTGATGATTGGCAAGGGTTTGAAGATAATGATTAGTAAGACTGATGAAATTTGGAGGAAGTTTGGAATGAAAATAATTATATATAAGTAATGATTATAGATGGAAGTGTTAAACAATATGTGTGGCAGCTAATTAGCAAGCCAACTGTATATTTAGATAGTTGTTTATCTGAAGATTAAAATTTTAAAAATATTTAAGATTTGCAATTTAAGTAGGTTTTTAATAAATATGGGTTATATTTTATTCTATTCCAATGCTACCATTTATTGTAAGCTTGAATAATCAATAAAGGCTAGTTGGTAGTGCTTATTAAAAAAATGTATACTCAGTACTCTTTATCCTATTCATGTCGCTAAATTGTTTTCTGCCTTATGGTGTTTATATGAGAGGACTTTTGATCTGAATTTAGTACATTGAAATTTTTTGGATTTAATGCATTTTCTTTCTAGCAAATCACTACCTTTTTCTCTGTTTTTTACTATCAAATTACAACTAAAATTGAAAAATATCTTAATATTTTGAATCCAAATCAATTTGCTTCATCTTTATATAGATCTGATATTAATTCATTAATGATATTTTAATGTTTCAGTTCTGGAACAAATGTAGTCATCCTTATTCTTTGACTAGGATTGACATAAAAGCAAAAAAACAACAACTTACCAAGCTTACATATGCTTTTCAGGAGCATATGTAAACTATGGTCATGTGATTTGTTCCATTAAAGTATGATTAAGAAAGAAGTTTTCTAAATAATTTGTTTGGAGTTTAGGAAGGAGAAAGAAAAAAAAAATTGTTTTTTGAAATATGGATTTAGAGATCTTGAAAAAGTTGTATTGATAGAGTAGGTCATAGGCTTTGCAATGTTAAAATATTTGAAGAGAATCAATGAAAAAAAGATTACTTATTGAAGATATTATATAGAGGAAGAAATATTGATCATATATTTAAGATGATGACTTATAGACAATAAGTCATAAGAAATCTGTGAATAGAAAAATAGAAGGAAAAAAGCTTTATTGGTGATTTAAAAGAAGAGATTAGTTTACCAGTGTTTGAAAAATAAATCAGATATCAGGAAAGTATAGAGCTGTTTTTCAAGTTAATGGATGGATTTCTTTTTTACTAATAATTGATGGTAATTTTGATTATCTAAAATTTCAAGAAATTTTTATTTATGTATATAGCTATTATAAATTTTTATTAAATTTTAAAAAAATAGTGATTAATATTCAAGAGTAATTAAATTTGGATTTCAGTTTTTTTTTTCATTTATTAATTTAGACCCTTATAGTGACTTGGATCAAGTCCAGCCTCAATGTGATGATTTCCACAGATCTGTGGGACCAATTATTACAAGTTTTGTCAGCTCTCACCCAGTGGGAAGAATTGATTTCAGAATGGGCTGTAAGATACTTAGTTTTAAAATCATTAGTAGGTTTAATTTGAAAATGTATGTGTGTGTTTGTTATATATGTTTATATTTACATATCTATTTTTAGGTGTATAATATAACTTAAAAAGTTATATAAACAAATATATTGATATTTGCTATTATTTAGGCAGTTGTTGTGTTTTATCTTTGCTCACAGCTAATGAAATCATGTGATTCATGATATATATATTCTCTGATCAGTTATATCTATTACTATTTTTTATGTACACTCTTAGTTATGATTATTCATTAAATTATTTTATGTAACAAACCAAAACATTCTGTGGTGAAATAGCATTGCATATTTGACAGCAAAAATGATATTGTTATTTCTGATATTGATTAGATTATTTACAAATGTTGACATGAATATTTTCATGATAAAAGCTGTCATATCTTATTTTTAGTTTTTTCAATGTATAGACTGACAGGAGCCAATCATGTGAAGAATAATCAGTAAACGGAGGATCCTGAATCGATTCTGTTTGTTACTATTATTAAGCATTATTCTGTTTGTTACTATTATTAAGCATGATGTTTAAAATTGCTTCCTGACATTTAAGTAATATCATAGACAATCTTTTGCCTGTTTTTACCTAAGAAAATTTCCCCCTCAAAAAAAAGAAAAGTTGTTTGTAATGTTATAATTGATTATTTATTAGTCTGCATTCAGAACAGGTTATATTTACCTGTTTAAAGAGGTTTATTTAAGCTTCTTTGTATCAATTTCAATCTCTGTGGGCAAGTTGCAATCTTTAGTGTCTATATAAATATATTGGACCATTAATAAAGGTGGGGGATTCCAACTTTATTGTTAGAAGAAGGTTGCCTTGACAACAGTTTGAAATTGTTGATTGTTAATGATATTGGGATTGTCTAAGTGTTGACTGCCTTTTAATGAAACTTTAAGAAATTATATATTGATTTGACCAAATTAATTACATTTAGGGAAGATTTTTTGCTATACCAAATTTTTTATAATAAAATGGAAATTTTAAAAAAAAAAGTAATTAATAGACATAATAAAAAACTTAATTTGTTATTAAATAAAAATAATATAAAAAATAATAATGGGAATAAAAATGTTTTATCTAAGAGAAAAAATTCATGTAATAATGGTTTTAAAGAAAAGTTTATAATTAATTTGACAAATACAGTTTTTGACAAAGATGAAATTAATATTTTAAATAAAGGGCTTAAATATGTGCCAAATACACATAATGATATTTGTAGACAAATTATAGATATAAAAACAAAAAAAAAGACTTAATTATTGATAAATTTAACAATAATGGTATTAATATAGGAATGAATAAAGAATTTTTATTTAATGAAGTTGAATATGAATTTAAAAAATTAGAATATGATGTAATTAATAATAATAAATATAAAAATGTTAATAATAAAAGTGAATTAAATATTATTAGTAATATTAGATTAAAATATAAAGACTTGGTTTTTTTGAAAGGAGATAAATCTACTAGTATGGTAATAATCGAGAAAACTGAATACAATAAAAAAATGAATAATTTATTAAAAAGTAGTTATTTTAAAATTATAAAAAAAGATAAGAGCATGCAAATTAATATAAAAATTAATAAAATTATTACTGAATTAGAAAATAAAGGATATATTACAAAAATAAAAATGTTCATGCTTAAAAGGATGGATATTAGATGTGCAACAATTACAGGGATACCAAAGGTACATAAAGAAGGTATACCTCTAAGACCAATTATTAGTTGTAGAGATACTTATTATGAGAATATTTCTAAATGGGTATTTAATAATTTTTTAAAAAATATAGTAAAGTAAATAAAAATAATAAAGTATACAACTCAATTGATTTTATAGAAAAATTGAATAATTTTTTAAAGAATATTAAGTTTAAAAATATTTATTTTGTTAAATTAGATATTATAAATATGTATAATAATGTTGATCCAGATATAGCTATTAATTATGCTTTGGAATTATACATTAATGATAAAAATAAAAAATTAAAAATAGATTCTTATTTATTACATGAGATTTTATTGATTTGTAGTAAAAATTTGGTTTTTAAATTTAAAGATAGGTTTTACGAACAGGTAAATGGATTAAGCATGGGGAGTTGCTTAAGTGGGTTTTTAGCAGATGAATATATGAATATTTTTGAAAAAGATTTTTTAGATTTAGATGTTGGTCCTTGTTTTTTTGTAAGATATGTTGATGACTATTTCATGGTTTTTAAAGGTAATAAAAGAAAAGCAAACAGTTTTTTAAATTACATTAACAATAAAGAAAAAGTATTAAATTTACCATGGAAAAAGAAGTGGATAATAAAATTGAATATATGGATGTAAAAATTGAAAAAATTATAAGGAATAATAAAATAAGTATTAATACATCTGTTTTTAGAAAAAAAAACATTTCATGGTCTAATTACTAACTGGTTTTCAGACATTGATAAACATTGTAAAATGAATATTATAAAAAACAGAATTAGAAGAGCAATATTGATATGTTCTAATGATTTATTATTAGACAAAGAATTAGAATTGATAAAAAAGGAATGTTATTTAAATGAATATCCAAATAAAATTATTGGGAAAATTTTTTCAGATTATAATTTGAATCTTATTAAAAAGAAGATTAAAGGAGAAAATAAAATTAATAATAAAGTTAATAATATTAATAAAATTTATATAGGATTTAAAGTATCAAAAAATATTTTTATTAGGATTAAAAATATTTGTAAAAAAATTAATAATAAATTTAACATTAAATTACATCCGGTATATAAAAAAAAGAAAGATTTAAAAAAACTGATTAATTATAATGAAAAATTTGATATGCTTGAAGCTATGAAAGGTGTATATATGATAAAATGTTTAGACTGCTGGAATGTTGGTAAAAGTGTTTCTTATATTGGAAATACTAAAAATAAGTTAAGAACAAGATTAAAACAACATCTATCAGATAAAAAATCTGCAATTTATTTTCATAAATCTAAATCTGGTCACGTCAATTACAAAATAGAACTTTTAGAAACAGTAATTAATTATAAAGAAAGATTTATAAAGGGAAATTTTTATATTAAGGAATTTAAACCATATATGAATAAAAAACTAATTGATTTTATAAAAGATAAAGCTAGTCACATCGTTTGCAAATAATAGAACTTTTAGAAACAATAATTAATTATAATGTAAGTTTAAAAAAAAAAAAAAAAAATTTTTTTTATATTAAGGAATTTAAAAAACTAATTGATTTTTGTAGATGATAAGACTGGTTTTAAGATAAGATATTTTATCTAAATATAATTTAAACAGAGTGGTTTAAATAGAAGTTTAAATTATAGTTTTTTTAAATAGAGGAAGGTAATGTTTTTATATTGTATATTAGATTTATATAATGTTTTAATTTTATTTATTTTGTTATTTTTTTTGTATATTTTAGTGGCTTGAAAAAGACTATAAGGAAATAAATAGTCGAAACGTTGCTTTTGAAATAAAAATTCATATAGTCATAATAATTAAAAAACAAGTTTTTTTTAAAGAAAAATTGGTTTGTAATTTTATAATTTTATATTTTGAAGAAACTTATTTATATATGTGGGTGTGCATATGTTAGTAGGGTATTAATGATTGCTTTATCATTGAAACAGATTAAGAATTGAAACCATATCTAACTGCACACAAAAATAACATTAGTTGTATGTATGATGTGTATATAATCTTTTTGCTGTTATTCATTTTATGAATCAGGTTCTAATAACAAATATCAAAATATATTATTTTGCTGAACATGTTCAAAGAAAGTGATTTTATTGATCTGATTATAACAAATACTTAAACATCTGTTATGAGTTGCCTCAACCCCCCCCCCCTCCATTTGTATGTAAACAATTAGAAAGCAACTCTACTATACCAGAAAAATTACGGCTCTGAAAATGATCATTATGCAAATTTTTTTAGTTATTACATTTTAATATTCTATACATAATATTTTGCAAATATTAAAAAAATCCAATTAAATCACTATTTATTTATTTAAAATATAATTATACATTCATTTTATCATCAATTCTTTTGCAGGTATAAGTTATCTTCATCTAACTGCTTTACATAATAGTCATTCAAAGATTTGTGTGAACTATTTGTTATTGAATTTTATGAACTAATATTTAAGGACAAAACTGTTACTTTCTAATATTTTACATAACTAATTCTTTTTTTTTTTTGATTAATCTTTCATGAGCTAATTTTTCAAAAGTTGTGATAAATATAAATTTCAGCAATAACTTATGGAGAACTAATATTTTTTCACTATGTGTAGAAAAATCTGCAAGAATGCCATTTCGTGGGATTCTGAGAGCACAGGAAACTGCATCTTGAAAGAATAATTTTTCCATTGAGGTCCTTATTCTTTTAGAGACTTGATCAGAACTTTAGGGAGAGTCTTTTTTTTTCTTTTTAAGGCAGTGGGACATTCTATATTAATTATTAATAATTAATAATATTGTGATATATTAAGATATAAATATTTAGATGTATATATCAAATTAAACAACTTACAGTTTTATGCATCCTTGTGTGTACAATTATTCTTTCTTTAAAATGTTAAGAAACGTTTTTACCAAAATATAGTTTTCAAATTATCTGACTTGCTGTCATTAATAAATAAATAAAAGAAGATTTTGCATATAACTTTTTCTATACATGTTTTTAATTTTTCCAGCCATTAGAAAAAAAAAAAAAGTAAAACTGAAACGGAGGAATTTTACTATGCTTCTATTGGAATTGAACTTTTACAGGAACTATGGAAATTAAAGAAATAAATAAATTATAATCAGTTGATTGAAACATAATATGCACTAAGATTTTTATTTTATTTTATTTATAAGTCTATTGAACTATTCATTATGAGACATGTGAAAAGATATTTATTCACGTAATCAAGCGTTTGATAATTCTAAGACTGTTGAAAGTTTAGACTTAATAACGTTTATTATCCAAAGATTGACTTTAATCGTGTTTTGTTTATCATATAGCTATAACGCACTCATTGCTGATATAAAAATTTTTTTTTTTATATATGTACTAGTGTAAGAATGATGCAGGTGTGCTAAAAGTCATTGTGAAAGGTCAAGGCAACTCAGATGGTTTTTGAAGAGGGTGATGAACATGATTTATAGGTATGAATTCCCACCATCACATATATATGTATACAATGGCTACCAGATATGTGAAGTTTTATATATCAATTGTGAAAGTTGCCAAATCAAGGATTATCCAAACTACTTGGTCAGCTTGTGGGAGATGGATAAATCGTTGAAGGCACTACTTTAAAAATGAAGCAAGTATAAGAGATGCTGAAAATTCCCAATTTACAATAAATTTTTCCATTTAAAAGAAGATGCTCATTTTGATCAAGATGTTTACAAAATCATTTATAAATTATGTTGATATGTAACTGTTTGTTTGTTGTGGTTGACATGCTGATGTTATAAATTTTGTAAGGTTTTCTCTCCTTTATTTTTTTTTTTTATACTTCCATATTGGATTTTTGAGCTGGAAGTACCGAAAGCATTTAAATGTATGCATTTCATGATGTAAAATGTATTTTTGAAATAAAAAAAAATATAAATGGTTCTGTTAGAAGAAAAAGAAGGACTGGACTATGATGAAATGAGTATAAAGGGAGGTAAGACTTACTCTTTGACACATTAAAGACAACATTTAGTAACAAGTTTAATTATTAATCAAACCCATATTAACCACTTATTAACAAGTTACATACTAACCATTACTTATAAGTACATATAATTAATTTAATCAATTGATGGCAATTCCAATTCTCATAACTCATAATAGTCATAAACGAACCCATTAATTCAACTATAATATACAAAATAATAATTTGTATATTAATATGTTGATATCATATTTATTTTTTTTTGAAAGAAAAGATAAAAAAATTATTTCTTTTTATATGATGGCATGAATGGTAGATGCCGATGTATACCAAGAATGACACATAGTTGATGATATTATTTTATGTATTTATTTATTTATTTATTTTATTTGGATGAGATTATGTGGAAGTGGTAGAAATCATATTTATGGTGTTTTAAAGTGTGTATTTATATATTTAAATGTGTTATATTAAGTTAAAATAAATTTGTTAATTTAAATTGATATTACATCAAGGGTTGTATGTAATTTGTTGACAATACATCACTGAATTTACGTATCTCTTGATATGGAAATATACATGTAATAGGTACTTAATAAGTGTACTATATGAACCATAACGTCAAATCATTGCTCACATTGGCTAGATATATACTTATAAATTATACCTGAACAGAGTAACTACTCAGATTATGACTGGGTTTGAATCCTGGGAATCTAATGGATTGACATGAAAATTGGGTGGATCCTGTATGTATTACCAAATGAATGCAGGGTGAATGGTAGTAAAAATCTATTTTGGCTGTAGTTGCAGGATCTTTCCAATTTTACATGGACGGCCGGATTTTTGTTTCAGTATATACCGTGGAATGAATTTAGGTAGATGGTTGAAGGTGGTATTTTCCAATATCTCTGGAAATATTTGAAATTAATTTTTTAAAATAAAATTATATATTTTTTCATTGATTGTCATTAAAATAAAATAAATAATTGAATGATTTTATTGTTTGAGAGTTGATAAGAAGTTTGAGCACTGGAAATGGCAGAATTGTAAAGATACAGATTCTAATAATATACCTCTGCTTTAAACTGTGCTGGGTGTTGATTGTCACTTGATCCAGTTATTAATACATTATCATAATGACATTGTTTTTAATTCTGATAATTATTATTATTAGATATGTTCAAATTGATGTTGATTCCTGGTGGATTATACAATAGCATTATGCCTATCCATAAAACTTTCAATATAAAATGTGAGAGTAGTTTTTTCTTATCAGTAATTGCACATTGAAAATTAAGATGATAGTGAAGCAAAACATTTTGGTGTAATATAATATGTTGGCAAGGCTAATTGATGGTTCTTTGGCAGAAATAAAATATCAAAAATCTAAAGTAAAAGTAAAATTTAATGTAAAATAATTAATTAACCAAAAAGTTAATTATTGGTTAATTAGTATCAAAGCTAATAAAGCTGATTTCCAATTATCTGCTGATTAATAGGTACATTGGTCTAGCAATATCTCTGATTATCAATCATTGATTATTGCTATTTGGTATATCAACTTTCTGCTAATACTGTAATCAAGCTCTGGGGAATTTAGCAGAGTGTGAAACTAATATGAAATGAACTCATATAACAAGTTATTTTAAAATAAGAAATGTTCTAGATTAAAAAACATACTTTATAATATTAAAATAATAGAGCTAAAAAATATTTTATAGTAATTGCTTTTATTTGTCATATACTAAAAATAAAAAAAGTATATATATATTTTCTCAATCACAATTAGTTTTTAGATTGAATGGTGGGTTCCCATGCTTTTATTTCAAGTTCAATCTAAAGCCTCTAATTACAGTTGAAGAAAAAAATATTTTTTTTGATTTTTAGAGCATGACAAATAAAAACATTTACTATAAAATATTTTTTATCTGTATTATTTTTTAATATTTAGATATTTTGCAATTTCCTTTTGTTAAGCAATCTATCTCTATATAAATTCAGTTTTAAATGATGTATTTATTAGTTACTAAAAATGTAAAATAATTTGAAACAAAATTGAAATAGACAACTCACTATAAATAAAAAAAAAATTTAATACATCAACCCAGTTTTCATTTTTTATTGGAATCTTATTAAGATGTTTCTTTTTACAAAATCACATTAACATCTATTCTATAGCAACTCCACTCAATGAATGTTATTTACATTATGTTACAATAAACATAATTAGTAAAATACATACATTTACATAAAAATGATTAAATTTATTACAGTCCTTTTTTTAATTAAATGTTTTTATTGATTTTTGAAAATCTGTTTGTTTGTTAACTTTTGACCTTTTTCAAGTTAGAATGAAATTTTAAAATCGAGGTTTAATATATTTAAATTTAATAGAATTGCTTGAAAATTAATATATAACTAAGTTATGTCACCCTAATCCATTTGAAACACTTATCTTTTTAGTATGTCAACTAAATTGTTAGATGTGGAACAGAATGTGGGAAAAGTATGAAGAATATTCAATAATCTCACATTTTGCAGTTAACAATTATTCTTAGAATTTTTATTTGTTTTAAATAATAGTTGTGAGAAGGCAGTTAAAATTTTTATTTCTTTCAATTTAATAATATTAAACCATTTTAAACTCTTAATGTATATATCATTTAGTATATGTACATAATTGTATATGTATAATAAATCAACTAATTTTTCTATTTAAAATTGTTTATTTTCAAAAGAAAAAAAAGTAAACTAGAAAACTTGCATTATTTAAAACAATTGTGAAAATTTAAAAAAATCACTTTTTTTTTGAGCATTTTTTTAAAAACAATTGTTTTAAAATACAAATAAATCTATCAATTTAAATAGAAAACTTAGTTAATGATTTATTATACATATATAATTATATACACATACTAAACATATTATATATATTAAGAGTATAAAATAGAAATTCATATAACATTAAAAGTATTATATATATTAACTTACAGCAGAAATATCTAATGACTTACATATATGTGTGATACTGATTTAAAGTAATATTATATGTATTAAGTGAAGTTTATTTACAATATATACACTGTATTATTATGTACATATACTAAACATAATAAATACATAAGGGGTATACTTTTTAACTTATGCCAGAAATATCTAGTGATATACATATATATCTCAACTATAAGTGTCCAGTTAATTTAAAGTACAATATAGTTTTACATTTTCATTTACTGTGCCAATACTAAGAACTTAAAAATAATAGAGATAAAAATTTTTTTTTATATTAAATGTTTTTATTGACTATGCATAAAAAAAGAAATAAAATAATTATTTCTTCAATCATTGTTGGAATTTTTAGACTTTACTTGAAATAAAAGCATGGGGTCCAGAAATTAATTAAGTCAATCCATTGTTATAGGGATTGAGTTAATTAATTTATGAACCACCTATGCTTTTATAGCTATTGATTTGATTAATTTCTGGATTCTTCATGCTTTTATTTCAAGTTAAATCTAAAAACTTTAATTGTGATTGAAGAAACAATTATTTTATTTCTTTTTAATGCGCAATCAATAAAAGCATTTAATATATATATATTTAGCTCTATTATTATATATACAGTATATACAAAACAATCTAAAAACATATTTTAAATTATAACTCTAAAGTTTCCAATAATCTAACAATGCCCCCCACCTCCAATTGTGTTGGATCTTTAATCATGTTTACCCATTTGTTAAATTTTCTTGAATATACAAAGTTTCATAACATTTTTTCCATGAAATTTTTAACATACTTTATTACCTAAATATTTTTTACGTAATTCATTTTATGTCCAGTATCCAAAAAATGTATATTTGGCCTTGATCTTATATTCAGAATATTTATGTAAGGTATTGATAAAAAAAAATTACCATAGTAAATCTTTAGGAAAATGGATTTGTAATGTAAAAAAGATAGGTAATATTAAAAATAGAGTAAGGTTAGTTTATAAAATTAGTTGTGAATTTTGTATTCATATATCAGATAGAAAAGACTGCTTTTGAAAACAGAAGTAAGGAGCATGATAAGGCAATTAACAGAAAGGATATAGGATCAGGGTTATATATACATTATTTGGATACTGAACATAAAATGAATTGTGTAAAAAATTTTCAGATAATAAATGATAAAAATTACAAGAAAAGAAAATGTTATGAAACTTTGTATATTCAAGAAAATAATGTGTAAACATTGTCCAGTACAATTAGGTGAGAAATGGGCATTGTTAGATTATTGCAAACTTAAGAATTATAATTTAAAATATTTTTTTAGATTGTTTTGTAAATATATATATATAAAGAATTGTAATAAATTTGGTGCTTGTCTTATAGCTAAAGATGCCATTGGATGGTGCCATTTTCATGCTAAAACTATAAAATATGAACATTCACGAGCCGTTGATTTTAATAATTTTTCTGTGCTTTTTTGTAATGCGAAAATAAAAACAAAACAAAATCGTCTTTTTGAAATATTATTTTTTATTAACGTATACAATTTAAATGATAATAATAAATATAAAATAAAATCAACAAATTACAATTTGATTCGTGTTTTTTATATCGTATACTTTTTAAATTGTGTTACGGCTTTTTTTTATCAATTTTCTATCGGATATTTTTTTACTTGTGTTACGACTTTTTTTGTTGTTGTTTAACTAAAAAATAATAATCGTAATAAAAGTAAGAGTTGTTACGGTTAGATTTAGGGTTAGTTTTAGGCTTAGTTTTAGGGTTAGTTTTAGGGTTAGTTTAGGGTTAGTTTTAGGATTAGTTTTAGGGTTAGGGTTAGTTTTAGGGTTAGTGTTCTGTTTGTTTGTAATGCTAAAATAAAAAAATTCAAAATCGTAACCGTACTCGGACAGAAGAAAGAAACTCAAACTTTTTTAAACAACAACAAACACATACAAATGTCTTCTTTACTTATTAAACATGTTTATAATATTTGCTTTTTATTAAATTTACAAAAAAAAACCTGTATATTTGGACTTTTCTTATTGGATATTTTTTTCGTACTGCTCTTTTTTACTTCAAAAATATACTGACGGTAGAAACTCGTGGAATATTACTAACAGTACGTTACTTGACACGTTACCTAATTGCAACTAAATAAAAACATAGATATTTAACATTTTCCCAAATAAAAGTTCAATACAGTACGTTGTAAAAAGTCTTATAATTATTGTTTTAAAAAATCTGAACATTTCAATAGTTTAAAATAAAAAAAAATCCAATGAAAACAACATTTCAATACAATTCAAATACAAACTCTCTCATCAAGCCGTAATTATTTTATAAATTGTGCAAATTCGGAAAATGTATTTGCTACTATGCGACATACATGCTGTACTGCGATGCGACATAGCGGCCTGCATTCTGTAGCACAACAAAAAAGTTGTATTATAGAAAACTGTTCGAACGTGTCGGCCGCGTAAACAGCATTATTATGTGTTTTGGCGTGAAAACCGCACCATAGAGTGGCATCTTTAGCTAAAAGATGAGTACCATAAATTTAATCAGAGAGAATGTAGGGGAGAGAGAAATAATATTATTAGATGATGAGGGAATAGAGTGTAGCTCTAGAGAAGAATTAGAGACAATCTTAAATAAGTATGTAATGGATATAGAAAATATGTTAGATGTGAAGGACAGTGATAAAAAACATGAAAACATATAGTAATGGAAATATTAAGTTTACAGAAAATGAACTGAATGGGACAGGGAAGAAATTGAAAAGTGGAAAGGCAAGACGTTTAGATGGATGAGCAGTAGAGATGGTAATGAATGTAGGACATAGGGTAAAATTAAACATCATGTTTTAATAAGATGGCACAGAAGAGAAATTTTCCAAATAGTTGGAGTAATACAAAAGTAAGGCTACTATTTGAAGGAAGGATTATAGAAAGTTAAGTAACTTTAAACCGATAGTGGTAATGTTAGTGTTATATAAAGTTTTCATATATATGGTGGCTGGAATGATAGCAAAATAGATGGAAGAAAATAATATATATGGAGAAATGCAAGGAGATTTTCTTTCAGATGGCTGTATAGGAGATAGTTTATTTGTAATTACACAATTTATAGATATGAGTAGAAATTTAGGTAGACAGTTATATATGGTTTTTATAGATATAAAGAAGGCATATGATAAAGTAAATAGAAATAGATTATGGGTAAGTTTAGTAAATTTGGGAAAAGCTTTAGTAGATATTATTAAGAGATTATATGAAAATAATTACTATACGTGTCAGTTAGGGAATATAAAATTAGTTAAGTTAAAAATGGGGTGTAACTAAGGCAAGGTGCCCTATGTCACCTATTTTGTTTTTTTGTATTTGAGAGAAGTAGAGAGAGCCATAGAAAGACTAGGAAAAGAGGTAGAGATATCATTAATAGTTGGCAAGGAAGTATATATATTATTGGGTCTTTTATTTGTGGATGATGTCTTCTTGTGCATAGAAAGAAGAGGAGATATAAAAGTTATGTTAAGGACATGTGCAAGGATGGGTAAAGAAATGGGGTATTAAGTTTAGTGAAGAAAAATCAAAAGTAATGATGATTAATAATGGGGAAAGAGAAGACAAATAATTTTTATTGGGGGTTATAAAGTTAAGTATGGTGAATAGTTATAACTATTTGGGAATCGTCTTAAGTAATCAGAGAATTCGCTTGGATGAATGTAATAAAAAACTGATTAATGAAGCAAAGAAAAGAAAGGGACTGATAAAGAAATTAAATGTTTTCATATAATAAATATGATATAGCTAGAATTGTATGGACGAGAATGGCAGTAGCAGGGTTAACATATGATAACAATGTGTTATGTGTTAGTAAAGGAGTATTAGATTACTTAGAAAAAGTACAAAGAGAAGTAGGAAGACATGCATTAGATGTAAATGTGTGGATAGGAAAGGAAGCAATTCAACAAGAAATAGGATGGTCAAGTTTTTATGAGAGATGCAAAAAGCAAAATGGGAATGTTCAGTAGATTGCAGTTTTTGGATAATAAGAGAATAACCAAAATAGTATTTAATTGGGTTATGAGTAAAGGGCAGGCAACAAGATGGGTTGGAAAGGTAGTAGAATATGCAGAAGATTGGTTAAAGAATTTATGTCAGTATACTTATACAAAAAGTGGGAATATTGTGCTAGGAGAATTGTTGAATGTTATAGTGGCAAGGAATGGAATAGAAGAATAGATGCATTAATAAAGAATAGGGAGTTGGAGAGATGGAGAACTAGTATTGAGAATAAAAAGAGTTTAAATATATATAGAAGTAAATGGAATATTAAGTGCAAGTTAATTTATGATAATAGCAAGGAAAGGAGTTTACTGTTTAAGGCTCAAACAGGATCTTTAGCAACAAGGGCATATACACATAAATGGAAAAATGTGTGTGATTTAGTTTGCAAGTTGTATAAGGAAGGCATAAGAAATATTAGACATCTGTTAATCAAATGTAAATGCCTGAAAGCAGAAAGATACAAATAATGAAGTTGTGGAAGAATAAATATGAACAAAGTGATTATACAGAAGGTGGATTATTGGTTTTTATGCTGGATTTGGGAAAAGGTAAGGGGGATTTAGATATAAAGGCCGTGGAGTTGATAAAGATTATGTTGTGGAAATGGGATGGAGCAGGATAGAGAAGAATATGGGAAAAACTTAGGGAATGGAAAGGAAAAGGAAGATAAGATGGCTAAGAGGTTTCTCTGGGCATAATTGCTAAGAGATTCCTGATCCCTTATAAAGCGAAGTCATCACATCGCTTGTGATTTTGCAAAAGCAAACATCTTGATAAGGTTTCAATGTGATTTTGTAAAATGAAACATCTTGATAACATTCCAATAAGGAATGAAAGCCAAGTTGATGTATTAGATAAATTTTTTTTATTTATAATGAGTTGTCTGTTGATTATTTTAAATTTTATATATAAAAGGCAATATTATTGACAAATTTTATTATTGAAATTTGATCTTTTAAAGTATTTATTACTTACTGTAATATATATGTATCTAAACTAAATTGATTTAAAGTTTTAGAAATTTTATTTATTCAAAAGATTGTAGAAAGTATTTTAAATTGATTTAACACTCCTAGTTTATATATATTATGTGATATTTCTTCAATCAATTAATATGCATTTCTCATATATATATATTGAACTGGATGGGAGAAGATTGAATATAAAAAAAAAAAAAACATTTTTACTCTTTAATAAAGTAACTAGAATACAAAAATAAAACTTACTTTTTAATAAAAACAAAATTGTGAAACATTATAAACAAATTGTCGGCTTCTTTTCTAGAAAAATGACGATATTATGAAATTATTTATTATAAATTCAATCTACTCCAGCTGCAATTTAAATATTATAGCACCCAATCCCTCAGTCAGAGAAGCACAATACCATAGGGTACCTGTAGACAGACTGGTTACACAAGGTATAACATATGCCATATTTCCAGGTTACAGAATTTCTCAGCTGCTGAATTCAAACCCTGTCATTCAAAGTACTTTATTTGTTTTGAAGTAATCTTCAGGCACTACTTAATTACAAGAAGTAACTAACACACTCTGGATGATAGCTACTAACTTAGTGCCTGATAAATCCCAAACTAACTCAACGAAAACAAATGGGATTAACTACATGGCTGACTTCTTTGCTAAATTGTTCTTAGTGGTATAATTAAAAAATTCACTGACAATAATTAACAAATAAGTATTTTATTGAAAATATTTTAAATAGACTTAATACTAAAACTTGTAGAATAATTTTATACATTTCTTTAATTAAATAAACAATTATCAATTATATGATGAGCATACACTCTTAATTATAAATATATATATATATACATTCATAATATAGCATATGGAAAGCACACAAACTCGGATTTATAAACTAATTATTTCATGGTTTGAAAGCTCTGTAATTATTTGTTACATTAGGAAACACGTGAACCCATACATATTATAGTTCTTTATATGCTGGCTATAGAGTTCATTTATTATACTGACTCTGGAGATATTCAAAGATTGCAATGGTTACTTAAATTAATATCTGGAATTGGAATAAGAAAATTTTATTGCCTATAGGATTTTAAACATTGTGACTTCTTGTTCTTTGCTGCTGCATGTGTGATTTACCAACCGCTTGGATTTTAGGCTTCTGTTGTGGTCCTGACAATTGCGATTCTGGGCTACTTCTATTTCAGGCAGTTAGACATTCTTGGCAGCTTCAAATTATTAGACAGGCATTGCTTCTATCAGGCAGACTGCTGATGTTCTGTCAGACAGGCTGGAATCTCGCTGCACGCTACTATGAATGCTTAGCACGGCATTGTCTTTATCGTAAGGTGATTGAATCTAGATATATGACTGATGAAATTTTCGGTCCTATTTATGTGATGATCTTGTTGTTATCTTTTAATTAAATTTAAAATCCGCTAGTTATTTTCATTGTTCAAAATCCATCCACTGCTTTTGTTGATTAATTTCTTGCTAAGATGCATTTTAATTAGTCCTGTTGTTTATGGATTTTAATTAGTTAATTAGTAGCCATTGCTAATCTCATTCCTATGCAGCTTATCAGTATATGCAATCTTTGAGGGAATTTTTTAATTTCAATTATGAGCTTTACTTTTATATTTTTTTTATTTTCTTTAAACATGCACACATTTTACCATATTTTATTGTATTTTTAAAATCAACACGCACATTTTTTATTTTCTTTTAAATAAATGGAAAGAGAGAAATATCATTTTTAAATCTTTTTTATTTAGTTAAATTTCTCCTCCCTCAAATTTTTTTTATTATTATTATTTTAAACTAGTAAACTTATACCAATAATCTGTGCTTATCAAAAAAAAAAAAACTCTTTAAACTTTCTGAATTATACTTCTCTTTCATAAACTTTTATAATTAATTCTTTCGAATGAGATTTTTACTTTAATCATTTCTTGATAAAATAATTCCGCAGTATTTTTGTTTAAACTTCTTTAGCTAATTATAAATTTTTGTGTCATTAAAATTTTATGATAAATAAAATTACAAACATGTATTGTTGTCCAATAGTGGTACAATATATATCTATATCAGATTTTATTAATAAATAATTAAATCTGGCTTTCAATTGAAACCCCCAGAAATTGGTTATTATTTAAAACACATGAAGCTGTATTTCAAAAGCTATCAGTTGAAAGCAAAAAAAATTATAATGCCTTCACATTTTACTTAAAGTATATCTACTAAATAAACAAGTATACAGAGACTGTAAGTGGAATAAAAGCATTTAATAATAACTGATAATATTGTTTTTATGTATTCTTTAAATAGATCAATAAAATGTTCTGAGAAAATGTAAGATATGAATAACTGCTATTTATTTTTGAATTTAGAAATGTGCCTAGAATTCTCATCATAATTATTAATTGTGTATAATTTATCCTATATATATATATATTTCTAACTTTTATAATTGGATTTTATTTTTGTATACAGTTTTTAGATGTTTTTATCCAATTTTTATTTATACAAGCCATATTATTGATAAGAATCATCTTAATTATTAAAACTTTTTTTTTTTTAATATAACAAAATGTATTTATTGCAACTGCTGTTTTTATGGTTAATTTGCTTGTAGTCTATTTTAATCATTATTTTTTTCCCTGAAAAGATTATTTTTCAGTGTAAATTATTATTATTTCAAAAGTTTGTCTATGTATTGGACACTTTGAGATAAAGTTTGTTAATTAAATTATAATTTATTGTGTTTTTAACATGTACATGTTTATCATTTTACATAATTGTAGTAAAATTTTATTACTAAAAATGTAGTTATTATATATTAAAATGAATTTGTAATTTATTATTTTTGTCAAATTTTTATAGAAAACAATGGAAACATTAACTCGAGTACTAGCTAGGCAAGTATATAACCTTGATCTTAATGACTTACCATTAGATCGCCTTAGTGAACAAAAACAAAAAAAATTGCGGGGCAGTATAGTACCACCACAACCTAATAACCAGAGTTTCTCACGGGGATGGAGTCGATATGAAGGACGCCGTCCCACTTCATCAGATCCAAATAAGCTAGTCACCATTCCTTCTCAAAGGAATTTATCTGAAGCAAACAGCATTCCAGGTATTCATATTTCTCAAAAGATTAAAAAAATAAATCATAAATTTTATATATATATTATTAATTTTTTTTTTTTTTGCTAGAGAATCAGACTGGTAATTCTCCTACAGAAACTTCCACATTCTATGCTACGAGAGTAAGGTCTTTTAGTGGTACTGTCCCAGCAGATGCACACCCCCATCATCCTCGATCAGAAAGTTCAGATAGGGGATTTACTCGTAGTAACAGTGACAGTAACATTTATTCTAACATAGGAGAACCAGTTAAACATCCTGGTTAGTAATTTTTTGTATAGTATTGAATAGAAAGCGCAGCATTTTGATTTCATGCTTATATAGTTACATTATTTGAGAATGTCCTCAAAATTTCATTTTATAATACTTTTTTTATTAATATTATTTTACATTAAGACAGTAATAATAATAAATAAATCTGAAGAATTGTCAACTTTATCAGTGAATGGAATATCAATTAGCATACTATATGGAAAAATTGACAAATCACTGCAGTATATATATATATTCTAGAAAACATCAATCACAAACTGCTCTCTCATTCACACAAATATAATAATTATTCATCTTATGTTAATTCTGAAAAGTCAATTAAAAAATCAAAGCAGACTTGATTAGCTTTAACCATATTGGAATAGGTTGATTTTTAGAAAATGATCACAAGACTAAATATCTGTGCTTTATCATCAAGTCAATCAATCCATCAGCAAAAATATAACAGATGTTTTTTATATTCTCATGGAGATATTTAGCATCATTGAAAGACTGCTGATATTAAATATTTATTGAAATGTATACATGCTACAAAATAATTTATGTTTTTCATATAATAGGATAAATGAATAATGAATGTTTAATGCAAGATGATTTAAACAGACTTTTTTCAGCTTTATTTACATATATTTCAAGATACATGGTATTTCATTCACTTTAACTTTGTTTTAACCTTTTGCATTTTATATATTTAAATTTATTAAATTAGCTTCAGCAAAGGATTAAAGAAACAAAATAAGATGATTTTTTTCAATGTAAGTCATTGTCCTGGTTAAACATCTATCTTAAAAAAAAATAGTACTGTTGTATGCCGAAATTAAAAGTTAAAAGTTTGATATTATTTGTTTCGATAAAAACTAAAAATGTGAAAATATTCTATTTAAAAGGAGTCAGTTTGTCAATGTATAGGAATTGAAATAAGTTGCTTTGTTAGTGACATTATAGCTTTAAGCAAATTAAATAAAGTATCCAAGGAAATATGCGATTTTCTTTGGAACTTATTGCTCCAATTTCCAGCATTAATATTATATATATTTTTAAATTATCAGATGCAACTATGGTGTTATAAAAGGGAGAATAAAAGGAAATTGGATATAATTTTTTTTATTACAGATTGCTTAAAAATAAATGTTTTACTTGAAATGTTAACTTTGATATATTTTTTCTTTAAATAGAAAAATAAACCTCTTACATTGCTAAACTAGAAATGGGAATTGGGATAATTATATAAACTAAAATGGCTAAAACTAAAAAGGAATACTATGAAAAAATTATTTTTATTTCTAGAAATCAATATATTGTTTTATTAAATCCTTTACTAAAGTATCTACTTTGATTACTATGGCTTGCATTAGGTGACACAGCTGTATGGAGAGTTTGTCACTGTTTTAATAGCTTGGGTAAGGATAGGAGAGCAAGGGTGCATTCGAATATAAATGAGTACGTGTGTAATGTCTATTTCAGTAATGGCATGTGATTCTATTGATATACGTACAAAAAAATAATGGTGCAAGGTCTTTCATATAATAATTGTCATAATTTATATTGATATTAATTTTAAATATGCTGAAAAGCCTCATAGAAAAAACAACCTGCCTTTATAAACTTTCCATATTATGTATATGTTTCCTAAAACATCACATTTTTTTAAAAAAGTATTTGATCATATTTAATAGTTACTTAGATATTTAATTATTTATTGCTATGTTTGTTGATAAAGTTATAAGAGATTACATATTCTTTGAGATAGATTGCATTATTAAAGAAAGATTTATTTATTTATTTTTAATTTGTAAATCTATTATTTTTTTCTTAAGAAAAATGATATTGTAACAAAATTAAAGAGGCTACATTGTGCACTTTGGGAAATATTCCTGGATATAGATGATGATGTGAATATAAACATGAATTTGAAGTATGAAATGGGAGAATGAATACCCAATATCAAAAATAAGATAAACATAAACTAAGATGGTGATAGAATATGCATTGTTGAATATGAATAAATAAAGAGATAAAGTTTGATTATTTTGTATTAAATAAAAGTAAGAATTATTAAAGGTATATTTATTAGTTAGCTTTGTCATGGGAATCTCTGCTATGTGATTCTTTATAGATGGCTAAATGCAATAACTTATCATTGTTCTTATTATTTTACGGAAATTAGAAGTTATAATTATATATTAAAAGATGATAAAATGAAAAATGAATTTCAATTACTTATTTAATTTATTCTTTTAATCACAATTATTAAAATTTAATCAAATTAATTATTTTGATTGTATTAAATAGAGAGTATGATTTAATTTTTTTTTTGAGATAGGTTAAGCATTAGATGGATAATCATTTTATGAGAAATGGCTAACATATTATATTTGTAATGAAGATTATTGCTTGGCAATGAAAACAATGGAAAACCACTTTGCCTTGTAGTTCCCATTTTTTATTGTTGAACACAAGATTGATTCAGATTGCTGTTGAGACCTTAGTGAAGGAAGAATTTGGTGTCTTCCTCAACATGAATAGACATAAGATTATTCAGATTGTAAGCCTGCAAAATCCTTATAAAGATACTACATTAAAAGAAGACACATTGAGAGTTCGCACTTAGAATTTAAAGTTATTGAGAAATACTGGGAAATTGGAAAATTTGAAAAAATAAATGAAAGAAATAATATTGATGTTATGGGATTAAGTGAGATGAGGTGAAGGGATGGGGAGAAGTAAATAGTAGTGATATTAAGTTATTTTATTCCTAGTAGAACTAAAGAAAAGATTAATTAAGTAGTATGTGTGAAGTGTAATATTGAACAGTTCTGAAATGCGAACAATGAATAAAAGAATTAGAAACAGCTTATGGCCTTTGAAATGTGGTCATCAGGAAGAATGGTGAAAATTTGTTGGATAAATAAAATGGCAAAGGAGGAAGTTTTTGAAAAAGTAAATGAAAAAGAAGATTGATTGAGGAAATTAGAGACATAAAAAGTAACTGGATTGAACATACACTAAGAAGAAAGACTAGTTTAATGAAGGATATTTTAGAAAGAATAATGAATGGAAACAAGAAAGGATGGTGAAGATTAATCTTACTGGATGCTAGAAGAGATGGGAAGACATAAGTGGAATTGAAGATCTGGGCAATGAATACAACAGAGAAATGAATGAATTACCTGTATGAATGGATCTGTCTATAGGACAGAGCACTATTGAAAAAGTCCTAATAGTATATAATTACAATTTAATATGTAATTTTTAAAAAAAAATAGCAAAATCTCTTAGGAAGTCTTGATATTTATTTTGTGTTTTATATTTTGATTTATATTAGTAAATATAATTTATTAAAATTAAAGAAAATTTGATGTAGTTTTTTTTATTGATTTTAGATATTTAAATTTTGTCAGTGTCTAGTATAAAAATAGAACATTAGATGCTTTAAATGGGTCTTGTTTCTTTCAATGTAATTTTATTTCCCCCACCATATCATCTCTCTTTTTAAAGATTAGAATGAATATGATTATATATATTATATTTAATGTTTTCATGGTTATATGATATAAATAAATATTTTTTGGGTTAAACTGTGTATTATTTCGTATTAATTCCCAATGTTTTGATAAAATAGTAGCCATCATTATTAAGGTCAAGTTTTTAAAGAAAATTCGTTAGATCTCAAGTAGATGAGATTGAGCATGAAGTAAAGAATAAGATTTATTTTGAACTAAAGAACAATCACTCTTATCTATATTTGATAATTATTCAGAATACGTGAATTAACAAAATATTTATTTTCTTCAGTTTCACTATTAATTGATTTGAAGTTGATATTAGAAAAAAAGTTATAAAATAAGTGGTCTCCACAAGACTGGAATATGTTGTGCTTCATCAGCTTTATTTAAATCACTTGGTCTTTTTAATATTTCATTAGACTCCGTCTTGTTTTATTTCCAAATTAGCAATTTATTTTAGCATTATAATTTCTAAAAAATATGAAGTAAAAGCTGATGTATTTAATTTCAGACTAAAGGTATCTTTATGCTCCCTAATTCTGACATTAATTCATCTATTCGATTGACCCACACAACTTTTTGAACACTATAAACATAGAATTTCATTAACAGCCTGGATTCTCAAAGTACTGTCTTTAGGTTTAGGAAAAGAAATCACCAATTTTTTTGCTAATGGAAAAAGTAGTCCTTATGTTAAAATTAGATAGTTTTCTACTGATCTCCATTAATGTAAAGTAAAACCACTCTATCTATAACTAGCTGAGTTATCAATTTTACCCTCTTTTTTCTTTTAATATCAATGCTATGTAAAGCTTTATATATGATTTTTTATTGTAACTATTAGAAAGCTAGTATGTTTTTTTGTTATGGTGAAACTGAAGAAAATAGACATTTTGTTAATCCACATACTCTGAATAATCAACTATCAAATATAGATAAGTGTGATTGTTCTTTACTTCACATTCAATCTCGTTACTACTTGAGATGTAATGTTCTTGATAATGATGGATATTATTTTGTCGAAACATCAGGAATTAATATAAAATAATACACAGTTTACCCAAAAAATACATTATATAAATATAAATTACTTGAAAGTATGATACTATAAGCAGATTCTGTAAATTTTTTTTACATAATATCATTTATTTATATTTATTATATATTCTCTAATAATAAAAAATATGTGCTTAAAATCAACTTGGCCATTATTTTATTACCTATTTTTTTTTTTAGAGAGTTTTTTATGAAATGATTATGATATTTGGCATTAACTTATTGTTAATTCACAATTTTTTTTTAATATATTTTTTATTATATTTTTTTAATGCATAGTAAAATCATCATTTATTTTTCTGCTGCATAGTTTATTTTCTTTCTTTTTATATTGTGAGTTAGTCCTTTGTTTGTTGTGTTAGTTAGAAACATATTGTTTATGTAGATTCTAAGCAGTGTTTTAAAGATGGCTCATATACTCAGGAATCTTTCCCTCCCATTGTCATTGAAGAGAGTTGTAAGTAATATTTAGGATCTTTTCTGTGGCTTTTGTATCTTTTGTTTCCTCATTTTGTTTGTGTTGTCATAAAATTTGTTTTGTTTTTCGTCTTGTAGCAGAAAATTGGGTTGACGCTAATAGTTTGACCCCACAAGTATCTCCTAGTAAGTAATGTAATTTTTTTTATTTTACATTTTGTTTTTAAAGTGTTTAGTAAATAATATTTAACTAATAGATTGTTTATGTAATCTCTTTTTTAACATAATAGCTCTACTTAACATTGAATATCTATACCTATTAATCTATCTTTCTACATACCTTCAAGGTCACATACATATACATAAATCGATGATGTATACGATTATTTGAGCAATTTAATTGTTATTCAGGTAGCATGGAATGCTTTCAAAGATGAATATAATAATATTAAATTAAATATAAAATTTATTATATTCTTTGATAATGTTAATTAAATATTTTATTTTTCACTGCTATCAATAAAGATTATACACCAGGAGAAATTTCATAAGTTCTCTAGACTATTTACTATAGGTTTTTCTGTTTATTACTCTAATCTTAAAGTACTTATTTTATCCTGTATTATTAATCTTTTTTTTTTTTTTGCTTTTTATATAATTTGTTTTACTATGTTATCTAACAAATTTCATACTTTATTTTTAATTTTTTCAATAATTAATTATTTTTTATAACTTTTTTTTTTTTAGTATACAATATTTCTCACTTTATCCCCAAAAAAATTTTTTTATTCATTTTTCTTAAACCCACATATTATTTTTTTACTTCTCTATATATAAACCAACATTCTAAGTTTAACGGCTTAGAAAATGTTCCGTTTTTTTTTTTTTGCATTTAAAAGATTGTTTAACTATTGGAATTACTTTAATTTTTTGTTGTTCATTGGTCTTCATCACATCAGTATAGATATTTAAAAACATTTTTTTAAAACATATTTTATAACTTTATTTTATTCATGTTTATTTTCTTTTTAATTTTTTTTCTAAATTTGTTAATTTTATTTATCTTTTTTTTTTTTTAAAGTTAAAATGTCACTATACTAAAACTATCTTTCAACTAGATTCTAATAACTCCTCTTTCTTGTTTCTTCAATTAATATTTCTATATTTTAGATGATAGGTATATTTTGCAGTATATTGAAATGAAAGCAAATTATCTCTTTACATTGAAATGTGAAACTGTTGTTTTTATAGTGAAAATTAATCTTATGAGAGCAATTTCTAGAACTACCTGACTGTTTTATACCTGTCTCTTGAAATTATTTTTAATGTTTTTTTAAATCAATCATTTTTTGATCTGCAATTGAATAATCTTCCAATTTAAAAATGAAGGTTAATTTGTAATAAACCAGTTATCAAAATCTAACATATTTAATAAAATATATTTTATTAGAGTATGTAGACAATTATTAACTATTACAGTAATAAATCTTTGGCACAAGACAATATTTGCTATTTTGCTAAGACTGACTTGACTTGACAAAATATCAAATAATGTCTGTGCCAAAGATTTTGCCAAATCAGGCTTTCGATATAGTGTATCGAAAGCCTGGCTTAGCAAAATAACAAATATCATCTTGTGCCAAAGATTTATTACCATAATAGTTGATAATTGTCTACATACTCTGATAGAATATATTTTATTACATATTATCTATGGTGTATATATACTTATACAGTTGTCATTAATAATAAAGGATAGCCTCTATATACTTAGATTTGTAAAATTATTTTTAAACTTATTTTGATATATTAATAAAATATATATCTCTTTCGTCATCCAGAGTTTTCAAATAAAAAAAAAAACTTTTCTCTTACTCAATATCATCAGATTAATTTTTTCTAAAAAGTATCAGTTTTAAACTTCTCTTTCCACCTCAAACTTCTTTTCTCCTCACTTCTTTTGTTATATGTATTTAAACTAATATAATTTATTATATTGAAGTCAAGAAGTCTCTATTATGAATGTGTAAAATATTAAAACTTTATTAGTCCACAATTCTTTTCTGCAGTTATAATTTCACAACAAAGGAATATTACTTCATTGTTAATCAAATTGTTTTTGATTTTAAATATTTGTGCTTTTCTGTAAAATGTGTATATGTTATGTATAGATTGAACACTGATTTTCATGTATTCTTGATTTATGAATCTTGCTGGATTAATGATTTTTTTTAAATTTGGAGTTGTTTTATAATAATAATAAGAATAATAACTCAATATATCTTTTATTCTTTCATTATATATCTTGATATTTAAAGCACTATAGGCTGTTAGTAATCTAAATATTAAATCCAAATAAAAATAGTCATTAATTTTATCCTCTATTAGATATTAATTTGTAATATGTGCTATATATTATATTAAAAATTAATTTTTGTATTTATACAGAGTTTTTATAAACAAAAAAAGTGTGATTGAAGTTTTTTTTAACATTGATTTCTTGTGGTGCCAGCGTTTTAATAATATTTAATAATTAAAGTTTATGGATTTTTAAAATTTTTATAGTAAGGGGTCTATTAACTTAGTTGGTGATTAAAGTATGTTTTCATTTTTTTTTTTTTTCATTTGTTTTTTTATAGGAAAATGAAAATCATAATTGATGGTACTTTTGTAGCTCAAAATAATAAACTAAAAAAAATGAAAGGAAATGTGCTCATGTCAATTATGATCATTAATTTGATTACTAAAACTATATTTGCTTACTTCTCAAATTTATATTAAAAATATGTGTGTTTAATTTTTTCGAAATTAAATAAAAAATGTTATTTGAGTACATATTAACTCATGCTAAAACACCAAAATCTGTAGTTATGGAATTGCTTCATAATTTAATTTAGATTAAAGGATTACCAATTGCTAGCATATCAGTGTTTAGTCTGTATTACTGTAAGTCTTATTCTTTGATTAACATTTTTTGTATATATTAATGTTTTTTTTGTATTTGTTTGTTTGTGTCTTAAATAATCGTTGCTTCCAATAGAACTTAAACATGGAATGAGTGATAATTCTTCAGAAAATGAGTCACAAAACACTGTATCACCACGTGAGTATCTATTTTTCTTTCTATAGAGATTTTTTTGAGCTGTTATTATTTTTTTGTTTTTTGTTTGATACGATGATGTCCATTTGTTTTTTTAGTTTTTTGTTCATTAGATTTTCACTAGTATGTGCTTCCATTTACAAATATATTTCATTATCATCATCATCTTCTTTTTATTTGATAAATTCTAATTTTTTTTTCTAACTTTTTAGAGTTGAAGGCTGGGGATGATCCAGAGCTATTAGGTCTGGATGACAGTTCTGATAGTATTCCTGCCATTGACTCTAGCACAGAAAAAGATCCAGATTTTCTTGCCAGAGGTAAGAACAACTTTGTTTTGTATGTGTGAGTGTGTGTGTTTTTTCTGATTAGAGAAATATATGTAATGATGATGATAAAAACATTAAAATCATATAAGAAGAGATCAAAAAAGTAATTGAAAATTAATACACAGTTAATGTTAATGAATGATTGGAATGCTAAAGTAGATTGAGGAAGAGAAGAATGCATTGTAGAACATATGTTTTAGGGTTAAAAAATGAAATAGGTGAAAAAAAAAAATTGTAATAATGAATACATTAGTTAAAACTACAAAGAGAATTTACATGTGAAAAGAGTCTGATATTAGAAATAGATTTTATTTAGATTGCCTATTAATTTGTAATAGGTTTAGAAAATATATTAAGAATGTTTTTGCAATGTCATGGAATTGAAATAGATTTAAGAAACAATTTAGTTGTTCTAAAAGTGTAAGAAGTTATAAACTAAATAAGAAATAGTTTAGATTTAAAACAGGCAAAACTCACTATACGTATTGCCACACACAGCAAGCTAGAGTAATCAATGGATGCCAGAAGGCTTGTGCATAAAATCCCCATCTAGTGCCTACTCATCCAATATCGCCAGACTAGTTTCTGGCTTGTGGTCTTCGTCAGTGAGGAGCTTTGGATCTGAGAGCACTGCACTTAGATCTTAGAATCTAATGCAACCCTCTAGCAGCCACCTTTTATCTCCACTTAACTACAAAACTGTGAGTCTTAAAATTGAAAACACCTTAATATTTTCAATCCAAGCTCATTAGCTTATATAGTCATATAAGTCTGAACTCTGTTCAGTACCTATACATTTTGGTGTCTTTGGTTCTTTAATAACCATAGCCACCACTATTCTATTAGGCAGGATTGGTTTTAAACCAATAAACATCACATGATCACCATTTCTTATGCTTGCTTTTAAATATTAAAGTATTTTCAAGACTCATAGTTTTGTAGTTAAGTGGAAAGGTGGCTGCTAGAGGGTTGCATTAGATCTTAATATCTAGGTGTAGTGCTGTCAAATCCAAGGCTCCTCACTGACAAAGGCCACAAGCCAGAAACTAGTCTGGGAATATTGGATGGTAGGCACTAGATGGGGATTTTATGCACAAGCCTTCTGGCATCCATTGATTATTCTAGCTTGCTGTGTGTGGCAATACGTATTGTGAGTTTTGCCTGTTTTAATAACATTTTAAAACAAGCATAAGAAATAGTGATCATGTGATGTTTATTGGCTTAAATAGTTTAAATATAAAATAAATGTTTTAATCTTAATTGATAAAAAAAGTTAATGCAAGTAATAGTGAGATAAAATGCTAATTCCAATAAAAAGTAGAAATATTTAAGGAAAATTTAATAGAAATTGTACTGCACACAGTAAGATATATGGAAGAATAAAAGAAAACAAAAAGCCTTGTGTTAATAAATTTGTAAAGAAGAAAAAATAGAAAATTGTAAAGTGGGTTGGGGAAAAGTATGTATAGAATGTTTATCAGTGTATGAAAACCAGCAATAGATATAGCTAGACAAGTGTAGTTAGAATAAAAATATAGTGAGTTAGAAAAATTACAAGAAATTGTAGATTTGAATTACTTTAATACTAAATGAAGTATTTTGGATAGGAAAAACAGAGGCACATGATTAAAATATAATTGAACCAAAGAATACAGAATGAATAGATGTTTTTGAAAAGATGGGAAGATTATAGAGAGTAGTAAATTTTTATTTTTGTTAATAGAAAAAATAGTATGGTAAATGAGGATGAAATAAGTTGTGTTATAATAATGGACAGCAACAGAAAGGAGTTTCCTGTAAACTGAAAGGAGATGTTTTGATTCCCTTTTGAGGCCTTAAATTAATCAAGCAGGATAAATTCTTAGTGTCAACTCTATACATTCTTGTTGTTGTAGTTATTACTATATGGTTATTCATGTAATAAATGAATATGGATAGATATTTCACCAATACATTCCCAGTATTAGTTAGTTTATTGGTTTTTTATCTGAGTTTAATATGATCAAGAAACACCATAATCTTTCTTCTCAATTGTTTGACAGTTTTTAACTAAAATCTTAATTGAGTGTTCTTGAAGTCAGAATGAATTTTTTTTTTAAAAAAAAAAAATTACTATCATCATGGACAAAATTAAATTTTGGCTCTTATTCCTAGGAGACTGTAAAATTGCCATCCAAGGCAGCAGCTGATAGCCAAACACAAAGAGTGCTAAGAATCCCCTGGTTGTGAACTCAGACTGCTATTAGGTGATAACCTTTTATTTAGATAAATTATAACTGCTGATCACTTTAAAATAAAGGAATATTGTATGAATTAGAAGGAAAGCTGTTTAATATTAAATTAAACATTGCTGGAATTCGTGAAGTTAGAAGAAAAGGTGAAAAACTAATTAGATTAAAAAGTATTCTTATATTTTACGGCAAAGACACAAACAAATATTGACAGCACATATAAAAAGTGGAAGAACAACATTGTAGAGATTGATGGTATATGAGTGGCAAGATTAGTTATTTAAATTAATGGAAGATACCAAATGCAGGTAATTATGCCACCATAAGTTCTTATTGGGATGAAAATTTAGAAGATTTTTATATGGATGTATAGTTACGGCGATAAAAATGAGAGAGATCACACACTTATGGAATCCACAGAAAAATAAAAACTATATTATAAATTCTTTCTTTAAGAAAAAAGTTAAATAGAAATAGACATGGAAGCATCCAAATGAAGATACGACAGAAATCGATTATATTTCAACTAACAGAAAATATGTAGTTTAAGTCTGTAATGTTCTTAATGGATTTAATACAGAAAACAATTATTGATTAGTGAAATGTAAGATGAGTATTAATGCAAAACTAAAGAGATGGAAAGTGTTAAGAAAGTCACTATTAACAGTTGATAATCCTAACTTTCATAAACACTCCAGTGAATTTAAATTAGCACTTGCAAATCGTTTTAAAATATTAACAGATTCTGAAGATGGTTTAAATTTGAACTGAAATCAATAAGAAGATAACTAATACAGTTTTAAGAACTACAAGAAAAATAGCTAGTACAAAAAAAGCAACAATTTACTAGTAAATTTTTTGGTACTTATTACTTAGCCGGGCTAGGTCGCTTAATGGCGTTATTGCCAGTCAAAAACAATATAATGCAATGTTACCGGGCCATGATTTTTAAAATACAGCTAATTTTTTTGATTCCTTATTTTTCTTACCCCGTCTTTAATATTTCATTTTTAGGGTTTTTTTTTTGTTGGCTTTAATTCTTATTTTTTAAATCTGTTTTTATTAACTTTTTTTTTTAAAAACAAAAACAAACAAAAAATAACTTCTGTCTCTAACTTTTACAAAGTATTTCTCAATCCACCCCATCCCACCAAAAAATTAAAATAACATTAAAACATTTGACTTTTTCAACTTTTGTTTTCTTTTTTCAAAATATGGCGACTTTTTTTTTGACTTTATTTGTATACTGCTGATATACTAAAACTTTGATTTTTATTATCTTTTTTTAAAAATAAAAACAAACCAAAAATAACTTTTGTTTCTATCTTTTGTCTTAGTGAAGACAAAGTATTTCTCAATCCACTCTCCCCCCAAAAATTAAAATAAGATAAAAACTTTTGACATTTTTAACTTTTGTTGTCTTTTTTTTTTTTTTTAAAAGACTGGTGACTATTTTTTTGGCTTTATTTGTATTAAGCGATGTCTATTTTGCCATTTTTAAAAACAATTTTTCCTATTAATTACATTTTTTGATCCTTTCAACACACCACCGCAAAAAAATTACAATAACATCAAGACTTCAGACTTTTACAACTTTCATTTTCTTTTTTCAGGTTTAAAATACAGCGACTTTTTTTTTTTTTTGGTTATAAGGCGATTTGTATTACATGATTTTTAATTTGCCCTTTGTAAAAAGAACTTTTACTATTAATGACTTTTTTTGATCCTTTTATTTTTTCCTACTATGTCTTTAATATTTTATTTTTAGGAATCGAATAGCTTCGGTTGCAGGAGCCTGACTGACATAGGCAAGTGTCTCAATTTGGGCGCCATTTTATTTGTCTCATATAATTTCATGTGAAAGCATGAGTTTTCGCGTGAGCTCGTCCGAATCATGTTTGGCCCTACCCTTTCCTAATGTTTTGCACATTCCAAGTTGTGTAAGAAAGGGTGGGAATGGGGTGACAATTCTTAGTGAGTCAGACTGCATGATTTAATTATGTAGAAATGAAATTACTCTGCTATGGGCATATCAAAACTTGTGGTCATTTGAAATCCAAACATAGTCAGACGATACGGTAGCAACCAATGAATTGTGCAAATTCGCAAGCTCAAAACAGGCCATAATGTTTCTGTGCAATGCCATCAAGTGACCAGCAATATCTAAGATAAACATAAACTGTTTTCTTAGCGGTAAGTGTTAGGATGCGTAAACGGCATTTGTAGCTGTATTGCACTGGCAACAATGCTATCAGGCGGCCAAGCCCGGCTAAGTAATAAGTATCAATTTTTTTATTGAGACAAGACATTGTATAAACAAAAGAACTATGAAATTTTTTACAGATAATCTATTAAGAAGAATTCAATATCTAAAGTGTTGTAAAATAGAATGCAAAAGTGTTAATAATGGTATAAGAAACTATAATTATGAATTGGCAAGAAAAGCTAGAGAAGAGAATAAAAGTAAAAAAAAAAAACCATCTTGGTATTGGAAAGGTTATTTTGCAATAAGAGGAAAAGATGGAATTAGTATTAAAAGGGTAAGTGACGTAATGAAATAAGTGGAAGAGTTCTACTATAAAAAATTATGTAGTAATAGAGAATAAGAAAACAAACTATCCTCTATAATTAATTACATCTTCTGAATTGTCTAGCCTTTTGAATGAAGATGTGAAACATGTCACTAAATTTATGAAGAAGGGAAAAGCTTCAGGAAATTATGATTTTACAAGAAGTTTAGATGAAGAAATAGAAAATTGTTGGCAAAGTTATAGCTTAAATGTTTAAATGATTGATATTTAAGAAATGTGATAATGAAAATTATAGAAATTGAAGATCTATCAGTCTTCGTTCACTTCTATACAAAATCTTTACCAAGATAATTAAATCTTGTTTACAACAAACATTGAACTTTACCCAATTAAAAAAAATATGCTCAATTTAAAAATAGTTTTAGTATAATGGATCACATCCAAATATTAAAAGAAGTCATACAAAGGCCCAATAAATATGGTTTGCCTTTTGTAAATTATGAAAAGGCAGTTGATTCCTATAAGCATTTCAACAATGTTTAAAGCATTGGATCATCAAGACATAGACCCATTAGACTGCCATATTCTGTATACTATTTATCAAAATGCAACAGCCATGGTTAAATTACATAGAGTTCTTAACATTGAAAAGAGTTTGTCAGGTTGATTCTATACCTCCAAAACTTTTTACAGCAATTTCACAAGTAATATATTGGGGATTAACATGGGAATCTAAGGGAATAAAGATATTTAGAGATTATTTAAGTCATCTAGATTTTGCAGATGATGGGATTGTTTTTGGAAATAATGGTTCCGAGTTTTAGGAAATGTTGCAAGAATTATCAGGTAAAAGTAGAATTAAGGATAAATTCTAAAAAACTAAAGTAACATTAAACTGGATTTTCTCAAAGTAAAATAAAGATTGATAGCCATGAACTAAAGGTTGGAAAATATCACGATTAGATTATTAATATGGATGGACTTGGATGGAATACTTTTGTTAGAAATAATTTAATATTAAAAGAAAATATTCTTATGGTTTGGAGACAGGTTTTTAATAGATGTGTTTTACCAGTTTTTACTTCTAAAATTCAGATGCTTCAGATTATTCAACATAGTAATGGGGAGATATATGTTGGAAGTAATAATAAGAGATTAAAAACGAAATACGTTGTTGAGTAATAAATAGATATCACTGACATCATTGAAGGAATTAAGAAACTAAAAATGATGATAAATGAACAGTTGAAATCTTAAACTGGATTCCAAGTCTAGAAAGAGAGCAAATGTGAGATGGTTGGATGAAATAAGGAAGTTTGTTGGTATGTTGTGAAGAAGAAATGTTAAAGATCAGAGAAACTGGATTAAACATGGCGAAAACATTCTGCAACTGATCAATAATTTTTGAAAATAATGACAGTGATGATTATAATGGAGATGAGATTGCAGAAACTATAACTGAGATGTAATTTGGAAAACAAATAGAATTTCATGAAATTCTACTTGAATTATTAAAAGTTTTAAAGAAAAAGGTTTTGAGAAAATTACTTTATAATTTATCAATTGGGAGAATGTTCAACATTTTTTTAATAGTAGTTGTAAATTCTTTAGAAAAAAAAAAATCATATAAAGTATTATATTTTAGAACAATAAGCTTCATGTTATAAGCAGCTAAGATATTACAGAGATTATTGAATAGAATTGTTTGTAGTAAGTTGAATATGTTTATGGCTGAAAAAGATAAATTAGTATTTTCTTCATTAATGTTAAAAAGCCTTTTGACATAGTTCATTAAATTGTTTTGTTGATTATTTTGAAGAAGAAAAGTATAGATTGGAATTTATACATGAAATAAAAAAAAGGTTTGTATTCTGAATGTCCATCTTATTTTGTATTATTATTTTGATAAAGTGAGAATTAATATTGTAAGTAGGAAAGATTATTTTATCATTTTGATGACAACATTGTAGTACTTATTGATACAAAGAATGATATTAACAAAATATTAAATAGGATTTATGAAATTTAAAGAAAGATTCTGGATTGAAAATCAATCTATTGTGTGTTCTGATTAGAGATAGATTTGATCAAAGATTAAGAATAACATAAGAAGCTGTAGCGTTTATTAGTTTTTTAATTATTTAGGAAGGCTATTTGTTTTATGATGTAAATAACAAAAAATGATATTGGAATAAGAATTGCAATGGTTAATCAAACTTTTTTAAGAATAAAGTTTACTTGTAGTTCTTTAAAATTAGAATTAAGTTAAAAGACTTCTTACTGTCTGGAGTATAACTTCAAATAGGCAGAAATTTAGACCATTAAAAAAAGTAAGATAAAAATGTTGGAGATTTTTGAGATGGAGATATGGAAATGAAAAAGATAAAGTTACCAAGGTGGGTTTTACAATATTAAATTGAGTAAAAGAAAAGAGATTATTTATTGAGAAATCTTTAAGTTGAAAAAAATTAGTTTGCAGATATATTGAAAGTTAGAAGAATTATGTAAAATATGTGACAAGTGCCTGTGGAGAGCAAGAATAAGCAAAAAAAAAAAAAACCTTGATTGATTTCCTAAAGGAAGGAAGTAATTAAGAGAATCTAAAGATCAGAGCAATGTCCAGAAAAATTGAAAGAACAGTTGTGTTGAAGTATATGATCTGTGTTAGTGGTGCTAATTGTTGATAGTGATCATTATGTGTATTTATATATAGTAGAAGTTATATTGCATAAATGTTTAGCTGAATATTTTCTTTTGTTGTTTGGATAAAGAATGTAATGGCACTACAAGTAACATGTGAAATAAGATTAAGTATATATCCAATCAGAAAAACTTTTAAAAGATGTGAAGGGAAGGGGGATGATCTGATATAAAATTAATAGTTTTTATCAGTGAATTTAAAACATTTTTTTTAAATGAGAGGTAACCTAGGTTTCTTGTAACATTTGTTAACACAGTATAATGTTTTATAAATTTTGATGACTTGATTTTTTTTTTTTTATATATAGAATGTACATCTGACTAGGATCTTGATGTTTAAAAATGCTATATTGTGATCAATATCCATAATATGAAAAAAATGCTGTTGACCATGAATGCTGCTTTCTTGTGTTAACATGTTTATTTTTCCTAATATTGATACTTATACCTATATAAGATGCATTACAAACTGCTGGTAGGATTTCATAAACTCTCAAGCCTGTAGAAGGATTGAGTACTTAGATTTGAGTAGAATGTTATTATTTTTTTAATTAGTAGTATATGTAGTTTTTATTTTTTAGCAGTTCAAAATGTATCCAATACTGTCTGTAGTTTCTTTTATAGGGGAATACAAATTCTATTGACTTGCTTTTTTTTTCCTTTTTTTTTTATAATATTGTTGTGGGCCTGAGCTAAGACTTTATGGTTTTTTTTTATTTGTAATCATTAATTATAATATTTTTTTTGTCTAAGCATGATTTATTTGCAAATTTAACTATTCTAATAAAGAGAATTTTTGTTAAAGAAAAAATCAGAATTGAGTAATAAGGCAAAGATTTTTACTTATCTATTTGTGTGTCTTTTTGTCTGAATGTAGAAAATGGCAAAATATCATTCTGTTTTTTGGTAATCAATATATTAAGGAAGGAAAGTTTCTTATCATTGTTTCCATTGTAAATATAATGTCAGGCTGGTTATTATTTATGTGTGAGAAAATGTGGGATTTAGCCCAAAATCCTGAGGAAAATAAAATTCTGAACATAAAATGTCATCAAACAAAATTTAGTCAATATTAGTTTTAATCTGAAACCATTTGTATAAAACTTAATTTTGAATTAATCTTACTAAATAAAAAATTTGCCTTAAAATTTGGTTTATATCAATTAAGAATAAAATTATGTTTTTCTGCCTTTGATGTTTGAATACATAAAAAAATAATTTATATGCAATACCATTAAGATATTCCAATAAAGCTGTATTTGAATGATCCTTAAATACAATCAACATAATTTTTTTTAAATAGATGTAAAACAAATTATTTATCTGTGACATTTTACATTTGTGGGACTTAAGATTGTAGAGATTTTGAGCTGTCAGGATTTTGGACAACACTGAGAAAAAATAATATTACTGTATTGTCAAACAACAAACATATTATTTATATTATTAATCAGGTAGATGGTTAAAAGATCTGCTTTCCAGAAATGTGGGAGCATTGAACATTTATTTATAATGTTATTTCATTGTGCACGAAATAAATCTTCAAAAGATAGTATGTAGCCAATATGTATTATAATATGGTCCAGTAGATTGCCATAATATGTTTTTATATTTAAAGCTTTGTTTTTTTGGGAGGTGGGGGTGCATGTTTTGTAAATACAAAATTTACACATAATTTACAACTTTAAATAATTCAAACAAAAAGTTACCTGATTGTTAATCTTTTTTAATTTGACTATACTGAGTTTTTATTTTATTGAATCAGACTTTTCAGCTTTTATTTATTGTATATTATTTATATTGCTAATTAATCAGAAAGAAAGTTTCAAATCTGTATAAATTGATCTTCATATAGACATAAAACTTTTTTTAATATTTTAAAACCTTTAAAGATAGAATCCTCTATATTTTTTGAAAAAAAAAATGTATATAAACTGTAAAGGAAATTACCAGTAAAATACTTTGAAGAAAAAATAAAATATTGAATAATAGTGCTAAAAGCAGTTAATTTATTAATATATTCACAACTAGTAAATATAAGAATTAATCAGTGAATACCATAAAAAAAGGAAAATAGTGAATAACAAATCTGAAGAGCAAATCAAAAGTCAGTGAGGATATAATTATTTTAATCACAGAGAATATGAATATTAATTCTGTACTAATTCTAATAAGGGAAATATAAGTATTAATCATTACTTGTGTGTCTACACACACATACTAAGAAGGAATGAATGGTCATCATATTATTGATTAAAATAAATTAAGCATATACAAGAATAATAAATAATTAATCTTTATAGAATTAGTAAAATAAAATTAATCTAATCTATGTTAAGAGCAGGAGAATTGTATTTGTTGAATATTGTTGATGATTAAATACAATTATTATTAATACAGTATAAATAAACTTTTGTTGAATTGCCAATTTATGAAACATAGAAATTAACTGTATAACAGATTTTTTTAATATAGCACATTATTATTTTTTTTTATGAAAAAGAAAGTATGATCAATAATTGCTTCTTAAATTTTTTAATTTTATTAGAACATTACTGGTAATATGTAGATAATTTGGTGTTTGCTATCATATTACATATTTATAGAATTTTAGACATAATTAAGAAATGATTGTTCATGCTTGTATAAATAAAACTATTAGTAGATAAAAAATATTATTATGAATAATATATACAAACTTACTATTGTATTTTAGATTAATGAAGTTATTTTTGCATTATTGTGTGCGAACTTCCATGCATTAAAATTATTCTATTTAAAATAGAACTGCAATATTTCCTTGTGATAATATTGTTTGCTACCCTATGTCATTATAAACATTTACATGAAATTATAGCAAATAAAGACCTTTTTTAAAAAGATATTTTAATATTTATATATTTTAATTTCTGAATTCTATCAATAAACCAGTAAAAATTTATTAAAAAACAAAATTTGGACAAACATTTCATGCCTATGTAATTTGATAAATAAAAAATAAAACAAATTTTTAAATAGTTCACTATAGATAAAAAAGCATATCCAATATTTTTCTACAAAAAGTAGTGAAGGCAAAGGTGATATTCACCAGACTAATCAAATGCCAGGTAATAAGTATTTATGATTATCTGTTCTTGTTTTACCCTTTAATTGAAAACAACTATTTCCATTTATTGATCAATAATTGGATGCCTAATTAGGTTAGATATGGATCAGCTACCAGAAAGTAAAGTTGTTAGTTGTACAGTTATTAATAAAATATGGAAAAATAATATCTAAATGTAATTTTTAGTTTCAAAATTATTAATGGGTAATTATTTTATGTTGATTGAAAAATGTTATGCAAGATTTATGAACCTAAAATTAGATATGATCAATTGAATCATTTATATGATGACAATAGATATAAAGATTTATTTATATCTTATTTAAGTAAATAATTGACATACATGTATTTATATGTATTTTTAATTTTACTTTTATAGATTCTGCCAACTCTTCCCCTATTTCAGATACATTAGAAAGGGGTTCTCGAACACCATCACCTTCCAGTTGTGTAGAAAGTAATAGCATAAAAGATTCTCCTATGCAGATAGATGTGATTGTGTCAGGAGATGATCATGTAGGAGATAGAGGTAAAAAAAATTGTAAATTTGCACTTAAATTTTGTCAATATTATGCTTAATTGAAAAGCTTTTTTTTTAATAAAAAGAAAATATTTAAACATTTTCTTGGTTTTGATTAATAAATAAATAAAAAGTATAAAAAATTAGAAATAGATATGAAAGATTATATGTAATTCATTAGATAAACATATAATTGATTATATGGATATTAAAAAAACAAACAAACGAATAAATGGCCAATCCATATTGTTGTGTAGTTTTTTTTTTTTTTTTTTATAAGCAGAATTATTTTAGTGTGGTAGATAGTAAAAAATTATTTATTTTTTTCAGAATGAGTAGTCTTATTAATAATATACGTTTTTCAGCTATGGCAGCTTTTGAAGAATATAAGACTGTCATCCAAACTGAGAGTCAACTTGGAAATATTCAACACCTAAAAACATTCTCTCAAATAATCGATAATTTCATGAAGCTTATAGAGTTTTGAATATGGGTGAATTTTCATTGACATTTTATTATCAGAAAATAGAAAAAAATCACAAGCAAGGCATATATGGTGCCTGTCATTAGTTACAGGAAAAATGTGAGAATTTTTCTTTTTGACCAAGATCAATCTTGCATCTTGTTGAAGTTTTGCAACATCCTTACTTCAAAAAGTAGTCTCACTTCATTTATAAAGCTGAATAGGTTCTAGTTATTATGTTCAGTCCTTTGCATATGCATGTTTGTTGAAACAGATATTTATAATTATTTGTTTCCATAACATTCTTTTGCAGTACAATGTCATCAAAAATCAAATTAAATATTTCAGTACTTTAATATCTCTGTCTATATTGATAATTTGATCTGATTTCAGTGAAAGAGAACTGGGATTGGCGTTGAGATTTGTATTTCTGTTGGATCCTTTTCCCCCTCATAATCACTATTTTCCTTATCCATAATTTGGAGCTTCTTTATTAATGTTATGATTGCCAAAATAGATTCATATTCTAAATCAGAACAATCAAAACTCATTCCAAGCACACACTCATCAGTGATGGGTGTTGATGATGTAAATGGTATTTTTGTTTAACAAAAAAAAATGCTATGTAACCTAATGTTTGTAAAGCAGAAAATGTAAACTCTTTCATAATATGAATTAGAAAATTATAGATTAAGAGGAAAGGGCTTTATTAAAAACAGATGAGATAAATCTACTGAATGTGTAAATGCAAGAATTTCAACTGTCGACTGCTTGCTTAATATTTATTTATATGAATTGCTAAATGACTATTGTTTTTATGATACTTTAAGCATTGGAGATTGGAAAGTCTGTTGCATTAGATTTGCGGGTGATATAGAAGTACTTTCAGTTACTAAGAATGAACTTAACAAAATATTAAGTGGGATTAATGAAATTTATGAAAAATTTATAATTAAAGTAAATACATCTAGATCTATGATTATGAGAAAAAAGTATTAAAAAATTAAAAGTGATAAGTTAATGCTTTAAATATTTAAATAATTGATTATCTTATAATAGAAATAATGATTAAAAAATATTAATAAGCTTAAATGTACTTATTATAATAAAGGTATGAATTTACTTTGTTGTCCAATAATATTATAATTAAAGTAACACATAATTTTTTTTTAAAACTATTGTTTTATATAAAGCATAAGTTTTTAGAAAAATGTAGAAGAAAAGGAGAAAATTAAACTTTTTGAGCTGTGGATTTAGAGAGTATGGTAAAGATAAATTAAGAGAGTTTTAATGGCATTGGAAAGTACAAATGAAAAGAAATTGTATGTTAAGAAAGTTATGAATTGGATAAAGACTTATATTAAGTATTGTGATGATTTGTATACTCCCTGCAATATCCATATATGCAGGTACTTTAAACCAATAGGGTTGGATGCCGCAAGACTAACAGAGAAATCTGGAACTCATATAATTATTCAAACAATTAGCTGTAGATCTAAATAAGATATTATTTAAGAACACAATTCCATATAACCTATAGTAAACTACTAAGAATTCTTACGTTTTATTTAGAATATTTTAGTTTCCAGCATTTAACATACAACTATAAATATCCACAGTCTAACTCAGAACCTGATCTTTTTCGCCTAAGTCCTAATTAATAACCAAACAACTACCAATAAGGCTGGTTGTGTAACTACTTAAATCTATAATAATCTGACAAAATTAAAATAACAGAAATGTTGTGATTTAATTAAGTAGCTTTATTAAATGAAGAGTATATATTACACTTTATATATCAATACTACTATAGCTTTGTTAGACTGACATTTGCTAACTACTTAGTACTGATTACGTCATTTAGGTACTGAACACATGGAAAACTACATAGATATTATTCTTATATGCATTGTTATGTCTTAACTTGTTAATCATGGAGTAAGAATAACAATTTATTAATCTAATTAACATTAATATTACAAGTAAGATGTGCATACACCTGAGACATTAAACAGATGCGGTTGTAGTTATATGCACACAATAAATTACTTATATATATATATGTATATACCAGATATATAAAGGCCAAATGCTAATCTAGTTGATATATGTACATATATATATATATATATATAAGCAGCTATATAAAGACAAATGCTAATCAAGCTTATATACTTATAAACAAATATATGTAAGATGAGGTTCAACTGCTACTCGGGCTAGTCTATAATATCTGATTATAAATTAACTAGGAACGCAAGTCCTTTTGCTTACTAGGTCTGTTTGTTAATTAATACAAGGTAGGAAATGTTTATCTTTATACTGTAACTGATCTTCAAACCTGAGTGGCCCTTGAGGTGTTTAAAATAATAATGAAGTTCAGTGCGATCTATAAAAACTAATCGGCTTATTGAATCTTCAGGAACTAAGATCTTGGGTGTCTAATGATTCTCCCCTGCTGGTTCTTTTCAGCTACTTTTTCTGGTAGCACAGTTGTCTCAAAGATCACAATGAAACATGCACCGCCTTTTCTTTCTCTCCACACACTTTTATTTGTTTCTGTCCCTTTTGTTATCTGGAGTGGTCTATTTTTTGGAGAATCTGGGTGATATTTATTTTATCAGCACCATCATTGCTCTGTAATTTAATTAGTATTTTACTAGTACTAATTAAATTCCTTTCATTATTTGATTGTTTATTCTTCACTTCTGGTAATCTATTGTACTATACATTTTGCTTAATTGCATTTTTACTGAATTCAGGTCTAATCTGATTACAACTATTTTTATTTCTCTCTAGATTAAATCTTATAACTTATTAAATACATAAATATATTTTAGGTTATAAATACATATTTTACAATACCTTCCCTTATTGCAGAAACCTGGGTTATTATTTTTTATACATAGTCTCGTAATTTCATAGGCTGTTTTATTACGTTGGGCCTATGTGATCTGTGATTGGCTCTGTTTGACTCTTGCTTCTATGGGTATCTCATTTTGTATATCTATTACTGCTTTGATTTGTTACATTCTAATTGAGTATCAATTCTGTAGACTTTTTTCTTTTTCTGGTGCTGAGTTGACTGTTTCTTGTTTTTCATAGATTTTAGTGATTCCTTCACTATCAGTTCGTAGAGATGTTGGAAGCTGGATGTCTTCTATGACTCATCAGCGGATGTGATTTATGTGTGTTCTATATTCTGTTCCATTATGCATTTGGACAGTGAGTATTTGTTTGGATATTTTGCCTGTGATTCTGGATATTTTGCCTCCTGTGATTCTGCCTTGGAACCATTTCTTTTTGATGATGTCACTTATTCAAATGCTATCACCAATTTCATATGCATTGTCTTCACATTTAAGCTGAATGTGATCATCCCTTTTGGGGAATAGCATTTCTAGATATGCCCTTAATTTTCTGCCCATCAGCAATTTAGCTAGAGATTTCTCTGTAACCTTCAACAGCATGATGAAGCATTGCAACGTATAAAGCGTCTTGAATATCATTATTATTGGTTTTTTCAACACCTTTTTTATACGTTGAACGGCTTTTTCAATGAGTCTATTCGATTCAGGGTAATATGTGGGTGCACAGTTGTTTTTATTTCTTTCTTTTTGAAGAAATGTTGCATCTCTTGCGCGGTGAATCCAGTGCCATTTTCCAAGATGAGTTGGTGCTGTGGAAAAATTGAATTTATATTTTAGACGGTTTCACATGCAGCTGTGTTTTTTACAATGCGGTACTCTGCCCATTTAGAGTATGCATTGATGAGTACAAACAATATTTTCCTTTTTATTGGACCAGCATGATCCATGTGGAGTCTCATCCACAGTTTGGTTGCTTTTATTCTCTATATGTACGCCTTTGGTTTCATGCTCATCTCAAACTGACAAGGATGATCTACAGTTGTTTTTGGACACTTGATGTAGCTACGCACTAAAGTTTTTGTACACACTAACCCTTACTAACTAATAAATTTTCACGATTTATCCAAAAAGTGGGTGATAGGCATCTTAGGTGGCTAGCCTTTCCTAATCATGCCTATCAGCAGTACCCTTCATTGACTCTTGTCCATTTTGCTGCTATATTGTTCATATGTCTGACTGTAGTATGTCTATATAGTTAAGTTCTATCTCATTAGTTTGAGATTCATCTCTGTCCGGATTTCTAGACAAAGCATTGGCATGGGGAATTTCTTTTTCTTTTTTATATGACAGCTGGTAATCATATGGTGCCAGTATATTTCTCCACAGTAGCATATGTGGACTAGATGGTCAGGCATTAATTTGTCATTCACCAATATACCCAATAATGACTTATGGTTGTTTTATATGTTAAAAGATCTACCAAATATATATTGTTGAAATTTTTTTTAAAGTCCAAACATAATAGCTAAAGCCTTATTATCAATCTGACTATAGTTTCTTTCAGATTTAGATAGGGTTCTTGAGGCATAGGCTATGGGATGCTCCCCATTATAGCATGAGCGACATAAAACTGCTCCCACACCCAATTCCAAAGTGTTGGTTGTTAAGCGTACATTGAGATTATTAGCGAAGTGCACCAATAGTTTTTCCAAAGATAAGAGGGCTTTAATTCTGCCCAGAAATGCCTGAAGCTCTTTAATGGTTTTTGGGTTTAGTTGCATTTTCCACCGCTTTTACTTTTCGCTAGTGGACGCTTCTTTTTTCTAGAGATTATGTGCCTGAAGAATAGCAATTCTTTTATATTCCACATGCTTTTTTGTGCATTTAATTTTACTCCACACTTCTTCTATTTTTCGCGTACCTTAAGCAACCATTGAAGCAGAATCTCTTCTGAGCATGCTGTTATAAGTATGTCATAGAAGTAAAGTATGATGCCCTCTAAACCCTGTAACAAAGCATGTATTTTTGTTTGAAAAATATTCAGCGCTGATGATATACCAAACGGTAGCCGATTGTATTTAAATAATCTTACAGGAGTTGTTAGTGTTAATATTTCCTCTGATTTTTCTGTCACTGGTATTTGATGAAAAGCTGAAATTAAGGCTAGTTTCACAAAATATGATGCGTTTTGCAGAATAGCCAATACCTCTCAAATTAGATACAGATACGCCCTTTATTTAAATACTTATTTACTGTCACCTTATAATCACTACAAATATGTATTTGCCCATTGGATTTTATAATTATGATTATAGGCATGGCCAGTCTGACATTTCTTGAGGTGTCACACGCCTTTATTGACTAATTTTTAGCCTGAAAGGAATTTTTCATTGTTTACAGATAACTGGGCATGTGTTTTCAATTAACTCTATCTCTGCTAAGATTGTTGATATTAACCCCAATTCTTCACTAAAGAGATCTGGGTGTTTGAGTTTTTTGCTATATGGAGACTTTTTCACTAAACTGACTTGCATTTCTATCGCTCTAAACCAATCTTTTCTTATTATAGGGTTAATTTTATCTTTAACAATATTGTAACGGGCACATACGTACGTTACATTGTTTTTTTATTAGTAAACATGAAAAGAATAAAAGTTCGCAAATAAAACTTACTTTTTTTTAAGAATTAAAAATTGAAAATTAAAATTCTATACTAAACTCGTATCTATATAATCGCACAGATGAAAAAAAAATTATTAAAATAAAACTTTATTTAAAAAAAAGAAAAAGTATTTTAAAACTAAATTGTCAGTAAAGATTTAAAGATAAAAATATATCTAAGTTTGTACAAAACAAATTAATTAATGTTATTGAAAAAATGGAAATGATTAATTTAATTAGTCAAATGTAAACTAGCCTTGGGCATTTAAATGTATAAGCATCGGTCAGATAGGAAAACAATAGCAACTAATAGCCAATGAATGAAAAACAATGGAATCGGACCTCAGCGAAAGGACCATAACATCGTTGTGACGTAATGTCCACTGGATCTGAAAGGCTACTATAAAAAGTGAGTGAAGAAAATTGAAGGAGGACAGATATGTTTTAGTGCAGAGTGAAGGAGAAGAGATTGAAAAGACGCACTCTTTAATCCCTTCAATCTCGTTAAAAAAATGAAAGAGAAATGACATCGTTTTCCTAGATTGAGGACCATAGGACATCGAGGGAATTAACGCTGGCTCCAAATGGCAAGCAACTGCAAGAAATTAGAAACTATGGACTTGTTAAAACCGTAAGAACTTTATAAAATCTAATGAACAATATTAATTTGAAAACACTAAGAACTTTAAAATGTAAACTTTCCCAGTATTTAATTTATAGAAATAGAATCTTATCTGACCAAACTAAATTCGTTATTAATTCTTTTTTTATTTGATGTATTTCTTTTTAAAATCATTTCCATTTTTTTTTTTGTTCTTTAAGTTTATTTATGATTTTTGTTGTGCGATAAATTAAATTATATAAATGTCAAACTTAAGTCGGGCGTGAATGGCTATATAGATTCGTAAAGTTATATAAGGGGAGGGTAATCTTAGGTTATTTGTTTCGTAGTTAAATTGGGTCAATGGATTGGATATATTGGTGTAATTAGTAGATGTAGTATGAGGTTCGCTACGGGCAGAATCGCTTTATACGCTGCATACTTCCTTTTTGGCCTATGGAATGCGATTCGTAAGTCGGCAAAATGACCGCAGTCCTTTCCTATGGAGTTTTTTTTTTAATTGCTCTTCTTGTCAGATAGATGTAGTATTCCTATCTGACGAGAGACAATTTCTTCTCTTAACCTTTTGTGCTGCCGTATTTCGTATTACACTGAATACATCGATATATCAGTTGAATTGACGTTAGTTTGACTGCGAACTTTTGGTCTAAGGTTAAATAAGGATAGAATATTTTCTTTCAAATGCAAATCTATGCAGTCTATTCATACTCGACACTCTAAATAAAAATGCATTAAATTTAAGTTGGGTATGGAAATTGCATGGATTCGTTATCGGTTAATTATGTTTTTGGTTTTCATATTTGATCAAAATATATAGACATTCGGTAAATAATGATACCTTACGGTGAGTATCTAAAATGTATTTATTCGGATGTCTTTTAAGTTATTGGTGTCTCTGTGGTATCTTATGATGAATACCATTGGGTTTCTTGTATTCCCTATGCAATTGACGGTATCAGTGACTTTGTATTTTGATCGTTTATGTTTATTTTGAAATGTTTTTTGACCGTGTAATCTATGTAACCGATCTATACTCAATGTTTTAAAACAAACTTTTATAAACCCATCTGTGCGAACTTATAATAGTTTAAAAATTAAAATGTAAATTAAAATCTAAAATAAAAGTTAAAAGAAATGTTAAATGTTAAAGTAAACATGCTAGAATAATAATGTTAGATTTTATATATATGTGCGTAAATAAATGTTTGGATGTTAATTACTGGCAGTGGCTTATTTTATTCTTTTTTTAAAAAAATTATTCTTAGATAAGAATTTATGAAATATAAATCTCTGCTGTTCCATTGAGCTAGTGACAATGGGCTAACGTCCGGATATCAAAATATATAAAATAAAAAATTTTTTTTTTTTGACTTACATATCTGCCTACTTTATAAATTTTTCTAGGTTCAAATGCCCAGATGGCGCCCTGTAGTGCAGATCACGTTAAGCTCTTTCTCTGGATCGTTATAATTGAATCTAGGAAAACGATCCGGAGAAAGAACTTAACGTGATCTGTACTACAGGGCGCCATCTAGGCATTTGAACCTAGAAAAATTTATAAAGTAGGCAGATACGTAAGTCAAAAAAAAATTTTTATTTTATTTTATATATTTTGATATCCGGACGTTAGCCCATTGTCACTAGCTCAATGGAACAGCAGAGATTTATATTTCATAAATTCTTATCTAAGAATAATTTTTTTAAATAAAGAATAAAATAAGCCACTGCCAGTAATTAACATCCAAACATTTATTTATGCACATATATATAAAATCTAAAATTATTATTTTAGCATGTTTACTTTAACATTTAACATTATTTTTAACTTTTATTTTAGATTTTAATTTACATTTTAATTTTTATACTATTATAAGTTCGCACAGATGGGTTTATAAAAGTTTGTTTTAAAATGTTGAGTATAGATCGGTTACATAGATTACACAGTCAAAAAACATTTCAAAATAAACATAAACGATCAAAATACAAAGTCATTGATATTGTCAATTGCATAGGGAATACAAGAAACCCAATGGTATTCATCATAAGATACCGCAGAGACACCAATAACTTAAAAGACATCCGAATAAATACATTTTAGATACTCACCGTAAGGTATCATTATTTACCAAATGTCTATATATTTTGATCAAATATGAAAACCAAAAACATAATTAACCGATAATGAATCCATGCAACTTCCATACCCAACTTAAATTTATTGCATTTTTATTTAGAGTGTCGAGTATGAATAGACTGCATAGATTTGCATTTGAAAGAAAATATTCTATCCTTATTTAACCTTAGACCAAAAGTTCGCAGTCAAACTAATGTCAATTCATCTGATATATCGATGTATTCAGTGTAATACGAAATACGGCAGCACAAAAGGTTAAGAGAAGAAATTGTCTCTCGTCAGATAGGAATACTACATCTATCTGACAAGAAGAGCAATAAAAAAAAAAACTCCATAGGAAAGGACTGCGGTCATTTTGCCGACTTACGAATCGCATTCCATAGGCCAAAAAGGAAGTGTGCAGCGTATAAAGTGATTCTGCCCATAGCGAACCTCATACTACATCTACTAATTACACCAATATATCCAATCCATTGACCCAATTTAACTACGAAACAAATAACCTAAGATTACCCTCCCCTAATATAACTTTACAAATCTATATAGCCATTCACGCCCGACTTAAATTTGACATTTATATAATTTAATTTATCGCACAACAAAAATCATAAATAAACTTAAAGAAAAAAAAAAAAAAAAATGGAAATGATTTTAAAAAGAAATACATCAAATAAAAAAAGAATTAATAACGAATTTAGTTTGGTCAGATAGGATTCTATTTCTATAAATTAAATACGGGGAAAGTTTACATTTTAAAGTTCTTAGTGTTTTCAAATTAATATTGTTCATTAGATTTTATAAAGTTCTTACGGTTTTAACAAGTCTGTAGTTTCTAATTTCTTGCAGTTGCTTGCCATTTGGAGCCAGCGTTAATTCCCTCAATGTCCTATGGTCCTCAATCTAGGAAAACGTTGTCATTTCTCTTTCATTTTTTTAACGAGATTGAAGGGATTGACGAGTGCGTCTTTTCAATCCCTTCTCCTTCACTCCGCACTAAAACATATCTGTCCTCCTTCAATTTTCTTCACTCACTTTTTATAGTAGCCTTTCAGATCCAGTGGACATTACGTCACAACGATGTTATGGTCCTTTCACTGAGGTCTGATTCCATTGTTTTTCATTCATTGGCTATTAGTTTCTATTGTTTTCCTATCTGACCGATGCTTATACATTTAAATGCCCAAGGCTAGTTTACATTTGACTAATTAAATTAATCATTTCCATTTTTTCAATAACAATAAATAATTTGTTTTGTACAAACTTGGATATATTTTTATCTTTAAATCTTTACTGACAATTTAGTTTTAAAATACTTTTTCTTTTTTTTTAATAAAGTTTTATTTTAATAATTTTTTTTCATCTGTGCGATTATATAGATACGAGTTTAGTATAGAATTTTAATTTTCAATATTTAATTCTTAAAAAAAAAAGGAAGTTTTATTTGCGAACTTTTATTCTTTTCATGTTTACTAATAAAAAAACAATGTAACGTACGTATGTGCCTGTTACAATATATAACAATAATTTTATTATTTTCTCTCTGTATCTGATTGGATCTTTTACTTGCCCCAATAATTTTAACAGGTTTCCACTAACATCACAAGTCTTAAGGTTGTTTCCTGTATTTTAAAGCTGGTGTCAAATGCTGACTGCCTCAGACATTATGGATATACCTAGCCTCTATTTATCTCCATAATCATATTTTTATTATAGATTTGAGATTCCATCATGAATTGTGGTCTCTCAATTTGCATATGTTTTACTAAGCAGGTCTTGAAGGGTTTACCCACTGTACTTTTCTTCTCTTGAGTTCTCGTTTGGATTTCAGGGTTGCCCGATTTTCTGCATGTGCATCCTAAATGCTTTTAATTCCAGATTTGAAACACCTTTCCTGCCTCCATTTACAGTCTTTTGCCATGTGGCCAATTTTCACACAGTAGAAGCATTTAGTTTTGTCTTTTTGAATTCAAGTTTATGTGGATTTCTACATATTTTATCCATCTTAAAAACTTGTGTATCAATATTCTTTTTAGATCTAAAAGCTTAGTTCATAAGCTATTTCTTTTTTTACCGCACTTTCATAGATTAGATCGGTTTCCATTAAAAATTGTTGATGGAGTCTATCATTGGACCTGCCCCTTAGTAATTGATCTATCAGTATTTCTTCGACAAAATCCCCATGCCCATAATCTTTTGCTAGATCCTTCAGGGCTGAAATGTACTGTTTTAATGTTTCATTTTTTAATTGTTTTTGATTTCTTAGCTACAGGTGAGCTATGTGGTGGGATGGGTGTGGGCTTAAAAATTTTAATTTTTTTTTAATTATTCCTCGAATGGTACATTCTCATTTACAGGGGATTCATGAAACTTATTTACTATTTCAATTTCCCTGAAAACATAAGAGTGCTATGACACTATGATTATTGTCCTTGATATCATTTAGAATGAAAAAGTTTTCAATTTGTGAGAAGTGTAATGGTTATTTGGCATTACCTACATCAAACTCTCCAGTAGAGTTTTGCCAAATGCAGACTTTTTAAAATTCTCTAAAGCTAATTAACTTCAAATTACTAATTTTCTCTCTAGCCTAGGTTCGAACTAATTGACTGCATCAAGTTTTGTTTTGTTTTAACTTGTTAATCATGGACTAAGAATAACAATTTATTAGTCTAATTAAAACACGCAAAACTCTCTATACAGTAGTACCATTCAGTGCAAGCCAGAGTAATCAATGGATGCAAGACGGTTTGTGTATAAAATCTTAAGGTAATATCTACTCATCCTATATCCCCAAACTAGTTTCTAGCTTGTGGCTTTCATCAGTGAGGAGCCTTGGATCTGAGAGCTCTGCACCTAGAACTTAGGATCTAATGCAATCCTTGAGCCGCCACCTAGTCTGGAGATATTGGATGATTTAGGCAGTAGATAGGAGGTTTATGCACAAACTATCTTGCATTCATTGATTACATTGCCTTTCACCGAATGACACGACTGTATGGAGAGTTTTATCTGTTTTAACAGCTTCAGGAAGCAAAAGAAATGGTGATCATGTGATATTTAGTGATTTAATACCAATCCTGTCTAATAGGATAGTGGAGGCTATGGTTATTAAAGAATCAAAGACAACAAAATGTATGGGTACTGAACTGAGTTCAGATCTATATGATTATATAGGTTAATGAACTTGGATTGAAATTATTATTATGTTTTCAAATGTTAGACTCATAGTTTTATAGTTAAGTAGAGATAAAAGGTGACTGCTGGAGGGTTGCATTAGATCCTAAGATCTAGGTGCAGTGCTCTCAGATCCAAGGCTCCTCACTGGTGAAAATCACAAGCTAGAAACTAGTCTGGGGATATTGGATGAATAGGCACTAGATAAGGATTTTATGCACACACCTTCTTGCATCCATTGAGTACTCTGGCTTGCACTGAGTGGTACTACTGTATGGAGAGTTTTGCTTGTTTTAACAGCTTGAGCAAACATAAGAAATGGTGATCGTGTGATGTTTAGTGGTTTATTAATTTAATTAACATTAATATTACCAAGTAAGATGTGCATACATATGGACATTAAATAGATACAGTTGTAGCTGTATGTAAACAATAAAATATACATAAAGTCCAAATGCTAATCTAGTTGATATACGTACATATTAATATATTTATCAATAAAGCAAATCATATATAACGTGACATTGCTTTTATAAGCTGGTATTTACAAAAATTTAATACAGAGAGAGCTCAAACAAACTCTTAATTGATAAGTGCGGTAAGAGAAAATATTTAAAATCTCTATCCGAAATACTCTCACCCCCAGGCCAATTGGTTTCGAGCTTATGGCTCACCTCAGTGAGGAGCTAGAAATATTCAGACACTAGATCTAAAATATCAACTCAAACACATCACTTATTTTATACGTATTATTTAAGTATAAATTTCTGAAGTTTTCGGACATGAAAATGTCTTTTACTCCAGCTATCTGTTCGAAAATGTCAGAGTTTCTACTTAAATAATACGTAATAGCCTAAAAACGATTTACTCGCTGACGAAGAAGCTTCCAAATAAACAAAACAAATTTCGCATAAAACTATTAAATGGGCCAAGCGCTTTCGAGGTTTGCCCTCATATTCATGGCCGACGAACGTAATAAATCTTTACGTAGTGTTATTAAATAACAAATATGCATATGTAAATGCAAATCAGTACGTATAAAATAAGTGCTGTGTTTGAGTTGATATTTTAGATCTAGTGTCTGAATACTTCTAGCTCCTCACTGAGGTGAGCCATAAGCTCAAAACTAATTGGTCTGAGGATGAGAGTATTTCGGATAGAGATTTTAATTATTTTCTCTTACTGAACTTATCAATTAAGAGTTTGTTTGAGCTATTGGCACGCTCTCTGTATTATCTTAATATATATATAAGCATCTAGTCTATATATGTACAAGCAAATACATATAGGCAGGCATATGAAGGCTAATCTATAATATCTGATCATAAATTAATTAGGAATAAAAGTCTTTTTCTTAATAAGTTTTGTTTGTTAATTAATACAAAGTAGGAAACGTTTTACCATTGCACTATATCTGATCGTCAGACCTGGGCAGCCTTTGAGCCGTTCAAAATAATAATATCACTGCGATCTGTTAACCTTAATTAGCTTATTAAACCTTCAGGAGCTGAGATCCTAGATGTCTAATGAACCCCCCCCCCCGGTTCTCTTCTGCTGCTGCTTCTGGTATACAGTTGTCTCAAAGATCATGATAAAACATGCACTGCTTTTCTCTCTGCACTTTTTTTATATGTTCCGAACCCTTTTGTTTTTTGGAGTAGTCTATTTTTGGAAAATCCGGGTGGTATTTATTTTATCAACACAATCATTGCTTTCTAATTTAATTAGTATTTTACTAGTACTAATTAAATTCCTTTCATTATCTGATTGTTTATTCCCGAAATTCCTTTCATTATCTGATTGTTTATTCCCTAAATTCCTTTCATTATCTGATTGTTTATTCCCTACATTTTGTTTAAATGCATTTCTACCGAATTTAGATTGAACTGATTACGACTAATTTTATTTTCTCTCTAAATTAATCTTTTATCTGATTGTTTATTCTTCACTTCCAGTAATTTATTGTATTAAACGTTTTGTTTAATTGCATTTTTACCGTATTTAGATTAATCTGATTACGACTAATTTTATTTCCTCTTTAAATTAATCTTGTAACTTATTAAATACATACATATATTTTAGCTTAGTAGATATGTAAAATGCTTAATAAAAGCATATTTTACACGTATACCTCAGAGCTTGCATGCATATGTATAAATTATTTAATATCTATGGCAATATTCTTTTTTTATAAGATTATATTTACATTTATTGACTGAAATTAATTAAAATTATGATTAATTATTAATTTAACTGTTTGTAAGTTATAAGAAAAAATTAAGCTAAAACTATGATTGGTTTAAAATTTAATCTCTATTTAGAATACTTATCAGGTATAAGCATTTTATTAATTATTCTGCTTTTATTTCTTTTTCAACTAAACATATAAATGTGCTCTCTTTTAATTTTTTTATATTGTAAAGCAAGCTATCAGAGAATATTAGATTATAACCTCAATAACTACTACCTTTTGAATAACTCTTTTAACATCTTCCCTTATATCAGAAACCATATAACAAATCAACTAATAATACTTTTGATTTTACTATATGGAACGATTGGGAAGCAGTTATCAATTTTATAATCTCAGAAATGAATATATAACATTTTAACAATAAATAATTTATAAATGACATTAATATTAAAATTTGTAAATGACAATAACTATTTTTAATTGATATATGCACTACAGTTTTAAGTTTCTTTGCTTTGAAAGTTCCAAAATAAATTATGTACGTAAAATCTTAGGTTAATAAATTAGTCTAAACATGTGCTTGAAAGTGAATAGCTCTTTGTTAAATTATATTAAAATATGCTTATTTTGTACAGGCTTTAAGTTTCTTTTTCTTTTCCTTAGAAAATAAGGCATTAGTGATACTCAGTACTTGATTTAAATTCATTTGCCACGTTTTCCTTCCAAAATTAAAATTCAGGCTTTTTCATTTTATTTTTGTAAATGGTGGATGTGAGCAGGAACATTTGATAGGAACACTTTTTGAAATTCGTGGAGATAGTTTGAGTGCAATCTTTAGTTGTTTATGTCATCATTATCATCATCAAGCATTATCAATCCACTGCAGGATGAAGGTATCTCCAAGTTTAATCCATCTCCGATCTTTAGCTTCTCTTCTCCACATCACCCCTGCACACTTTCTTATTTCATCCATCCATCTCACAGGTGGTATTTTTCTGGATCTTTTACAATCTCTTGAATCCAGTTTAAAATTTCAATTGTCCATCTATTATCATCTCTTCTAGCAATATGTCCAGCCCAACTCCACTTCAATCTTTTAATTTTTTCAATGAGGTCAGTAACACCTGTTTGTTCTCTTACCCATACATTGCGTTTTCGATCTCTTCTTGTTACTCCCAACATACGTCTCTCCGTAATTTTTTGAGTCGTCTGAAGTATTCTGTATTGCGCTTCTATTAAGTGTCCACGTCTCAGATTCATAAGTAAGAACTGGTAAAACATATTTGTTATAAACCTTCCTTTTCAAACACATAGGCATATTTTTCTTTTAGTATCATGTTATTTCTACCAAAAGCACTCCAACCAAGTTTAATTCTATGATTAATTTCCTTCATTATGTTTCCATCTGTATTAATAATCTGACCAAGGTATTTGTAATGTTAACTTCTTCTAATTCATCATAATCCATCTTTATTTTTATATTTTGAGCAAATCGATTAAACATTACTTTAGTCTTTTTAACATTTATCTTTAGTCCTACTTTCATCTGATAACTCCTGCAACATTTCCTGCAGCTCTGAAGCATTATTTGCAAAAACAACTGCATCATTGGCGAAATCTAAATGACTTAAATAATCTCCATTTACTTTCACCCCTTTAGTTTTCCATTTTAATTCACAAAATACTTCTTGCAGCACTGCTGTAAAAAGTTTTGGAGATATGGAGTCACCTTGTCTTACACCTTTCTCAATGTTGACTTTCCCAGTATCATTATGTAATGTAATTGTTGTTGTTACATTTTTATAAATATTCTTTAAAATATGACAATATTCTGGATCTATACCTTGATGATCCAATGCTTTAATCACTGAAGAAATGTTTATAGAATCAAATGCCTTTTCATAATCTACAAATCCAAAACATAATGGCAACTCATATTCATTTGTTCTTTTTATAATTTCCCTCAGTACCTGGATATGATCTACTGTATTAAAACCACCTTTAAATCCAGCTTGTTCTCTTGATTGGTGGAAATACAATGTTCTCTGTAGAAGGCTGATAGGTCTGTAATTTCTAATATCTTCTTTATCACCTTTTTTTAAATATTAATATTACTGCATTCTTCCAATCATCCGGTACATCTTTATCATTTAGACATTTGGTATATAACTTTGCTAAATTTTTTTCTATTTTTTCACCTGCTTCTTTTAATATATCAATTATAATTCCATCATTACCTGTAGCCTTTCCTTTCTTCATACATTTAATTGCATGTCTCACTTCTTCATTTAAAATTCTGGGCAATTCAGAAGATGTAATAGATATAGGAGGTACTTGTTCTTTATTACTATATAATTCTTGATAAAAATCTTCTACCAATTTCATGATGTCATCTCTTTTTTTAGTAGTAATTCCATCTTTTTTTCTTATTGCAGATATAAATTTCCTACCAATACCAAAATGTTGTTTTATATTCTTGAGACTTTTATTTTCTTCTACAGCTTTCCTTGCTCGTTCACAGTTATATTTTCTTATATCATTTTCAACTCTTTTCCGCACCATTTTACAAAATTCGAGATATTCAATCCTTTTTAATGCATCATTTTTGTATATCTTCATATTTCTTCTTTTCTTCATAAATTCTCTAGTCTCAGTAGAAATTTTATTGGTCAATTGCTGCTTTTTTCTATCAGCTATCTTTGTTGCAGTTTTTAAAAGTGTACCAGTTATTTTCATATTAATTTCATTTAAATCTGAATCATGTTCAAAATCTACCAATACTTGAAACCAATTTGTAAGTTCTAATTTAAATTCATTATAATGTTTCTGAAGATTAGGAATATCAACTGTAAATATTGTTTTTCTTAATAATTTTTGTATCTCTAGTTTTACATTAACACGTATCTTACATCTTACTAATCGATGATCACTTCCTGTGTTAAATTTATTAAGAACATTACAATCTTGAAATATATATTTCCTGTTAGTCAAAATATAATCCAATTTTGCTGTACCTTCATTTGGATGCTTCCATGTCCATTTCCTTTTGACATTTTTCTCAAAAAAAGAATTCCTAATATAAAGTTTTCTCTTTTTCTGCAAACTCTACAAGTCTATGTCCTCTCTCATTTCTATTACCATAACCAAAATTACCTACAGCACTTTCATCTTTCATTTGTTTACCAATTCTAGCATTAAAGTCTTCCATAACAATTTTAAAATGTTGTTTACTCTGATCAAAAGCCTTTTTGTACATCCATATATTTATCTACTACTTCATCACTATGAGAACTTGGGGAATAAACCTGAATTATCTGCATTTGGTATCTGCTATTAAGTTGGATAACTTATCTTGCCACTCTGTCTGATACACCACTAATCTCCACAATATTGTTTTTCCGCTTTTTATTTATAATGAATCCTACTTCACTTGTATTTCCAATATTTGTGCCTTTATAATAGAGTATATGTCCACTTTTTAAATCAATTGTCTTTTCACCTTTTCTTTTAACTTCACAAAGTCCAATAATGTCCCATTTAATATAAGACAGTTCTTCTTCTAATTCTTGCAATCTTCCTTCATTTGAAAGTGATCTGCAGTTATAAGTACCTAAATAAAAAGTCGTCATCAAATGGCAGCCTGGGTCCACAATCAGGGGATTCGGCCACCAACCGCTGCCTTGGTTAGTGACTTTACAGCCTCCTGGGAATAAGGGCCATGCTTTATTTTTGTCTGTCATAATTGTATATATGTATTGGAAAAATATTTATCATTTACACAAACATTCATTCTGCCACTGAGAAGAAAGACCATGGTGTTTCTTGATCTTAAACTCAGAGGTAAAAAGCCAATAAACTCACCATGCTGGCTAATGCGTGTTGGTGAGCAGCCCATCCATGTTCATATACTATATGAATAATCACATAGTAATAACAGCTGCAACGACAAGAACATATGGAGTGGACATTAGGAATTTGCCCTGCTCAGTTCCTTTAAGGCCTCCAAGAGGAATCAAAGGGTCTCCTTTCAGTTAATAGCCAACTCCTTTCTGCAGCCAGTTGTTTATGTAATCATTCTTAAATTAAGCATGTGTTTTTAAGGAAAATAAAAGTCGTTTTGTTATCAAGTTCACCACTTTTTTATTATTATTATTATTGGCTCTTGTAGCCAGCAGAGGAATGAGATAGCAATATTTCTTTTACTTAATTATTTAGAATTCAGGCAATTCAAATGTCATTATTAGATTTACATTAATTAGTTCCATAACATAAAAAAAAAAAAATCTTCAAACTTTTAATCTTTTTTTTTTTTAATTAAAACCTGAAAACCTCATTGTCACATACAATATCAATAGATGACAATTTCTTTGTGTTATTTATACAACTGTTTACTAATTTTTAATTAATTAAAAACATCATTTTTAATTAAAGCATATAAAAAATGAAATTTAAATTCTTATCAAATTATTTTGATTACTTTTTTAAACATATTTATTTTTCCTTATTAAAATATTATTTACATAAATTAATATATTTAATATATGCATACACACAAATATACTTAAAGAATTCTGTTTATTTTCATTTAATAATGAATGTCCACTTAATCTGTTTCACACACAATTCATTTCAACTCTTTAACTTTTACTATCTATTTTATGTTCCTATAAACCTACCATCTGCCTCCAATATTCTAGTTTTGCAAATGATTTGTCTCTAAATATTTTTTTTATCCTTATCTAACTCATTATGTATTAAAACAAGTACCATGAAATTTTTTTGTCCAGCATATACTTAGAAATAGAGAAATTGTAAATGATATATCAGAAGTTCTGTGGAAAAAAAGTGGAAGGTAGATAAAAGTTAATTACTTGATCTAAAATTGTAAAACAGTTATTCATGAATGTTTGAAAGAAGAATTAATGGGAGAAAAAGATTGGAGAATGTTTTGGGTAGATTTGTAAAACTTGTCTTTTTGGAAAATAAATAGTGTTGATAAATATTTTATGTATATTTTGTATTGTTGGAATTGTACAAACTTTTATATTTATATGTAGTATACTGTTCTTTTGATTTGTATTACTGATTATTTTTTTATTACTCTTATAGAGAGTATTAACAAATGATCTTTAATCTTGTAAATTAGACTTTTTTTTTCTGATTGTAAGAACTAAATATATAATTTCTAAACTTATTGTATAAAAAAACTCTTTTAAATGAATTTTTAAATATAGTTATGTTGCCTATTTCATATGATAAATGTTCTTTGTTTATTATCATGAACAATAGTACATAACTTTTTTAGTTATTAAGGTTAAAAATACCAACCACAATTGCTGGTTAAAACTTATATTGATCAAATAAAAATGTGATTTTTTTAAAAAAAAAAATTAAAATACAATGCAAATTTAATATGCACATTTATATCAAAATACTTAATTTTTTTTTTATAGTTTGCAGATTATCAGAAGATTGTAGTGTGATGGCTGGAGGAACAGTTCAAGGTTGGTTACCAGAAATTGCTGTTGTATTATGGCGGCGAATGTTGGGAATATTAGGAGATTTAAATGAAATTAAAGATCCAGACATTCATGCTCAAGTATATAAGCATTTGATTGACTTGTTTGATACATTAGTCAAGGTAATTTTTTTTTTGTTATCTTAGTTTCTTTAAGCATATATAATGAGTTATTTATTTATATAGTGCTATGTTTTAAACAATCATTAGGGATCACTCCACTACACATATGCTGTATAGATTTAAGCACTTTTTTAAGGCATACTTCCCTTTCCAAACACAAGATAAAGTCGTTTGCAAAAATAGAATGAATCCACTCTACCATTTTAATCTAAACGTATACGTATGGGTAAATCTTAAGCATTTGGAAATGAGGGCATGCAGTAAATTGTAAAAATTTTGAAAGCATCAATCATTAAAACATAGTCAATGGAATTAAAAGTGATTACTTAATATCTTCATTCTCTCATTTCCAAATGCTTAAGATTTGCCTATACTTACACGCTTAAATTAAAAAGGTAGAATGGATTTATTCTATCTTTTCAAAAGACTTTATCTTGTGTTTGAAAAGGAGAGTATTTCTTAAAAGTGTTTAAATCTATACAGCACATATCTTATGGAGTGATCATTATTATCTAATATTTTTATGAGAAATGGTTATAAATTTTCAATTTAAGTTGATATTGTTTTGAACTTAAATAAAATTATTATAATAAATATATTTTTATTTGATTATAATTTTTGTGTATTATAATTAATGTTCTCGTTGCTCAAATAATTTTACTTGTATTATATTTATAAATAATATTATATGTATTACTACAAGTGTCCCAAAAGTTTTTATGTGATATTAAATAAATAACTTATATGGTTTAAATACTACAAACTTAAAACAAATATTTTTTCTGTGTTTTGTAAATTTCTCAGACTTGTGGATTAGAAGAGGACACTTTTTTTTTGTTTGGGTTGCCTTGGTCACTACCACTAATTCTCATTTTTTGAATGAACGTAGGATTAGTTTTTAAAATGTTAATTAAATAATCTCCAAACTGCAGCTGATGATTGTTTTTCGTGTGCAAAAATTTGCTTGAATGATATATTATCTACATGGTTTTAAAACTTCAGTAATTTAGTTTTCAAATGTTATTAAATATAATTTGTTAAAATTCAAAACTATATAAGGATATTTGGAACTTCCTCTATATAAAATAAACAAAATTAATTTGATGTTTGGTTAGATTGCATTTAATTAAATAAGGTTATATATGTGAGGAACATTTGTAATTTAAAATGTGAATAAAGGTCAACATAACTTTGAGTCTGTGATAAATTCTCAGCCTGAAGGTTAACTAAGTAATAATGTCCTGCAATTTTTGATAATACTTCATCATTATAAATGATATTTCACTATTGTTGGTCATCATCTTTTCTCAATTTATTCTAGAAATTAATGATAAATAATGTTTACTATGTTAGATATAAATTAATTTGGTGATTTCCAAATTTTTTTGTGTCTCCGCCTCCCACAATTTTATTTCAGTAGATTATAAAATAATACACCCTACTTAATATCGATATAGGTATTATATAAAACAGTTTATTTTTATGATGTAATAATAATTGTTAACACAATCATGTAAATTAAAAAAAAAATCAAAACAAAACAAAACAAAAAAAAAAAGAACATTGATGTTTTATTTTTAAAACAGTAACCGTGGAAAATCCAGTTTAACATAAATAAGGTGTTACAAATGATAATAAAATTTTTAAAGTTTGTTTGTTAAAGTAGGAAACTGTTTCTTTACTCGTAGCCAGAAAGTACCAATATTTTTTTGTTCAAACATCTGCTTTAATGTGCTGTTACAAAATAAGTCGATCAACATTTTTTGTTCTGATATCGAAAGGCCAAGTACATTATGTGACTGAATTGCAAACTGGTTTCTTATCCATTCCTATTCGACATGTCAAGAACTTTAAAATAAAATGAGAATTGTTTCTGTAGATTGATCAAATGATTATTAATAAAAATTGTACTTTCTTCTATTTCATTTGTAGGGCAAATATTTTTGAAATTGGAAACATATCCAAAGTATTATTTTTTAAATTAATCAACCACAGCTTCAATTTTTTTTTAAATGCAATAACTTTATCTTTCTGTATCAAAGCATGAGGTTGAGGTCTTTGTATTGATTTATTTAAAATACTAAGAAGTTTTTCAAAAATATCCACTAAATAAGCAAGCTTTACAAGGAATTTTTTGTCATTAAACAATTTTGTATCATCTCTATTATTATCAATCAGAAATATGGCAATTCCTTCTTTTAGTTCAAACATTCTTTGAAATATGCTGAACTGAGAAAGCCAATGTGTTTCACAATAATATAAAAGTGCTCTGAGTTCTGCACTCATATCATTACACAATTTTGCAAACAGCCTTTCTTTTAATGGGCTGTTTTTAATAAGATTTACAACATTTACAATAACTTCAAATACAGTTAGTAAATATTCGTTCATACTTTTTGAAGTGATTGCCTATATATCGTACAATGTGTTCAAATTGGATGAGGAGCTACCTTTTGAACTAGAGCTTGTAAACCAGCATTTCATCCTGCCATAGATTAGGCTTTATCTGTACATATCCCAACACAATTCTCCCAAAGAGTGCCATTTTCATTTAAAAACGTATTAATTACTTTGAAAATTTTTTTAGCTGTGATATTATTTTCAATAGGCTTATAGAATAATAAATTTTCTTTAATATCAGTTTTTGAAGCATATCTTACATATGGAATCAAATGAGCATCTTTAATTACATCTGCTGCTTCATGCAACTGCATAGCTTAATCCGACAGTTTTAGTTTTTCTATTAATTGATCATGATCTTCCAATATATCAAAAATCCTTCTTTTTGACATATTATCTGCAAGTGGAATTTTTTGAAGTTGATTACACATGATTCTCTGAACATTGTTTTTACCATGTCAATAGTCACAGGTAATACCAAAGTTTTTCCTATAGAATGTGGTTTTTTACATTTAGAAATTCTATAAGAAACTTTATGCAATGCAAGCAATGCTTTTGACATATAGATATGGTTTTTGAAAACGTATTTTATTGTTTATTCAAAACATTTAATTTCTTTTGGAAAAATTCTCTTGGCTTGCCAACGTGATCTGCATATAGTTTTTCAAGATGACATTTTAACTTATTAGGTTTCATGCTTTTTGTAGCAAAATATACAGAATAAACACATCAGCCTTTCTTGTCCATTAATAATGGTACTTTTAGTTCAAATTTTAAGTATAGTGAATCATATTTTCGAGATTTGACATTACTATTTTTCGTAACTATATTTGTGTTGGTTAAACAACTTTTGCTAGTATCAATTTCATCTTCTTTATCTGTTTTTTATTTAAAATTCCAGTTATATATATCATCCATTTAAAAAGGGTAAGCATTATTTTAAAACGATTAAAAAATATTATGCCCAGTATTGAACTTAGCTCAGTAATTGTAAAGAAAACCACATAGTATAAAAACACTATATGCATAAACCAATAATTATGTCTATTGTATAAAAATATATACTACCCAGCTCTTATCTCACTTATGCCATTAGCAAGACTGAGAGCTTGTGCATTGTTGAATCATTTTCTTAGAAAACGATTGCTCATGTCATTAATAGGTATGGGGCAAAACTTTGTCAAGCGTTGATGAGTCATTTCTTTAGACACTTGAATTTGTTTATTTAGTAAAAGTTAGGTGTCTCCTTGCAATAGTCTCATGCCTCCCTTGAGGTTCACATCCCACAGTTTGGGAAACACTGAATTAATGTAAGCAGAAACTAATATTCAATCTGATTAAATGTTAATATTTACTTAATTGGATTTTTCTTTTATTTATATTTGGTTTGCATAATCCCATTACCATGTTGTTATAATTTTTGTTTTATTGTTCATGTGAGACTTATAATTTAAATAAAAGACAGTTTATGGTAAAATATTTTTTTTTGCTCCATTACTATAATACCAGAAAAGTTACTAATATTATTTTTAGTATTTGTTATTTGGCAGATTAAATAGAAAATTATTATCTTTTTTTTAAAGAAAATTGTTCTATGATGTTTTTCTGATTTGTAAGAAGTACAATAGCCCTAATTGTGATTTTAATATTAATTATCCTAGATACTGACAAAAATAAATCTGTATAGATAGTAATAATTATGGAAATATTCAATGTTTTTTTTCCCTAATGTCTAAAGTCTCTTTTGTGCATTTATAAATCTTTTATTGCATTAAATTGAATGAAGGGATATGTTATGTGCTCCTAATCTTATAATATAAACTATACTTGATACCATGTCTTTATTTAAGATATCATTTTGATTTATGTCTGCAAAGGGATAATTATGAAAGTTTTAAAAAATCTTTTAAAATTATCTTGGAAATAAAAGGATTGTTCTAATAGATAATGTTATAACATTTTTAAAAGTGGATTATTTAGACTTTTTTTTATCATCATCATCAGCATCATCATCATCATCATCATCATCACTAGTTAGATTTAAAAGTGATGTGATTTAAATAATAGGAGATTAAAAAGGTGAAGTAATATATATTGTCATGGTAAATATGCAATGGTAAACAGATTTGAACCTGTAACCAAAGATATTAAAACAGGCAAAACTCTCCATACAGTAGTGATTATGTGATGAAACCAAAGATATACAATGATATATTAAATATGTACCGTAAATCTTGATTCAAATAAATATTTATAATATGTTTAAAGTTAAATGGTTAACAGTATTCGAATAAAATTCAATTCAAATATATAGTAATATTAACCAATGATGATGATGATTTAAACACTAAGTACAAGTTCTCCCAAAAGTATTTTATTTGTTTTTCAATTTCAATAAAATAAAATAAAAAAATGAAATTCTCTGGTGCCAAATCTTCTAACTAGAAAGTTTACTTTTGGAAAGCTTATTAATGCCCAATCATCATCATTTACAAATTATTACCACCATTTCTACATATTTCCCAGTGGATTATTTGATTTTTCAGGGTTATGGATATTATTAGCATATTGGATATTAAAAGCATAGTGTTTGAATAGCATCCTGAGCATATTTAATTTCAATGAAAGTTTGACAATTTGCTATTAATTTTTTTTTTTTTTTTAAAAATAAATATACAGTACAGTATGTTTTCTTCTAATTTGTTCTTTCATTTTTCTCCATATCCATAATTCTGATGCCTCCAATCTTCGAAGTTTAATCTCTTTATAAAACTACATTCAAAATAAAATATTAATAAGCTTTTTCTCTTGATTTAAACTTTTAATGATACACAAAATAATCTCTGTATTTTGCAAAAGTTCATTTAACTAATCTCACTTAATATTTTTGTTGCTATTTTTATCACTAAACAAAATATAAATCCTAAATATTTAAAAATCTAGTAATCAGTTATAAAACTTTCTGATCATCTAGCTCTCTTAATCTTTTATCAACACCATTTATAATGTTTTAGATTTAGTTGCTTTTTATCATAATCTTTTTACTGATTATTTATATTAATGTCAGTTAATCATTTTACCTCATTCCTGGTATCTGCAATTGCTGCCATGTCATTGGCAAAAGTCATGCAGTGAACTTGACTCTTCTTCATGGCTTAATTCATCGGTAACAAAACCATATTCATTAAAAAATTTGTTCAAATAATTAGTAAACAAAATAGATGATGGGCATTACTGCTGATTTATATCTCTTCTTATATCTATTTAATTCTACAAATATTTTTTATTTGTTATGCAGATTTTCCAATAATCATTTCTCCTTTCACCTTATTCCTTTTTTAAAATCAAAATATCTAATAAAATCCATAATTCATTTTATTGAAGGTCTTCTAAAGATTAATGAAACAAAGATTATTATTTTTTCTTTTTTATATATATATTTGATAAAAATATTTTTATACTAGAAATGTATAAAGTCAGATGATAATTACAAAGTACTATTAATTAATAACTGAACTGGTGTTTAGCTATTATATTCAATAATTTTTTATAATAGAAAAATGACTTCTATTGAGTTTTTGATCTTTTTAGATAAGGTTATCTAACAATAATAGCCAAAGACTGTTTCAGACCACCCAGTATATTTTAATGTAAATTGATTTTGAAATAGTTGATATTGAAATTTACAGAATAGATTTATTTTACTCATTTAAAAATTTGTTTACAAACAGACAATTAACATGTATGTAATGACAAATAATGCTTTTATATTGGAAAATATAAAGCCAAGTGATAATTACCTAAATATTATCAATTAATAATTGAATTGATTTAGTTGCTACATTCAATAACTTTTTACAGTAAGAAAATTATCTCTTTTATATAGAGTTGTCTCTAAAACTATAACAATCAGAAGAGCAATATCAAATCAGCTTATATATTTCAATGTAAATTGATTTTGAAATAATTTGAAAGATCAAAAATACAGGAGAAATTGTTTTTCTGCTGTAAAATGTTGTTGATTGTGCAACTAGACAGCAGTTTAATTATTAATTGATTGTATTTAGTAAATATCACCTCACTTTATATTTTCCAATATAAAAATATTATATGTCATTCTATATATAGATTTGTTTTTTGCATGCAGAGTTCTAAATAAATGTAATAGCTCTTTCCTCTAAATTTAGATATAAAATTATTTCAAAATCAGTTTACATTGAAATGTATAGGCAGATTTAAGATCACTTTTGTGACTATTATAGTTTTAGATAATTCTAAATATGAGATCAAAAATACTATAAGAGATATTGTTTTCCTACTATAAAATTTTTTTCAATACAGCAACTAGAAGGCAGTTCAATTATTTGTTTATAGTACTTGGTAATTATCATTTGACTTGATATATTTAACCTGCCATCGATTGTTACCTTATAACTGATCTGTAGCCAATATGTTGGGCAAGCAAAAATCATTGTCATATTTAACCCAGAAACAGTCCAAGATAGGAGAACAATGTGAAACTGATTATGGATAAATATATCCAACACACTTTATTTTAAAACTCTCAAATCTCAGGTTCTTTTATAGTGTAAATCTCAGAGAATGAAGATAATTAATAACAACAATAATGAAAATAATTATCTTAATAGTATACTCTTATTAGGTTATAATTATGGGATCTGAAACTGCTCTCAGGCTTTATATTATAAGCTTAGATATCTTAAAACTTTAAATACTAACTCAACTTTTAATATTTTGACTGTATCTCAGGTTCTCATTATATTTAACATAAAATGATAATTATATTAGGTATTCCAAAATTCTCATATGCAATATTTATTTAAGTTGTAAATAAAATATTTTATATCATCTTTATAACTTTATTTTTGATATCTTATGCTTCAATCAAATATGAAAAGCATATACATAAAACTGAATATATCAATATTTAGGTGACCATTAATTATCGTACATAATATTCTTTAAAGCATTTTAAATTTTCTTCATGTATAAATATTTTATTTATCTGGCACATAAGTATATTTAAGTCTATAATTTTATAATAAAAACTAATTTATAATAATTGCATACAGATGTTTTAATGCTGCAGATAAAAAGGTCACATTTTATGTTACCCAAAGCATTACAAAAACACACTTAAAATAAATAGGAATTAACAAAGTATATGTCTTATTACAATGCAGGTGAAATAGATAAGTAAATCAAGTAAATACTTATATGTGATCATTGAAGCAATGAATAATAAAAGTATTATTATGAGATTTTCTGGTTACAAAAATATTTATTCACAATATAAATAAATATTTGGAATTTATTACAATAGGTATCAAAAAAAAATAATGATTTTAGTTTAACAAATTAAGATAGCAAAGTATTTATGCAATTTTGCAATAAATATCCTTTTTAAGTATTGCTACAAAATTATAATAACCTTTGCTTTATTAAGTTCTCATCTTTATTATCTATCACAGGGGTGGGCACACTTTTTTCGCTGAGGGCCACATTGTCTTTCGTAACACTTCTAGTGGGCCGCAAGTAATGTAAATAGAAGTATTATTTGAAAACATAATTTTCATACAAATTTATTAATTATGTTTACATATATCGCAAAAATATATAACAAAAAATATTTTCTTATTAATGAGATTCATGTAATTGTCTATATTTCTGCTCTAAACTGTTGTAATCCGGATTGAGACTACTAGTACCTATTCATAAAATTGAATTTAAATTTGAATCTGACAAAACAAACCTATTCTTTGATTTGGCTGTATTCATACAGGAAAATGTCTGTTCACAAATATATGTTGAAGCAAATAGTACAACATTTTTTGGGCAAAGGTTTTCAAATTACAAAATGTATGTGAATTGAGCGATGCATAAAAACCAGTGAGTGTCATATTCATAAAAAAAATTTTCAGTGCATTATCTGATTGAAGATCTATCAATTCAAATTGCAAATCATCCTATACACTTTCTACATTGCTGGTAAATGGATAACATAAATTAAATTTCTTTTCCAATGATTTAAAATCGGCAAAACGCATTGAAAACTCTTCTCTTAAAATAGACAACTGCTTACCATATTTCTTTGAACAAACTTGATTGATAGTCTGTGTCTGCAATATTGGAAAATGCACAAAATTTTGATCATGGAGGTGTTTGGCCAAAAGTTGTAATTTCATTTTGATTTAATTTCCACAAATAATTCATGTGCAAAAACATTTTTGTCTTGTAATTTAATGTTCAGTTCATTTAATTTATTGAAAATGTCAACTGCAAATGCGAAATCACATACCCATTCATTGTTTTTCATGTTAGTGACAAATTCACAATTAATGTCTTTCATTTGAAAGAAAGGCAAAATTTTTTCTCTCAGTTTCCATACCAGTTTCAGAATATTGTCAAGGCTTAACCAATGTACATTATTATGATACAACACATCTAATTAATCACAATCCATTTCATCCAAGAAACTCCTGAACTGACTGTGATTTAGTCCTCTTGCTCTGATGACGTTTATAGCATGTATTACTTGATCAATCACATGTTTAAAATCCAATGAAGATTTGCATAAGCTTTCTTGATGAATTATATACAATGCAATGGTATTAAAGAATGATGTGGATGCTCTTCTTTCACTTTTTCACCAAGAAGCTTTATGAGTCCAATTGCTTTTCCTGTTAATGAAGATGCACCATCAGTTGTTATGCTTACCAATTTATTCATTAGTAATCCAGATTATTTCAGACAATTTTTAAGGCATTTATACAAATCTTTATCAGTTGTTGTATCCAAAGATTTTTCAAGTGAGAGCAACTCTTCAGTAATTGCAAAATTATGATCAATTTCTCTGATGAATACAAGCAGTTGTGCAGTATCTTTAATATCATTGCTCTCATCCAGTGCCAAAGAGTACCAATCAAATTAAATGATTTGCTAACCTTAACTAACTGTTTTAATAAATTCTCTGAAATTGCATCTATATAACGTACTATAGTTCTTCTTGACAAAGATATTGCTTCAATTTTTGTTTTAACTTCTGGACAGACAATGTCAACAATGGCAAGCATGGATTCATTTAAAAATTCACCTTCAGAAAATGATTTGTTATGTTTGGCAATATTATACGCAAGTACAAAACTAGTTTTCGTTGCACCAGCTTGTATGTCACTTTGTTTGACACAAAAACATTTTGTTGCCGGTTTAAACTTTTTAATAAATCATTTTCCTTTTGCTGTTTTTTATTTTTTGATAATGTACTTGCAAACATATCATGTTCTACTTTGCAAATGCCTCTTCAAATTGTACTTCTTGAAAACAGCAATACTCTCACAGCATATTAAGCACACTGCTTTGTTTTCAACATTTGTGAAAAAATACTTCCACGTTCATTTATTGTTAAAAACATGGCATTCATTGTCAATTTTACGTGTTTTAACTATAGTCATTTCAAAATTTGGAAATTAACAGCCACGTCACACTAGTGAAACAAACGGTATACTGACAAATGCAATGATTTTAATCAAGACTGTGAGATTTAGACAAAGCAGAGCTGATTGAATAAAGAGTTCCAGGATATTTGAACAATTATTTATTTTACACATATAATGAAAACAAATTAAGCTGATAGTTTTCTACTCAATGAATTATATCTTTTATTATTACAGCATTTATGAAGCTAGCATAAAGAATAAAGAAAATAATTGAGAATAAAAAAAGTAATTGATGTTCATATATATTTTGTCACCTTTAAAGATGAAAATAATTTTTTAATCTTAGCATTATTAGTTTTTCAAATCAACTAGATTTATTATTCATTTAGTTATTTTGAAGTTGTTTACAAGAACACCTGAATTTTGTAATTAATTTTTTTTAAAAAAAGTTTCAACTGGTAATGTACGATTAATTTATCTTTAAACAGAAAAGGAAAATCTTTTAGAAACAAATGAGAGAAGTTGAATAAAAAAAAATCTTTTAGCTCTTTAGCATTTTATTTAATTACTTAATTGTATTTTTATTTAAAAGGGCATAAATTTTAAAAAAATAAAAGTTACAAATAATTATTAACCTATGTTGTCTATTTATGTGTCATTACTAACAAGTTGTTCGATTGTTAAATGTTAAAATCTATCATAGCTATACATTTTAAATAGGTTTGCTATTCATATTTAATGACCTCGATGTACTGGACTGAATGAAAATAGCAAAAGAAAAACAAGAATAAAGACAATACATTTCCCCTAAATGTTTATACACTTTTATTTCAAAAGGCACTTGGGAAATGTTAATTGAGATTTTTATAGATTGTAAGTAAGATCTTTCTTTAATGGAAGTTAAAACTCTTCCATTTGTTATAAATTGATAAATTTTTTAGCAAAAGTGCTATTGTATGCTAATTTTTCCTTTGGTAAATTAGATATGTATTAATTAACACCTTTAACGGAAGAAAAAATACAATATTTTCTACAAATATCCCAAAAGCATTTACTTAATTGTTTTGTTGATTTATCTTGTTTTAAATCTCATGTCATATAAGCATTATGAATTAAGTTGTATTTAAATGTCTTAGATTTTCTTTCTCCCAATTTTAAGTGAAAGAAAGCCAACTAATTAAGAAAATGTTAATGACATTTTTTTGTTGTTGTTACCAGACTAATATGTCAGTAAAGATTTCATTTTTATTAAAGATAATTGATCATGCATTTCAGTTCAAAGTTTACATTTGCAATTTAAAAAAAAACAGGTTTTTATAAACAATTTTTTAAAAATTAGTTTCATTGATTTGAAAATATTCACACATTTACAAATTGAATTTTATTTTATTCTTAAAAGACAAAAATATATACATGCATCAAATGCAATATTATTTTATTTTTAAGAAACAAAAATATATATATACGTCAATTATTAACTGGAAGCTATCACAATAGCTATTTTTTATTTATATGTAAAATCTGTACAATAATATATATCTATAAGTATGACATTTTTTCACTTTTGGGCAGGCCATACAAATGCACACCAGGGGCTGCATATGGACTGTGGGCCATGGTTTGCTCATCGCTGATCTAACATATTTGCTCCATTATTCTGTACTAAAGATAAAACAAGTATATATGCCTATATTAGGCCAATAGCTGAATATTAATTATTTAATGATAAATCAACTACATCTCAAAACTAGTGTGAGAAAGCATTTGTTCTTACATTACAAAAATTACATATTGTATAAATTATAAGTACACCATTCAATATTATTGAATCCTATGAGAGGCAAGGAAATAGATATAATATACATATTACACTTTAAAAATTGCTTTAACATTAAATTGCAGTAACTAGCAAATCCCTTAAAGTAAATATGCTTTGAAATGCTCTTAAATACTCAATAACACATTTAAACATTGCAATATAGGCAAGATGGATAATAAACAGTATACGAACAGGCATCTGATATCTATGTGCTGGCAGTGCCAAAAGATTAATAAGCCACAATCTCTTTCACGGAGGGGCTGAATATATGCTATAGCAAGAAAAAAAAATCACCAATTACCGAATTAACTAAATAAGCAAAGCATAAATATAATAATATATAAATAATCACAAACTCTCATATGTATGATAAAACATTTATCAAATTCATTAATGTCCGTGAATTCACAAAATATGATGATATAACAAAACTACATGTTATAATTTTATACGCTGTAAATTTTGTGCGCTGACTCTCACTACGTGTTCCCACATACTAAATATAAAGGCTGTTCTACCCCAGTACAATAATTCATTATGTTGTATCAAATATCAGTCTAGACAATTCTAATAATTATTAAAATAAAATATTTAACTGATTATATTTCATTTAACAAAAAAAAAAAACTCATTTTTTTTTTTTTTTATCAAATCCTTGGGCAGCAAATACTATTATAAATATTCCCTTAATACCATTTAAAGTATATTAATAATATAAACAGAAAATATAAAATTACAATTATATACTACAAAGAATAAATTTTCTGTACATATGAAACATTTACATCTACCATTATTTTACCCGCTAGTGAAAGGATTAAAGTTTGGTACTTTTCTATTCTATCATGTCAATCGCTTGATGGCATTGATGCTAAGCAAAAACACATACATATAACATTATCGGGCCCACCCAGTTCTTTTTGAAAGAATTTGGAAATCGTACAGATTAACGTAATTCATTAACTTCCTTAATAGCATTTACTGGAACAATTTTATGGAAACATACATTATTGCTAACATTCTATTCTAGTAGAATTGCCTGTGTGGCAAAACTTGCCTCTCCCTCTCCACACACTTTACAACTATATCATGATGTCCAAAAAATGATGTTGATAATGCTTTAATTACTGAACTGTCTTTTACTTTTTCGGGTTATTTTTGAAAAGTTTAAAACAAAAAAATAATTATTTATTAATTTTTTGTATTGATTGATTTCTTACAACAGCTATTTTTGAAAGATAATATGTGTATGGATCTTAATGGCACACCTATTAAGAATGATTAATAATTTCCAACTTGATCGACTTTTTAAAAATTTTTTTTTTATTTCTCCTTTTTGGTTGGGTATTTCAAGATTAATTAATCAATGGATTTGGTATTTGTACAATTACTTTTGGTTTTTCTGGATAAAATTGAGAATTTTCACACTTGTGCAGCCTTCTTTTTTGTCTGAAGGCTTAACGTAATTCATTCCGATTTCCTTCATAAATTTCTGTAATTTAGTTGAGACCAATTTGATGCTACCAACAAATTTCAAAACCTACTTGAACTCCAAGTCAGTTTGAAAAGTCAAATCTTAGTCCTGCAATGTAGACCAGAAGGATATTCTTTTTTCACATCTGCAAGAATTAAAACTTTATCAATTGACATACCTTATTGCAAAGATTCTATTCCAGTAGAATTAATAAATTCCGACCGTGCAGGCCGACTTCTGTGGGTAGCAGTTGATCCGATTTTGACCTGTCAGACATTTTATTTGTCACGAGTGTGTTCTCGCGAAAACATGATTATTCACGTGAGCTTGGTCGAAATATTGTTTGGACCTACCCTTTCTGAATTGATTTGAAGGTTCAACGATGAGTAGGGAAGCATGGTGATGGGTGGACAATTGTTAGGAGGTACAGGTATGTCAAATGACTTGTAAGCTAATTCCTTTGACATGTGTATTTGAAGAGTTGTGGCATGCTGAAGTCCAGACACCCTCACACGATACTGTAGTGAACATTGAACTATGAGCATTGGGATAAAGTGCATGACACTAAAACAGGCTGGTTGCTGCTAAACAGCATTTTTTCTTTGCTTTATAGCATAAAATTGTCCACCATCGTCTGTGGTTGCTGGCCGCCACGTATTAAATGGCCTTTCTGTGCTTTTTGGTATATATATGTAGGCCTAGAAGGCGGCAGTCGCATAAATGGCATATTTATGTGCTTTTCCATATAAATAGGCCATCAAGCTGCTGACACAATAGAATAGAAAACTACCAAAAATTATTTTAATAATCAGAATTTATGCTCTTTAACAAAGAATCCATTTTATTGTCTTCTTATCTGAAATACCATAAGTCTTTTATTATGGTAGCCAAAATGAAGCACATACACATATCACAGTTTAATTTAGGAATTCCTTAAATATTATCTATATCTACAATACAATTCAATAAATAATTTATTGGCAAAAACCAGGAGCAGATCTTAACAATTAATGAACAGCAAAATGATTCCATTGTAAGTTTGAGTATTTATTAACTTTTAGGCATAGCAAGGATTGTAAATTGTTCTCTTTTTTGGTTGAGTGGTAAAATAAACCAGCAATCAACAATTGGATTAATTCTGGCTACTCAATCATTTATAATAGTCATAATAAGGTAGTATTTTACTAGCATTGATTGAAAAGCTTTTAAAATTATCAATGAAGTCTTTTTCAACGTTTTGAAAAAATAAATTTTACTAATCTTTTTCCTCCATTAAATTTACAAAAAGTATTTTGAAGATATTACATTTTTTCTTATTTTTAAAGCTGATTGAAACTTGAAAATAATTCATCTTTTATTTTTTTTTCAGTTAACGATGTTCAATATAACTTATTTGTTTTAAAAATAAAATTATTGTAGTCATAATAAATAAATTAATTGCTTGTTAGAATTAATGTCAGTTTCATTATATATACGATAAATTTTAGAATTACCAAGTTAGTAGCCAAAAAGTTCGAATTATCTTACAAAGTTTGTAATAAGGTAAAAATGCATACTTATCTTCTGATGTTTTATTGGCTTCCAGCAATTTTCAGTTTCAACATCTTTGTCATTTCTTTTAAATAGTATGAAATTGGCATTTTTTAATGACTATCATTCAATGCATGGCTATCACACACTGTAGAAGAGTAATACAAGGATAACTTCAGCTTTTCACCTTGACATTGAAATTAATTTAATTTGACAATTAATAAAGATAAAAAATAAAAGTAAAAGCCAATTAACTTTGTTATTAAAACTATATATATATTTTATTCTTTTCTTTGTTTCTTTAGTCTTTCTTTAATTTTAACATCACCACAATTTTTATTATAAAATTCTCCTTTTATATATCTGTGCAAGTGTGTATTTTGCTGTATCCTTTGACACATGATATATTGTTATCCAATTCAATTTGCAATATGGGAAGTGGGTTATTTAACACTAGCATTAATCTGACTTTTTAATTAGTTTGAACGTGGCTCTTCTAATTAAAGAAACTTAAATCACATGTCTAAACTTGTTACATAATTATCTATAAAAAAAAAAAAAATTTAATAAAATAATATATTTTATCTTAAAATACACTTTTTAAATTTGAATATCCTTTATTTAAAAAACTCATTAAATCTATTTTATTTGAGAGTTCCTTCTTAATATTACTATAATTATTATTCAATACTGTTTTAAGTATTATTTTTTTAAAAAAAAATTAATTAATACTTTTATTAATTCCCAGGCTTACTTTACATACATACACTTAAACATCATACACACACATGTATTTCAGGAAATAATAACCTACTTTTAAATATAATAATTAAATAAAATAAAATTAAACTAACAAATTTATCAGATCCAAAAACTATTTTCACTCAAATATTACCCAAATAATTAACACTTTATTAAATATTATTTTTAAAGTTATTTTAATTCTAAACAAACCAAAATAAAACTTTAACATATTTAATAAATCATAAATGGCAAACATTTATTTAACATAACTGCTTTAGAATAGTATACTCTAATTTTCTACATTTTTATTTATTATTGTCAAACTCCCTCCACTCATAACTTTGACACCATCCACCTCAGATAAATACAATAATGATCTGAAGTGGATGGTGTTAAAGTTGTGAGTGGAGAGAGTTTGACAATGGTAAATTAAAATGTAGCAATTTACTATAGATAAATACTCTTCATATAATAGAGATATATATGGGAGATAATGACCTGGGCCAACTGATGAGTACTGATTCAGCACGAAATGCATCTTGGGGATCATTTGTCTTTTATTGTATCATTATTTATATGAATTTAAAAAGAATGGGGAAGTATGGAGTTTGATTAATATATCTATACTCTAATTTTATAATTGTTCATTTTGACTGCTACATTAAGATTATAGACATATATCAACAAACTAAGTAATATTTCTTAAATGATGACTAATAAAGTATAGTTAATAAACTATTTTATTGACAGTTGAGAACATTTAACTAATACCTATGCAATTTAATTTCAACAAATTTCACTTGGAACAAGATTAGTTTTATTTAAGGAAAAAAAAATTGAATTATTATGAGTTATATTTAACCCATGTGGGATTAAATATACAGTTACGATATATATATATAATTAAATAGATTAATGCATCTAGATTAAAACTTTTTTTCATGTTTGTTTACTTATATATATATATTTACATATCTTATAGACAAATATCAGTTGTAGACTTCCTATTTCTGACATAAACATATCTAACCTTCTATAAATCTATTTAATTCTCACTAATAATAATTTACTTCAACATTTTCTGTTTATATCTTAAATGTGAAATTAAAGTTATTCTTCTAAAAATCTTGTATTTTATTGCATCAGAGCAAAGATCTACTGGCCATTCTAATAAATCATAAATTACATTAAAATGTTATTTTTTAAATATATACCTATCTCTCAAAGTTTTTGTAATTCCACATGAATATTAAGCAATTCATTGTGAGTTGTTTGATTTCATCTCCACTGTAGCTTTTACAATCTTTTCTTTCATTATTACATAGCCCACTTTATCTTTATTTATCGCATTTTCCTCTTTTATTAACCCAAATGAAGGTTTTATTTTTTTATTTTACAAATTATTTGTATATTTATATATAATTATTTATATTTTTTCATTAAATCTGTCCTCTCAACTAATGACCTATTTTCTACTTGCCAGAATATTTTATTTTACTATACATTTTTATCTATATTTGCTGTGCAAGTCTTGCTTGCTTCACTATATTCATTTTCAAACAATACTTATCTATTTTATTTCACAACCGAAGTCACTGTTTAATTTTATATACATATATTTTTTTTTAGTATCAATTTGTACTTTTCCATGTTTTCTATTACATTTTATTCATCATTTCATCATTGTTAATCCTGTGCATTATTTGCTCTTTTTCTTTTAACTAGCCCTTTTTAGTTTTTACTCCATTATTTTCAATATTTTATTTAAAATTACATTATCAATTATTATTTACAATTTTTTTTTTTTTTTCTAAGACATTTGACAACTTTTTTTTAATGTCTTTATTTAATTTATTAGTATCTCATTTTTTACTTATAGTATAGAACATTTTATATTCTTTTAAAATTAATTTCAATTCTGCTACTGTGTTTTGAATCCATATCAGCTCCAGAGAATATGCTTATGTATTTTTATTTTCTAAACTTTTCATTTTAATTCAATGTTAATTTTAGTATCACCATGGAATCCAAACATTGTTGTCACATTTTGATAAGTATTCTTCAGAATATGGCAATCTTTATTTTGTTGGCCACAAATTTTAATCTTGGAAGAACTGTTGTAGAAGTGAATGTTTTTTTATAATCTACTAATGCAAAATATAATGGAAACTAACCTTTTTCAATACTTGTATGTAATCCATTGTGCTAAAATTGCTTTTAAATTCAGCTTGTTCTTTTGGTTAATTTGAACCCAGATTTTGCAGTAGATGAATTGTATTTATCTCGATAAAGATCCAGTATAGTATTGATAGAAGATTGATAGACCTATAGTTTTTAATATCTTTCTTTCATATTTCTTAAATATTAATATTATTACTCCATTCTTCCAATTATTTACTACATCTTTATTTATCATTTAAATATTTTGTATATAATTTTGTCAACATTTTTTCTATTTCTGCTTCTTTTAATATGCAATAATTCCATCATTTCCTGGAGATATTTTGTATATAGTTTGCCAACATTTTATTTATTTATTTATTCACCTGCTTCTTTTAAATTATATTCTAATTCTGTTATTTTCTGGAGCTTTTTCCTTCTTCATAGACATAATTGCAAATCTATACTCTTCACTTAAAATATTTGGCAATTCAAAAAATATACTAATTGTAATGATTACTTTTTTTTTTTGTTATTATTATATAATTTTTTTTATAGAATTCTTCCTCAACTTTCATGATGTTGTTTTTTTTATTAATAATTTTATCTTTTCATCTTATCACTGATTCAACTTTTCTTTAAATGTCAAGATATTGTTTTATACTTTTGATATTTTTATGTTTATTTTTTTTACAATTTACAGTTATATTTTCTTCACTGTTTTTGGATTACTTTACAGAACTCCAGATATTGAATTCTTAATGGGTCATTTCAAAATAATTTTATACTCTTTTTTTTTTTTCATAAATTATCTTGTCTCAGTTGAAAATTTATTGGTGAATTCCTCATTTCTTGTACTATCTTTACTGCAATTCTTAGTAGAGTATTAATTGTGTTCATATTATTGATTTCAGTAAAGTCTGAACCATCTTCAAACTCTGCCAGTATTTTAAAATAATTAGCAAGTTTTAATGTAAATTCATTGGGATGTTTTTTAAAGTTAGATTATCATTAATGTTTTTTAAAAATAATTTTCATCTCTCTTGTTATGTATTAACTCTCATTTTATATGTCAATAATTAATGACTATTTTCAGTGTTGAATCTATTAAAAACATTACAATCTTGAAATGCATATTTTATTAACACCAAAATATAATTTCATTCTGCTGTATTTTTCAATAGGTTGCTTTCTTGTTCTTTTCCATAAATCATTTTTCTGAAATAAAGGAATTCATATTATGTAATTTTTTTTTCTCTGCAAATTCTACAAACTCATATTGCCTTATTTTTTTACTCTCCATATTTACTCATAATACTTTCATCTTACAATTGTTTTCCACTCCTAGAATTAAAGTATACATTGTTAATTGTAAAATATTATTTAGTGTGATCAGAAGCCTTTTGCACATCTGTATAAACATCCTTTTATTTCTTTATCATAATGAGACCTTGTAATTAATCTTGCCACTCTATCTGACATACTTGATCTTCCATTTTTAACTTATAATATATTTCACATCACTTGAACTTCCAATATCTTTGCCTTTAGAAAGACTCATGTCATCTTTTCAAATCAGTTATATACTTCATCTTTTTTTTCCAGATAACAAAATATCCTATTTAATATTAGACAAGTTTTTTTTTAATTCGTAGATCTTGAAAGTGACCTGCATTTGTAGATGGCTAAATAAAAGTTCATCACATAAGTTTTATGACCAATTGTCCCAAGTGTGTTTGTGGTCTTTTGCAATCGAGAAGTTTGCTTTGGCAGTGAAGCCAATTAGTTATGACATTGTAATTTTTAAATGTTAGCTAGATTATTAATTTTGAATTTAGTGTAGAGTAATTTGTTTATTTTTATTGACTAATTTTCATTATTGATATTTTATGTGTGTGTGTATTTATAGAAATGGGAATACAATTTAAGATACCCATTAAAAAATTGTTTAGTTTTTACTATATGTTAAATTACATTTTATTTCATAGAATCTGATACACTATTTTTTTCGATTTTTTTTTTTTGAGAAATTTGATAAATGTGAGGTACAATATATCATTTCAAATTTCTGTAAAGATTATTTATAAAAATCTTTATAATGACAGAATTATTCTTTTGTATTGATATTAAAATCATAGTTAAAAATGTTAGTCATATTTTCTTTTTTTTCCAAATGGAAGTTCTCCATATCTTTTTAAGTTTTTAAAACTTCAATAGTTTTCTTTATGAATCAGATGTGTGTATGTGTTTGTATATTTTCAATTTGTATTATATATATATATAGTAAAATATTCTATTAACTTTATTTCATTTTTAGATCCGAGAAAATCTTGGTGTAACATTAGATAATCAAAGCAGTCCTCCTCCTCCTGAATTGATCCCACCCTTATTTATTTTTTCTCCTTGGTTGTTAAAGGTAATTAGTCTAAATAATCGTAAAATTATTTTAATTGCAAAATTCTTTTTTTTTTTTTTTTTGCATATTTATTTTATAAAAAATTTGTAATTATGTTAAACCAGTAATACAATACTTGAAAACACTAACTAGCAAATACGTTCTACATTTTTTTAAAAGTAATTTTGAACACATTATTTAACATTTTAAAAAGTAAGCTTGTTTGTTATATCATTTAATCTTTAAAAAAAAAAAGAAAAAAAGACTTAAAATGTGCAAAAACTTTAAATTTTATGGATTAACAAAAATCTCATAACAAAGTAGGTGTTAAACCACTAAACATCACATGAAGGCCTCAAGCCAGAAACTAGTCTGGGGATATTGGATGAGTAGGCACTAGATAGGGATTTTATGCACAAGCCTTCTGGCATCCATTGATTGCTCTTGTTAGCACAAGATGGCACTACTATATGGAGAGTGTTGTTTTGTTTTGAATTGTTTAAAGTAGGTGTTAACATATTTTAGAAAAATTAAATAAATTAAACATTGTTCACTGCTGCTAATTATTAATTTATCAAGATTTTGTTATCTTATAAAGTAATTTTTTCTGAAATATTTATAAAATGATATACTGAATTGTTTTTTTTCCTCAAGAAGATTGGAAGGGAAAAATAAAAGGAATTTTGGAATATCTTTTTTTAAAAAAATGTAAATAATCCATATCAAAAGTCTTCTGAGAATAGTAAACTAAAAATTCTGTAGAAATTATTTTGCAAAGCATAAACCTGTAGTGGCACATTCCCATCATAAAAATAATGCCATATTTTTTAAAAAAATCATATAATTAATTATGGTTATGATGCTTTTGATCATTCTTAGGAGAAAAATACTATTAAGACTTATGGATTAAATAACTTTTAGCATCAAGTTTTTTTTTTTTTTTTTGTAAAAATAATTATTATTTTCAATGATAGAATTTATTGATTCAGAAACTCACAAAATATTTATTTATAAATTAGCTTTAAAACTTATTTACATATTTGCAATAATAAATTATTGAACATGATAGATTTTAATGGTTGCTTTCTGTCTGAAAATTATTTTGTATTAATTTGTATGCAAATTGAAATATATATTATAGAAATTTCTATACAGATGGTATGTTATTACATAACAGAAGATTGGGAATATTTGTAAAAGAACTTTGTTGTGAAATGATTAGTGTTTTGACTTGCTACGCTTATAATCCAAATTCAATCCAGAGCACAATGAGTTTTTATAAAGCTGAAAAATTTCATTCATTATTGATTGGGAATATGGTATCTTAACAATTTTTAACTCGAAGTACAACTAATATGAATTAGGATGTATGCATACTCATATTTCTTTTGGACAAATCACAGAGGGGTGAAAAATAAATAGATAGACATTACAGCACGGTTGAGACATTTGTTTATATTTGCAATTTAAACAGAGCAGGATATAGTATTAATTATACCATTTATAAAGATATTGAAGGTTACTAATTTTAAAAATATTAAAAAATGGTTATCTTCGATATTCCTGCACAATGTAATGAACAAGCTTTTTGTGCTGAATTTAAAAATATATTTTTAGATATTGTGTAGATAATACTATGATTAATTTTTAAAATTCAGTCATAGATTTATTATGTCAACCATATTCATATGACTTCCTGATTATAAGATTGATGACTGGTGTTACATTGTACTGTTTAAATATAATCGTGAGTGATATGTAGTTCAAGACTTTTATATAAAAATATAGTATTTGTATTAGAAATGATTGTTTGAAGATGTCTTAAGAAAGTAAGAGATATTTTTTCAGTAGCTAAAAGATTTACAGAATAATTGAAATATGAGATGCAAAATCACAAAAATATACAGAAACTTAAGAAAAAATGATTTAAGAGTATTTTCTTGTCAAGAACATACTTTGCATAGACACACTTAATTAAAAAAATACAACATTTATTTGATATTACATTTTTATTATAATCATTGGAAGATAAAATAATTTATTCAGATGGAGAATTGATAAAAATAAAATTGAAAAGATATAGTTGATACATATGTGAAACTAATAACAATCAAATGGGAGAAGGGTATTACTGACAATAGTTCTGAGTGTAAGAATTGATAATCATCTTGCTAAAATTGAAAATAGTTTGAGAACTCCATTTAAAGAAGCTATAGATATGATATTAATCAGAAACTAAATTGAATGGACAATAACTTACTTGGGAACTATAGAATTATTAATATAATGCCTATTTTTTCATAACACTTTAATTTTGTGCAGCATGTCATTAAATGATATTTTCATGACAGAAAATAAGCGAAAGAAAAAATTATTTTCTGAAATCATAATTAAACAATCTACTTGATTTATAACACATTTAGAATTTTTATTATGATCAAACATTTTTTACTGATAATCTTGACTACTAATTTTTATCCCTTAACTTTCATGGAATTGATCACAGAGTTGTCTATAAAATGTTAGTTACTAATTTATATTGATTTATTATTTATAATTTTCATGTGTCATTCGTGATTATATTTATAAGCATTTCTATATCTCACTTTATTTTTCAATAATTAGGTATTTTCTTTTAAGATACCATTTTTTTTTTTTTAGTTTTAAATTACTATCAATATATCCATCATAACTTTCTCCCCCTCAGTTATTACTATTTATTTTTTCAATATTCTATAAATTCTAACCTTGCCATTCATCTTTTTGCTTTTTCCAACTCAACATTTTTTTGGTTTTTTTCTCAGTTATCCACTTTGGTGTACATTTTCATTCTTAGACTTCAAATAAAGTATTTAATTAATCTTTTTTTTTTTTTTATAAAAATTTTGTTTCTGCATCACAGTTTTATTCTTTTTTTTTTTAAAAAGATATCTTTTGACAATTAAATACATTTCTAAATATATAAAAAGCCATATCTGCTCTATAATTTTTTATCTAACTATCACTTTTATAATTATTATTATTATTTTTTTTTGTTTTCATTTATTTTTATCTCAAACTTATTATAATTTTATTTTTACTCATTTATCTTCTTTAGCCTTTTATTTAAATTAGTATTAAGTCAAATAATGAAAACAGAATTCCTACTTTTACATCTTTCAAATATATATATATTCTCTAAGTAATCTAATTTTATAATTATATTCTGGCATGCTGCGAATTTCTTTTCCTCAATGTATCTAAAATTTGACATCTCCACTTTATTTTTTCTACTGTCTTTAGCTATTTTTTAGCTAGAAATATATATTAGAAGTTTATAAAGTTTTCAGCAACATCTTATCTTTATAGCAGTTATATTACTTTGAATCCCTCAATATTTTATCATATTAAGCATTTTCTCCTTTGGACTCATAATTTTGGAAATATAACCAACCTATTAATCATTTTCTGTATAAATATACAATTTTTTCAGCTTTGTTTTTTTTCTTCAATGTAAATATTCTAATATTTTGGCCTTGTATTTATTTCTACAGATTTTAAATAGAGACTTTAAGCAATGGTCCAAAGATATATAATTCTTGATTTTTAAAATTTATTTAACAAATGCAATATAATATTTGTTGTTATTAGTTTATGTTATTTTTTTAAAAAATATAAGAAATGGATTTTATAGATGTGTATATGTAAATACTTGATTTACTAAGCCTGTTAAAATAAGTGAAGAAATCATTTTATATAATAATCTTTATTTTTCAATATTTGTCATTATAGGGGAGAGCTTTTGTGAAAACTCAATGTAAAGATTTTAGAAATATTAGTTTCCTATAGCTAAAATATTGAGTTTAAATATATATTTTTTATAAAATAGGTGATGAAAATTGAAACATCTAAAAAAAAAAAAAAAAGGCTAAAAGTTAAAAAAACTTATTGAAGAAATTAATGAACAGTATTTCAATAAATTAGACATTTTTGTATGTTGAGGAATATGTTAGGAGAAACTACATAAGATAAAATAAAAAAAGAAAAAATGAAATAATTTGATACTTAATCGTACTAAGGATGGTAATTATAGGAATCTGAAAGGGACAAAACAGATATGAAGACTGGGACAGTAGCTTGTAGTGACTTATGAAATTGCATTTGTCATATTCTTAAATGTAACTGAACAGGAAGTATCCAAAGCTTCTAATGCATTCTATAACATAAATAAACATTGGAAGTTTCAGTTATGGCCTGTTCAGTTACATATAATCCTGATTTATTTATTATTTATACACACACACATATATATTATCCATTATTTAAAATGTTTATATTACAAACAGTTATTGCATTTACAATTAAAAGTGAATATAGGTTGGTTTGTAAAGTTAATGAAATAAACACATGAAATAAAACATCAAGTCTCCGAGAAATCATCTATCCTAAAAACATGCAAAACTACTAAATCTAACTGGCCTAGAAGACATATAACCTTTTTTGTTTTTTAACTCAAAAAGAGAGAGCTTTCAACTAGTTTCTTATCAGAATTTGTATTGCAAATGATTTTTTTACAATAATGGAAATACTATTCATGAACAGACTAGTTATCCAATTGCTTTAATAATGAAAAGAAATATACAATAGAATTTATAAGAAATTTTAGATATTGTCATATCAGATACTAATATTTTTATCTTAGAATATTATAGTTAGAAAGTGATGATTTATAAATGGCAAGTAGTTAAAAAATTTGTGAAATGGTTATCAAAAAGAGAAAGATTAATTGTGAAATTTTTTTGGAAAATAAATGGCTAAGAATTTATAATAATGCAATTAAAGAATTGAAATAACAACGTAAAGCTGGATTTAAATGATTATTGCAATTTTGTTTATTTAAGAATTTAAAATTCTTATCAGTTTGTTAAAAAACAGTATATGCTATGGTTGTATTATAGATCATCAATTAGTTTTTATAATTATCATAAAACTCTTCTTTAACTTTTATTTTATTTTTGTCTTTTATGTGTTGTGTTGAGTTCAGATGGCCATATTTATTTTGTGAGTGACTGCTAATGATAGTTTTGAAAACCAACAGTGGTATATTAGATGGCATAGATTATTAAAAAAATGAGAGATTATTGTTAATTGGATGCATTATTTCAATCAGATGGACAATAAATTATTGATAGAAAATAAAATACGTCTGCCATATGTAATTTCTAGGAATATCTTTTTATAAAAGTTATCAGTAATAACTGACATTATTTTTTTTTTTAAAGGAAATTTAATCAAAGTAAGAACAGAAAAAAATTTGGAAGCAGATTACACATTAACAAGTATAAAAATTCATGAAAATTGTGGCAGTTTTATAAATCAAGTATTTAGATAACATTTTAAAATAGAAATATTGTGAAAACAAGTTTGTTTCTATTTAATATTTTATCACAAGTTAATTAAGCCAGAAATTTTAAACCATAATAGTTATGCAGTCTGCTATTGAGATTTTTTTTGCTACATGTAGATGTCATAATCGAATTTCTGTTTTGAAAATTTCATGAAGAGTTTTATTTAATTATTTTTAAAAAAATCATCATTAAGAACAAATTCTAGTTAGAGTAAATTATTTTTTAAGTTACATTAAGGTGCTAATATATATGTAAAACAAACACAGATGTGTGATAAAGATACTGGCATTTTTTATTATTTCGGACGAGCACGCATTGAATAAGAAAGAATTGTTTTATGCTTTATCAAAGAAGTGGCGTGCTGAAGCGCTTTAACCCTCATTTGCATATTAGCCTATATTATTTTATACATTTGCATATTAGTATACTGTTTGAAAATTGTGTTGTCCTTGATAATGAAGGGTAAGCCTTCGAAAACGTTCGATAATTTATAATTTGTTGATATTTATCTATATATCATAGTTTGTTGTTTGAGTTATATTTTGGAATTAATGTGTGTATTTATTTTAACATATTTAAATTTTACATTAAGGTGCTAACTTAAATTTGTTAAGCAAAGTATTAATTTTTACATGGACCATTTGCTAATCAGAGCCAACTTCCACAGCTGTTGGATTTTTTTTTTTTGAGGAAAGAAATATATAAGCTTGGTTGTCAAGTTAATCCAAGTTTATCTTTTGTCATATTAGACGGTGTTGTTAAATTTCATTGTTATTATTATCACTTATAGTTAACTATGTAAAACAATTAATAATTGCCATAAAATTCATTTCATGTCCTTTCAGATGTTAGAAATAATATAACATTAGATAGATTAGTTTTTATGATGGCATTGTTCAGCAGATCTTACCAATATAATGAAATGAAGAGATCATTGCAAAATGTGAGTAATAGATTAAATAATTTTTAGAGAGAAACTTGTAAATAACTTATGTTGAATTATATTGAAGACTGTGTAAACAAAAATTCACTATACAATATCAGTTTCATTGCTGACAAGAAATAATACGAATCTGGAAACTGCTTTTGATAGTATATTGTAGCACTTATTAAATCTTTAAAATCTTTTATTTCACTATTTTTTTATTTTAAAACTTAATTCAGTTATTTATTAATGAAATATTTACAAAATACTTATTTTTTTAAAAAAATTCTAATTCTTCTGAATTAAATATAAAACAGTATATATCTTTTTACTATATTTATCATGATCTCTTGATCATATTCCAAAGTCATTTTTTAAGGTATATTAATGTTTTTATATATTTTGTACTAATACAATAATTTTTTGAAAATGCAAAAATATTTAAACTTAGTAAAGAGTTGACCATTGAACTTTATTTGATAAAAGTATATGCATTTTTTTTTTTTGTATTTCTAATTCATTATTTCTGAAGTAGTTTTTTTATATCAAAGATGTGTCCTTTATATTTACATGTCTGAAGTGAATATGAAACATTTTTTATAAAGTAGAAATTTAATTTTCAAATGTAGTTTCTTACGTAAATGTGTTGTGAAAGTGTACAGCAATAGAATTTTATTAGATGTATATCTTTATTTAACAAAGCAACTCAAATCAATATTTGTAATCATTACTAGAGTGTATATTAATGATTTATAAGATATTTCTTATAAAATTATCTTACAAATAATTTTAATATTTTGAAAGTTTGGATCGGGAATGGATTAAAATATAAAGCATTTGAAATTTATTAAAAGTATTGGTTTTACAATTTTTGTATGATTTGAACTTATTTAGGTAAAGCATAGTTATATCTATTGAATTTGAGAGGAACAAGATAACAAAGTAATATAACATAGCAAAAAAGTTTTAAGATATGAAATAACTGAAGATTGATAATCATAATAATAATTTTAAATTTCTAAAGATATGTGATAATTATAAGAAATTGATATTTTTCAATCTCATTACCTAAAGCTTGAAACCCATGAATAATATTATGATAAACTTTCAAAATGCCAGGCAATTTTAAAAATTGAGAGGAAAATAAAAAAACAAATAAAAAACAATTTTTATATTCTATTAAAATAATTAATTTTGTTTTTCATCAATTGAAAATTATCTTCAAGTAATTATAATTTCAAGAGTGCAAACATATTTAAATTATTACTTATGTTTTAATATTTCAGGCTACATCATTACCTGATAAATTCTTACAAGGTAAATTACATGCCTTAAGATTGTTATGCACAATGATTGTTCGGCGGAATGATGTACATTTATCGTTTGACCAAATGATAGAATTTTATAAAATTCTGCATCGTGGATTAGTAGGAACTAATCAGGTAAAAAAATTAAATTAATTTTTATAGTGATTTGCATTAATTAATCAATTATTTTTTCAATGTATGGATCCAATTTTATATTACATATGTTGATTACTATGGATTAATGTTTTGTTTATTATGCATATAAATATTGAAAGTTTTAATGATATTTTCTGATTATTTTTTTTTTTTATTGCAAAAAACCAGACTGGTAAACTGAAATCAAATCATATCTAGTAATTATTTTATCTCTGTAAATCAAAAATGGAAATAATTTTATAGGAGATTGGTCAAATATACACATTTATTAGATGATTTGATTTCAATTTGCCTGTCAGTTTTTAATTGGTTGCTTAATTACATCTTAACTAAAATCAAAATACAAAAACATTTTTTAAAATTAAGATTACGAAATGCCCAAGATTCATTGTTACATACTAAGTACCTATATTGATTATATATCTGTGTTATGTTTGTTTTCTATTTGGAAAACAATGTAAATTGGTCTAAACTTTCCTGCTGAATAGTATTTATTGGACTTACATCATCTTGATAAAAATGTTTGTTTTTCACATATATCTTCTGTATATTTTATGGTTGGTGTATGTTGCTGCCATGACTAATATGAGTTTCACTAAAGTTTTTTTTATTTTTATTTAAATACTAAATAATCTAGTAGAAAATAATAGAAATGGGCTGGCATTTCAATATTTTTGCAAACATCTCTTTAGAGCTTAGTTAACAAGTCATTGAGAGTTTTTTTTTCTTTCTGAAATTGTAATAGTTACATGGGATCTTTTAATGACTTATTTGATTAACATTTTAAATTTATACAATGGATTTTTTAAAAATCTCAGCAGTTTTATTTAGCAGTTTTGAGACTAATACTGTAGTTAATTAGTCCCATGTAAATTCTCATGCAAGTATATGAAATTGAGCAATCACAGAATTAGTGATACAAGATAAGGGCATATTTTTGCATTAAAGGAAAGTTAAAGAGCATGAGGTTTTTATTACATATCAAGTCAATTAATACTACCAATTTCGAAAAGACTTTTATTTTAGTTACAGTTAACAGATTGCTAAAGAAAGCTCTTGAGATTTTTTTTAAAGATGAAATAGCATGAATTATAAATTTTAATTAATTAAACTTCTTACTATTTGGAAAAAAAAACATTGGAAGTATTTTTTTCTCTTTATAATTTTCAGGCAATGATTGTTAAGAACGAAAATGAGGAAGAAAGCAAAAATTTAAAAGATTATATATACTCTTATAACTTCAGAAAATGAAAGTAGCTCTCAACTTTTGCTTAATCTAATTTTGAAGAAAGTAGCTGAGAAGGTATTGAATATTAGCTACCTACTACTAGATTTTTATTTGATTAATTTATGTACTTAAATAAGAAAAAAATATTTTCAGAAAATTTTTATCAGTCATAAAAGATTATTCAAAATGTGAAATATATATGTATGACCAATCAATTTTTATTTCCCGAGTTGATTTTGAGTGCAAATAATATCACGGGACAGACGATCACCTTTTTTAAATATTAATATTATTACTGCATTCTTCCAATCATCTGGTACATCTTTATCATTTAGACATTTGGTATATAACTTTGCTAAAATTTTTTTTATTTCTTCACCTGCTTCTTTTAATATATCAATTATAATTCCATCGTTACCTGGAGCCTTTCCTTTCTTCATACATTTAATTGCATGTCTCACTTCTTCATTTAAAATTCTGGGCAATTTGGAAGATGTAATAGATATAGGAGGTACTTGTTCTTTATTACTATATAATTCTTGATAAAAGTCTTCTACCCATTTCATGATGTCATCTCTCTTTTTAGTAATAATTCCATCTTTTTTTCTTATTGCAGATATAAATTTCCTACCAATACCAAAATGTTGTTTTACATTCTTTAGACTTTTATTTTCTTCTACAGCTTTCCTTGCTAGTTCACAGTTATACTTTCTTATATCATTTTCAACTCTTTTCCACACCATTTTACAAAATTCGAGATATTCAATCCTTTTTAATGCATCATTTTTGTATATCTTCATATTCCTTCTTTTCTTCATAAATTCTCTAGTCTCAATAGAAATTTTATTGTCAATTGCTGCTTTTTTCTATCAGCTATCTTTGTTGCAGTTTTTAAAAGTGTATCAGTTATTTTCATATTAATTTCATTCAAATCTGAATCATGTTCAAAATCAACTAATACTTGAAACCGATTTGTAAGTTCTAATTAAAATTCATTAGAATGTTTCTGAAGATTAGGAATATCAACTGTAAATATTGTTTTTCTTAATAATTTTTGTCTCTCTAGTTTTGCATTAACACGTATCTTACATCTTACTAAACGGTGATCACTTCCTGTGTTAAATTTATTAAGAACATTACAATCTTGAAATATGTATTTTCTGTTAGTCAAAATATAATCCAATTCTGCTGTACCTTCATTTAGATGCTTCCATGTCCATTTCCTTTTAACATTTTTCTCAAAAAAAGAATTCATAATATAAAGTTTTTCTTTTTCTGCAAACTCCACAAGTCTACGTCTTCTCTCATTTCTATTACCATAACCAAAATTACCTACAGCACTTTCATCTTTCATTTGTTTACCAATTGTAGCATTAAAGTCTCCCATAATAATTTTAAAATGTCATTTACTCTGATCAAAAGCCTTTTTTACATCCATATAGAAATCTTCTACTACTTCATCACTATGAGAACTTGTTGGGGCATAAACCTGAATTATCTGCCTTTGGTATCTGCTTTTAAGTTGTATAACTAATCTTGCCACTCTGTCCAATACACCATCAATCTCCACAATATTGTTCTTCCACTTTTTATTTATAATGAATCCTACTCCACTTGTATTTCCAATATTTGTGCCTTTATAATAGAGTGCATATCCACTTTTTAAATCAATTGTTTCTTCACCGTTTCTTCTAACTTCACAAAGTCCAATAATGTCTCATTTAATATAAGACAGTTCTTCTTCTAATTCTTGCAATCTTCCTTCACTTGAAAGTGATCTGCAGTTGTAAGTACCTAAATAAAAAGTTGTCATCAAATAGCAGCCTGGGTTCGCAATCAGGGGATTCTTAGCACCCTCCGCCTTCGGCCACCAACCGCTGCCTTGGTTGCTGACTTTACAGCCTCCTGGGAATAAGGGCCATGATTTAAGTAATGAGTTATAAAACTAATAATCAAATGTATAGAAAGATTGTATATGCAGGCATATAATCAAATTCTGATTCTTGTTTATGTTTTTGTTTATTCTTGTTCATGCTTTGGAGTCACTCTGGTTTTGCTATATATTTTATAACATTATTTTCAAGTCTATAGCTAACAAATGGACTATATGCAAATAAATTATATCTATGTGATACAATAAATATAACAAGATAGCATCACTTGTCTGCATAAAGAATATAAACATCACTTGTGTGCATAAAGAATATAAACATCACTGGTGTCCATAAAGAAAATAAACATCACTTATGTACACAAAAAAATATAAAATGAAGAGAAGAAACTCATTTTATCAGTGATATAGACAGTAGTCTACAATTTCTAGTTTTAGTTAGACAAGAAGCCAATTGCTACGATGATTTCTTTTGTATCCTTTATTAGGATTAATCTTTTTCTTTATAGATGCCTTTGACATTTGGAACTGTTGGGGTACAAGATAAAAATAAAGAATTCATATCCAACTTCTTTTGGAGATTGTGAAGCTATGGATTATCTCAGCTAAGACATGTTATACATGTTCAGAAAGATAATTTTGTGTGGAATACAAAGAAATTATCACTGAAGATGTAATTTGAATCTCGGATGTGAAAATTTCTTTTTCCCCTTATTTTTTTATATAGTTATCACTATTTATCTTATGCTTATTGTTTGCCTTAGTTTTTCTAGGTTCTATTAATGTAATTTTTTTAGCTTTAGCATAATTAAAACTGAAGTTATTGTGTAAATTGTGTCTCAGGTCAGTCTTTTAAAAAAATCAATATGGCGTTTTGGACCGAAAGTGTTTAAATGACAATTTAGGAATAATTTCAAACAATAAAGTAACAGTATGCATCCACAATAATTAATTTAGATGAGAAAACGAGAATAAAAGATTTAAATATAAAAATCAAACTAACGAGCAATTTTTGTTAAAATGAATAAAACTTTACTAATAAATTTTAAATGAAGCCCCTGCTTTTTTTCCCTATTAAACGAATAAAATAAACCCTTATTAGACTTGGGAGGTTGAATGATATTGGCATATTAATTAAAGAGCTTAAATTGTCTACATATATAACATGAATAAGTTAAAGATATCTAATGGAGTCACACAAAATTTTATATACGAGTTCAAGCATGAAAGGTAAGTTAAAAATCACACAAAAATAGTAGGGATTACAGAGAAAGAATTCAAGAACAAAATTAGCAGGAGTTATACACTAATACATTAATTAAGTCATAGTTTTATTACATATTATACAAATTTAAAGAAGCTCTTTATTAAGTAAGGTTACCTCAGAAAAGCACATCATCAGGCAGCATCAGCACTCAGACAGTCATCTTGTGCGGACGGTCAGATGGATGGAATATGGCAGCAGCATGCAAATAGTTCTCCGAGAAAAGAAGAGAAAGATGAAAGATTTCCTCTATTCAAAGTTTATAGCTCCAAACTTGTGTTGACTTCTTAAAATTTAAAGTTCTTGAAACACTTCTTGAATCTGAAAATTTGCTTACTGATTGAAATGTTCTGACAGAATTTACTAAGTAACTAAGTAAGTAAGTCCTTTTGTTCTATGGACTCTTTTATACGTTTTTTATAATACCCCCAAGAATGCAGTTTCACATGCCCACAGCTATCCCTGTAATCTCTCGATTTTAATTAGTAAAAATATTTAATTAGCACAATTTTTAAAACAGATAAGGCTCGAAATACCATTTTGGATATTTGTAAAGATTTGCAAATGAACTAACAAAAGATTCCTCATAATTTTAATTAAGATTTATAATTTTTAATTAGTAAAAATAATCTGACTACAGATAAAGATTGTTTCAGTATTTGGAGCCTTCCCCATTTTTCTTTTTGTTTTTAAATTCAAACATTTTAATTAAAATACATATATAAAAAAAATATATATAGTTAAAACTATATAAAGAAAATGTCTAATTTTCAGCAATAATATTGCTAAGATTATTGCTTCATATATATATCCATCATATATATATCCATACCACGCACACCATTATTTTATTTTACCAAATATTTTTATAGCTTTATTTAATTATTACAATACAATGTGTGGGTGAAATGGCATATATCTACAGCTAGGTCTGAATTGTGGGCCCTGCAGGGTAGTACGGCTGGTGAAGCATGAAGCTCTATGTAATTAGACATCGACTACTTTAATATATGTATATACATATACATATATAGATTCACATAAGCAGCAAAAAAAAATTATTAGTTTAATCTGCTGTTTTGTGTTTAATTGCATATAAATTAATTTTGTGATTCCTGATAGTAATAATTATTTATGTATTTGTTAATTTTTATTTATCTCAGTGTATATTTGCGGCCTAAGTGTTATTTGATTATCAGTTTTTCTGTTGCTATGGGTATTATTTTTTTGTTAAATAAGCCACAATAATTTATCTTGCATCTTGCCGGCAGAAGGTGATATTTTTGTCTTATAATATATGGCTTATAATGCTACTTAAATTTATAGGAAAGTGAATATAGCATCAAAATGAAATTTCAAAACAAATGATTATTTGAGTTTTTATAAAATTTACTTATGTAGGATGGGGTGGAGTAGAATTATAGTTTTATTTATGAATTTATTTTATCAAACGATTTTTATAAAATTAAGTTATAAGTGTCATTGCAGTAATTCCCTATATTCTAGGTTAAATAGAAAAAAAGTAAATAGATGTTGATTATGATAGAATTTTCATCTAAACAAATATAGATTTTAATTTTAGATAAAGTAAACTAATTTTGTATATATGGAAGCATATATAAGTAAATGTATTAATGAAAAATAAAAATGTGTTATTTCTCTATGTGTACTTTTTTACATTTTAAAAATATGCTAAATTGTTGTAAGAAGCAGTTAATAGAAAATTAATATTAAAAGTTATTTGGTAATTGGAGAGCATGTCCATTATTCAAAATTTATATATAAATTATAAAATATGCTACCAAATTGTGTAAAAAGTATGGGGACATTTTTTCCACACTCTCTCAAAAGTGAATTCATTAAAATTAGGCAGCATAAGTGAACACTTAATTTGAAGAGATATATTTTTGATAAAATGATTTTTCTTCTAATGACTTTATTTGAATTATATTTTGAAGCAATTATAAGTAAATTTGATGTTACAAAATTTTAACTTAATTTTTTTTTTTTTCATTTATTTGTTTTTTTAGGCTGTTGCTAGTACAATTATTAAATATTGCGGTCCAACTTTTTTTGCTTTAAGTTTTCCAGGATCCACTATGTTGATTCTGGATTTTATTCATGCTGCCAATACTATAGTTTCTGCAAATGAACTCAAAGAGGTAAGCCTGTTTTTATTTACTCTCAAAATATTATTTTATTCACTCTCCTTGTGTATTATCAAATGATACATATGAATTTCTAGTATACATTAAGCTTATCAATAATATACATTAATATTAAACCTAGCAAAGTTAAAAGTGGAACATAAAATGGAATACAATTATTTAACATAAGATACAGAATTATGCTGAAAGCATACATTTTGTCAATGAACATATATGTCATGTATAAATTACCATTAAAATTATCGAGCATATTCAAAATTAGAAATGATTACGAAATATAACTTGTGTTGCATATGACATAATGTATTTCGTTTTTTTTAGTAATTGTTATAATTTACATTGTCATAAATTAATTAAGAATGAAGACTGTAGCAATTTTCTCCATACAATGAGTTATTTTTTAGTTTATCGTTTATCTTATAAAAGAAATCTAAACTCTAATTGCTTTAATTGTTTTATTCTACTCTCATTAATTAGATTTTCATTACTTTTAGAAAATAATCTTTTTCTAATCTTAATTAAAATTTATAAATCTTTTACTTACTATTTTAAAATAATCAGTCTTTTAAAATTCTTTAATTTATTAAATTTATTATATTTTCTCATTAAGTTTATGCCTATCTATATATGTATGTGCATTTAAGCATACACATACACATCACAATATTGTCGTCTAGTGCAGGCTTTAGTAATCAGTAGATGCTAGAAGATTACCGCATCAAAATACCTATCTAGTATCTATTCATCTCCTTTTATATATATAAAAAATATTTTTTTATATTTATTCTTTAATTTTTAATATGACCTTTTAAGAGACCCCATTACTCAAGCAGAGAAGTAAATATGATTAATATTTACATACCAATCATATCCCTGGTCAGACTGAGATTTAATAAAAATATTAAACCGTCAGTCACCTTTCCCGGCTGCATGAAACATGAAACACGTCATGGGGATTATTTATAAAGGCTTTAAACTCAGAGCACCATCCAATACTTATACTGGAACCCATGAAATGTCACACGTTTCAAGCACTTGACCCATGGCTAGTTCTTAAACATGAGACCGGCAACACATTTACTTAGATAAATGGAGAGAGAGAGACGTAAACAACATTAATAATTTACGTCAATTTATTAACACACAATAACATTAAAAAAATAATAAAATATAAAACACACAGGAGATATTCTACATTTAAAAACAAAGATACATGCTTCTGAAATGAATTCTATTCAAGGGAAGAGTTTTAAGTTTAATACTAGTATTAACAATTTAAGTTTTAATAACGATGTCACGGATAATAGTTACCTAGGTCTAAGTACAGCATAGTTTCTGGTTTTCATATGCGGTTTAAGCACAGTTTCTGGATTTCATATTCAGTTTAAACACAGTCTCTGGTTTCCATAAGTGGTTTAAGCACTGCCTTTGGTTTTCATTTGTGGGTGATCATCTTTTCTTCGGATCCGGTCAGATTCTTGGTAAGCATGTGTGTAACATAAATGAAGCTTCCTGATTCCGCATCTGACGGCATGGACTGGTTCTCTTGATTTGGCATAGCGGGTTTAAACATCAGCAGAAGGCAAGTCAGAGTAAACTACCACAGCATTTGGCTAATGTAACACAGGAGACGAGTGAAGGAAAATGGCCGAACACCAGCATTCGGATCTATGACTCATTTGTTTTTAATGGCACGATAGTAGAAAAATGATTTCATCGTGCTGGACTATTAGTGGCTTGTTGACTTTATTCACTGCAGCTGATTGATCTTGGTTATATTTTAACCGTCTTCTACAATACTTTCTGTATAGCCTGAATCTCAAGTCTGAAATCTGAATAATCTTGAATGACTGAATGAAGAATATGAATCTCACTGAAGACAATAGAGAATGTCTGCCTTTTATACACTCTGACCCCACCTTTGCTTGAGTTTCAACCACACTCTCAATATATTTTATCTTTTAAATTCTTTTAATTAAAAGTTACATTCCTTTATTTTCTTGTTTTTCTATTTTAATTACTGTGAGATTAGCTATATTGTTCAACTAATCAGTCTGGAATCTTAATCTCCAGAACCCTGATTAGTTTAGTACGATTTATTTTAATTAATCATAAAAAATTTTTTGATTAAAAAATCCTTTAACAAAGAATATTTTTTTGACAGAATTATACAAAAATAAAAGCACATAAAAGAAAGACAAGTTATAATTAATAAATAATTTCTAACTTATTGCTAACATTTTCTTTATATTTTAACTTTTTTTCCCCCAAACTATTAATTATGATTATTTAAAATTTTATTTAAAAAAAAAAAAAGTAAATCATGTAAACTGTATATAGACACACACTTATGCAATGTGTGTATATACATATCATTACACTATATATGTTGAAACTGTAAGATTCAAGTTCGAATCTTAGTTTCACCTCAGTCATATTTGTTCTATTGTCTTCTACCCATTCCTCCATCATACCTAAATTTAAACCCTCAATATTGGACTGTGTGCATATAATAGTATTAGTTATATATATAAACGCTTGTTAAATATGCCTCATGCACACACACTCCAATATGAGATATTAACACACTGAAAATAATTTATTGCGTTAATAATAATTATTTAGGTCAAAGTTATATAACATTTTAATTTATAAAATCTAAAAGCTGTTTTTAATCTTTTTAAATATTTAAATGTATTAAAATGAGAAATTCCCTTGCTAAGTAAAATTGCAAGTTATAGTGGGTGGGGAGAGACAATAGAATACTGAGAAATATTCCTGAAATCTTTTAATTAGTTTTAAAGAATGAGGTCATAGGTGAAATACGCAATAAAGTAAAGCAAAATATTCGGATTGAAATGACAAATGGAACATGTGCTCTTAATGCACTTTTTTACCTGCGGATATTTGAGCAGACCAAAAAGGCGAACAAATATGTAATGTCAGATGGATCCGAAAGATAAATAGCAAGGGAAACAAATGGTATATAAAGTCTTGTTCAAATTAAAATGAAGGTCAATCTCTCTTATCTGTTTTTTCTCAATATCTCAATCTGGTTTTGCTGTGATCTGCCTTCTGCTTTCTTTCGTGCGTCAAATTATTAAAGTACGCTATTCACATATAACATTGCGATGCCCGAGTAGTCGGCGTGCACTACTCTCTTCTGAAGGATGGTAGATGCGCTGGATCCCTTACTTGCTTTTAAAATGAACTGAAATTGTCTGCTGTAATCCATATACTGCTGCCTAATCAACTGCTGCTTATAATCATCAATAAATGAACTGTTAAGGAAAAGCTATTGCACCATACTTCATAAACAGGAGGATGACTCAGAAACGGGCATGTTCTGTTTAAATCAAAGGTAACCGGTACCCAAAATCTTTAAAAACTTTCATGCTCTTTTATTCAAAACTAGAACTCGTATCTCTAATTTGTAATATTTTATTCATAATGTCTACTCATGTAAATCCTATTTAAAACTACTAAACTTCTTAAAAATCTGTAACCTTTAAATGTTTAATTACTATACAATCTTCCCTTTTCTTTGGGTATCCAGTTCTATTAATATTTATTTATTGATGTAATGAATTTCATGCCTCAATAATTTCTAACTTAGCCTATTAACTTTATTAAATGTTAGCTTTTGCCAAAATGCGCAGAGTTATTAGATAATATATTTATAGTAAACTCGTCTTAGGTTGATAAAGCGGCTAGCTCGGGAATTATATAATCTTTATATTTTATAAATTATTTCTCGGATGCATCTCATTTTATATTAATATGCTTTCTTGTATCATCTTATATTTTAATGAATTATCTTAGCTTCAGAGATGCATCTAACTTTCATGATTAGCTATGAGTGTGGGTGTATCATAATTTGTGCGGGTGGATATTTTAACTTAACAATAGAAATATGATAGAATTATAATCTTTACCCTTTTATTATTAGTATCGATTGGTATCTATTGAATTTAACTTTATAATCAAACCAATCTTATGTTATTTGAGGGCTTGTAAGTTAATCACTCATAAATGTGGATCTCGGGAGTGAGTCATCATTTATTAGCAATTAAATATATAAATCATGTTCTATTATCAAACAATAGGTGTTATTATTGAGTGATGCCAAAGTTTTCTCTTGTTTAAAGCCAGGGAAATCATCGCCGTCATGCGGTCGGGCAATAACAGGGGTAGAATTCCCTTACACCCGGACTAGTGATTATGACGACTCTTGTAGAGTCTCTGGCAGGAAACCCGCCCACGAGTTTATATTTTCCTCCTGTCTTGCATCTCAAATTTCGCTCCGTTATTATTCTGTGGCATCTCTATCAATACCACCTCTCGTCCAATTAATTATTTTTTTATTCTCTTCTTATGATTTCACTTCCCAAGCCTCCCACATTATTTGTCCTTCAATAACAGGCCCTCTTTAGAATTAATCATGTAAATAAAACTTTATATTTAATCTGTTGTTGGGATGAGTAAATTCGCAGCCATATATCTCATTCAATGTTTACCCCATGATAGCTAATGTACTTAGTCTGGGGCATGAAATAAGGGCTTGCTACCATTAAATACCCAAAGGGACAGGTCTATGATTAATGGTTTTAGAATGTAAACTCATGCCATATTAGGAATATTGACTAGGATCAAACTCCAAGCTTGTAAATAGATTTATATCAATATTAAATATAGTTTTAATTATATCTACGTCTTTTTGTCTATTTTCTTAATGCCCTATAGCGATAGTGTCTCATGTCGAAATAAATTAAATATAACAAGGTCATTCATTAGATTAGTAATAATATTAGTTGTAATAGAATTAGCTAGAGTCTCTTGCATCTCCCTGACCCCTGTGGTCTAAAAGACATTTGCTAATGTGGTGGCAGATATGTTATCCCATAGTTATATGTTGTGTAATCAATCTACTAGGTTTGAGCTCAGCATTGCAGTCTGATGTGATGTATTTTGGCTTCTCCTTAAATGAAGTCAAGAATATCTCGGCAATTATGCCCAGATAAACCTGTTAGCCACTTTATTTTTCATTCCCCACTCTAAGTGTTCTCATATTCTGCCCCATCCCATTTCCACAACATAATCTTTGTTAACTCTATGGCCTTTATTTCTAAATCCCTCTTATCTTTCTGCAAACCCAGCATAAAAACCAATAACTCACTTTCTGTATAATCACTTTGTTCATATCTATTCTCCCATAACTTCATTATTTGTACCCTTTCTGCTTTCAAGCATTTACATTCAATAAACAGATGCCTGATATTTTCTATACCTTCCTTACACAATTTACACACTAAATCACCCATAGTTTTCCATTTACATGTATATTCTCTTGTTGCTAAAGATCCCGTTCGAGCCTTAAACAATAAACTACTTTCCATACTATTATCATAAATTAACTCGCATCCAATGTTCCATTTACTTCTATATATTGTGCCAGGCACGTTTGATGTGGCCAAGCACAAGATAAGGTCAGATAAATTAATGGTCGAAAATGCGTAAAAAGCCATTAAATGGGGGGGTGGGTGGGTGGGTATACTATTTATATAATTAAAATTTGTTATAAATTAAGAGAGAGAGCTGTGGCGATAATATAAACTCACACACACATATGTTTAAAGCCAATGTTTAAAGGCTTAGAAATATGTATTTGCAATTTTGATTTTTGTGTTTTTTATTTTTTTTAAAAAAGAAAAAGATAATTCCAAAGTGTATTTATAATTTTAAATATTTTTGTTTGTTGAAGAAACAGCGTTTATTTAACAAATTGTTATTCTCTATTTATATTTTTTGAGGGTTTACAAAAATGTAAAAAGGAAAATTTTAAATATTACTATTGATTAAAAATATTTAAGAATAATTTCAGAATCGAGGTTTTAATGGTCATTTTCTCTTCAGTTGCATTTGAGCAAGTCATTGTCTTAAATTTAAGAAAAGCCTAAAGGCATTGTGACTTCCTGTCCATACTAAAATAATTTTAATAGACAAAAGAGTTTAATTAGACTTGCAATAATGCGTGGAGAGAGGAATGTTCAAGTTATATGAAACAATTTTTTAATTAAAACAGAAAAAAACTTCGAGTCTGATAATGAAATTAATCAAGAGTAAAAAGGTGTTATCATTTCATTGTGATCTGAATGGAGATATAAAAAAAAATAAGAAAAGACTAATTGGAAATAAAATTCTTAAAACAATTAGTAAAACCAATTTAATGGGATTTAATTAATTTTTGTGTATGGAGGTGGGATATATGTTCTGAAATTGTGAGAGGGGAGTTGACTTTTGATTTTCAAAGAAGGCAGGTCACCTTTGCTTTTCAAAGAGGGCAGGCTAACTTTTTTTTGTCAAAGAGAGTAGTTCACGTTTGCAAATCTTATTGGGAAGCTAATGCTATTCCGAAACACGCGAAGTCATGCAATTGTTTTAATCACGATGATTCTAATACCTTGCCATCAGTGAAATAACCTAGCAGTTAACCAGTCAGTTGATTCTGATGGAAGCAAAACTACAACACGCCATCGAAGCCTGCAGTTAACCTGGATCCTCAAACCAATAAAGGGCAATCGATATTGCTTAATATCCTGTTGAATATCCATTCTCCAACTTAAAGATGCAAATCAAGCATTCGCTTGCAGATAAAATGACCATGGAATAGAAGCCGACTTCAGTGCGTCCGTCCAGCTCCGCCCCTGCCGTCCCAACGGAATGTAAACCTCGAGATTCAAGCACCAAGGTGATGATGATCAATTCTATGAACTTATAACGCAGTCAAGTCCAGCCCTTGTCGCAGTAGATGAACATATAGCCCACTCAAAACCCATACAAGAATGCTCATAGACTTTATCGGGTACACTTTTTTTTGTGTTTATTTTATTTTAAATTTAATATCCATTTCATAAATATATATTTCATATACATATGTACATAAACCCACCTGTATATTGTAACAGTAAGAAAAGTAGAGCTGCTTTAACCTAATCTAGAGATGCGGATAGAAGGGGTTCGAACCTCATCTACTCCTGTAGATTGCTACTAAGCGACTTACTCCTCGAACCTCACTAGAATTTAATCTTAATGTATGCCCGGTGGTCAGGGAGAGAAGAGACCACGAAAAGGAATTTTTACATATATAATGATCAGATATCCATACGTATGTCACAAAAGAAAAACAATACTAAGTGGTTTTATTTATAGTGAATGAAAGATAACAGACATTTTTATTATTGACATTAAAATAATTCACACAATGCTTTATTAATAGTGTCGCAGGCTATTTTCACTGCAACCGGATAGACATATATGAAAGATCCATTGATCATAATGATAAGAACAGACAAAATTTTACATTATAATTTCTTCTTTAAAATATTCCAGCCAATGGAAATGTTATGTAAAAGAAATCTCAAGAGAGAGACATGATTCATTAACTCTGTGGTTGGAGAACATAGAAATAAATAGGTGGTCAAACTCAACTAAACACTTTGGACAGGTTTAAATCACAACCCTACTTATGATTTAAGAAGAATGATAAAGTGACCCCAGCAGGAATTTCCAGCCATAATTGAAACATTTCTATGAGATTTTGAGAAAGATTTCCTAATAAATATAAATATACAAGACCATGCACAAAGGTGAGAGCATATAATGGGCTGTGAGCTCAAGACATAACAGTTACCAAGAGGTTAACACAAGACCGGATAGCTCTCCGTCTCTAAACTAGGTTAGAGAGAAAAATGGAACCCGTTCGCTAAACGCATGACCCGGATTCAGGATCGGAGTTTTTGTTGCTTATGTCCAGTTACGTACATTGAAAAGACTGAGATCGCCATGAGATCCAGAACAATATATTTGTTTTTCAGAAGGTCCAAATGTAGGTATGCTAACCTAAGCAAACTTGGCAAAAGAAGCACTGTAATATACGCTGAGTGGCCCAGTAGATCACCCGAGGCACGATGCCATATAAATACGGTCAACGACCTTTAAATTTAAAAAAGAAACCCTCTGCAAAATATAAATATATTAGGAAAGCTCAACTATCACTGAAAATCCGCAGAAAAATAGTAACTTTACCTTTATAAAAATTTGAATTACTAAACAAAAACAAGTGGGCGGATATTTTATTGGTTTAGTTCAAGTTTAACCGACCAACACTGAGCCAATGCTATTTAATAATTTTTAATACATATTGTCAAAATGTACTCTCTCTTATTACTAAAATATAAATGCGAACGTTTTATTTCACGCTCTTTAAATATAACTCTAAATTTGTAACCCTTCATTGACTAAAATATACAGGCATTTGATAAGGATCTTTCTTTTATATATATATAAAACTAAGTTAAAGTTTGGAAAATTTTATAATAGAATATTTAGCAGTTTAAATCTTGATTTTAAAATAGAGTTTTGCACTTTCTATGATTTGCTTCCTTTTTTTTCCAAAACATCTATATAAAATAAATAACTTAATTACTGGAGTATAATAGCGGAAAGTTAAACGAAGTAATTTTCAATTAAATTTATAAAAGCTATTGCTGCCATTATATATATATAATAAACCCCACCCATTATGATATAAAAAAAAAAGCAATTAATGAAATATCATTTTACAAGATATGAATACGTAGATTAAAAAAAAACATATATATAAAAAAAAAACATAAATATAGATTGAATTTGCAAAATTACAAAGATATTTTAATAATTTATGGGAACGTTAACTAGATGAGTGGGTCAAAATGAGTTCATTTGATGTTTCCCGCAGGTCTTCTCGGTTCTTCAAATTTGTTTTTCCATGTTTTTGAGGGCAGATTTTCACGGATACAGGGCAGATACTTTAGTTCTCTGGCTGGCTTACATGATTACGACTCCGGTCTCAGGAACAGTTCAGGAGAGCGAAGGCAAAGAAGTTACCCCTGCATTTTTGCAGAGCAACACATTTCTGGATTTTTTTATTTATATGCTGAAAGAATAGAGTGCAGCTTGAAGTAAGTACAGCAAGCAAGAGTTCGCTATATTGTCCAATCTTTCAGCAAAATTTCTTCCAACAAAATTCTTAAGATTTCTCTCTGACCTTCAGCACAGGTTACCCGCAAGCATAAGACCAAGAACAAAAGAAAAGTTCTTTATTTATACCCTTTTTTCCATTATGTTTTTAATCTGCTAATTAGTAGCGAATCATGCCTGTTGTTTCAAATTTTTTCTGTTATCTATTTTTTTTATCTAATTCAGAAAATGTTTTATTAATTAATTCCCTTTGTTAATGGATTCTATTTAATTAAGAAAATTTTTATCTTATCGAATTCTACCAAATATATTTTAAAAATAGTTGCAAATATAATTTTAACTTTCTATATTTTATTTTATTAAATCTTTTCTCTTTAACACAATTCCTTCTTTAATTTAGGCAACTATTTGAGAAAACGATAAATTTAGTTTGAAAAAGAAACATACATTCACTGTGGTTGGACTTAGGGTCTTAGTTAGTCCACAGTGAATGGTGAAGCCAGCATATATATATTTATATATATATGCACAACTTCAATATAACTTGTTAATTTTTCTTTATCTGCGTAATGCATATGTGTGAGTTTATTTATAATCCACAGATCACTCTCTCACGTATAATTTTTTGATTTATTTTCTTATTAAGAAAGAAATTTTCCTTTATTTAATTTAATTATTGCTTTATTAAGTATTTCTTTATGATTATGATTTTGTTGTATTAATAGGATTTATGTAGTGTAACATTTGTTTCGTATAGCTAATCGATCTGGGAATGTATTCATATTATAAATGGTATGGGTAATGGGTTAATAAAATATTTATATTATAATTCTAAAGCGACTATTGCCATAATTTTTCTTTATTCTCTTTGTCATTTACTTTCTCTAACCCCATATTAGTTAATTATGCGAGTTTTCCGATCCCCATTCTTTAACTGACAAAAGAGTATGGTGAGCTAGCAAATGGGAAATCATCTTACCGGGTTTTAAATCTCTATTTAGCACGAGGATATTTATTTATTATTTTTTTATGAATAATTATTTATCGGCACCCATGCCCTAATATCATTTGAACTTACATATCCTTTCAGGAGGAGAGTTAAATTTCCTTCTGGGAGTGGCGCGAGGGGTTGATTTAGAGTCATCCCCCAAAGGTATGTAAGAGTCAACCTTTCCATAAGTCTCTTCTGTGTCCGTAACACTGTTACGGTAGAGTTTTGAATCTCTTCTTACATCGGCATGTCGCCATATTTTTCCTCGTGTTTGGTTTATGCGAATGCGCATATCAACGGAGTAAAAGTTAACCGGTATAATATATTTAAACTCTTTTTACCCTCCTTACTAGTTCTCCATCTCTCCAACTCCCTATTTTTTTATTAATGCTTCTATTCTTTTATTCCATTCCTTACCAATATAACACTCAACAATCCTCCTAACACAATCATTCCACCTTTTATATAAGTATACTGATATAAATTCTTTATCTAAATCTTTTGCATACTGCATTACCTTTCTCACCCATCTTGTTACCTGCCCTTTACTCATAACCCAATTAAACACTATTTTGGCTATTCTTTTACTATCCATAAACTGCAACCTACCAAACATTTTCATTTTACTTTTGGCATCTCTCATATAAAAACTTGACCATCCCATTTCTCCTTGAATTGCCTCCTTTGCTGTCCACATCTCTGCATCTAATGCATGTCTTCCTACTTCTCTTTGTATTTTCTCTAAATAATCTAAAAACCCTTTTACTAACACATAATGCATCATTACCATATGTTAACCCTGCTACTGCAACCCCCTTCCATACAATTCTAGCTACATCATATTTATTATATGAAAATACTGTTAATTTCTTTACCAAACCCTTTCTTTTCTTTGCTTCATTTACTAATTTTTTACTCCCATTCATCCAAGCAATTTTCCTGATTACATAAGATGATTCCCAAATACCTATATCTATGCACCACATTTAACTTTATATCCCCCATTAAGAATTCTACATCTTCTTTTTCCCCAGTATTAACCATCATTATATTTGGATTTTTCTTCACTAAATTTAATCCCCATCTCTGGACCCACCCTTGCACATGTCCTGAACATAATTTCCATATCTTCTCTTCTTTCTGTACACAAAAAGATATCCGCAAAAAAAAGACTCGACAAAGTATATACTCCCTTGCCACCTATTAACGGTATTTAGGCCCTGTACCCACCTGCAGTGCTGCTCTTTGACCGTAGTGGAGGGAAGATGCAACTGGTTAATGAGATATACGAATTCTGACCGTTATAATGTATGTACATTAAAGCATACACATGTATCAGTGCAAGCTTTAGTAACCAGTAGATGCTAGAAGATTACTGCATCAAAATACCTATCTATTCATCCAATATCTCCAGATTAGTTTCTAGCTTCCATCAGCTGTCATTTTTTTATTAACTATAAGGCTATGAGCCAAACGGAAAACACCAATAATGTTTTCAATCCATACTTACACTAGGTGGCAATATTATATGGAGAAAGTTGTTACTTTTAACAGATTATGTAAACATAAGAAATGATTGATGGTCATGTGATGCTATAATGGTTTAAAAATTAAAACTGACTAAATTTCAAAGAAAATGGAAAATTAAAATGAAAGATTTCTGTGATAGTTGATTTAGAATTATTTTTTTAAAAAATCAATACAATAAGATAATATATCAAATTGTAATTATATTTGAATATTTGGGTTTTTTTGAATAGTCTACATTTCAGCAAATGTCAAATATTTGTAAATAAAAAACAAAAATGATTTATTTCTTTTTATAAATGGAAATTATATTTTTAGCAATTAAATGAATATTTAATGAGATAATTGAAACCTTTTGAAGTTAGAATTTTATTTATTAAAATTATTGATTCTGGAGTATTTTAAGATTCATTAGTCATAAAGATAATATTCAGCAGCAGTCTTTGACTAATGGATTATGTAATCTTGATTCCTATCCTACTAATATGGTAGAGTTAATAACAAATAGCAAGTTTTCTATAACATGAGTAATTATCTAAATTATAATAAGGAAATAATTTAAAATTTACTGATAATTAAATAGTTTAAGACATATTATTTTTGTAGATAATTTTTAGTGGAAGTCTTTTATGTGATATAAAACTGTGCCTAAAAATAATATGTGAATGTTTCCTTGATTGATAAAAATTGAGATGGTTGTGCAAGTTCTGGAGATCTATAGGAAAATCCATTCAATAGACCTAGTTTGTTTGATATTTGAATGTTTTTCATGACCTCTATTTTTTTTGTAATATTGAAGTGTTTTACAATAAGTGTTTTCATGCTATTATTTTTTAACTGTTTCCATTCTTAACTAATTGCTCATAAGATAGTTTTTTTTTTTTTACAATTAAAATATGTTCTAATAGCTATTGTTACTCATATGAAACAATTACTAATTTTCAATTATTTTTTATAAATTAAACTTAATGATAATTAAGCAGTAATAAATGAATAAAAATTTAAACAAAAACTTTCGTTATATATATATATCACATGATCACTATTTCTTATGCTTGCTCTGTTATTAAAACAGGCAAACCTCTCTATACATATTGCCACTCAGTGCAAGCCAGAGTAATCAATGTATGCCAGAAGGCTTGTGCATAAAATCCACATCTAGTGCTTTCTCATCCAATATCCCCAGATTAGTTTTTGTCTTGTGGCCTTTGTCAGTGAGGAGCCTTGGATCTAGAGCATTGCACTGAGATCTTAGGATCTAATGCAACCCTTCAGCAGCTACCTTTTATCTCTACTTAACTACAAAACTATGAGACTTAAATTGAAATTGAAAACACTATAATATTTCAATCCAAGCTCATCAGCTTATATAGTCATATAGGTCTGAACTCACTTCAGTGCCCATCCATTTTGGTGTTTTTGGTTCTTTATTAACCACAGCCACCACTATCCTATCAAAGAGGATTGGTTTTAAGCCAATAAACACCACATGATTACTATTTCTTATGCTTGCTCTTAACTGTTACTAAAACAGGCAAAACTCTCTATACGTAATGCCACTCAGTGCAAGCCAGAGTAATCAATGGATGCCAGAAGGCTTGTGTATAAAATCCCCATCTAGCACCTACTTATCCAATATCCGCAGACTAGTTTCTGGCTTGTGGCATTCGTTAGTGAGTAGCCTTGGATCTGAGAGCACTGCACCTAGATCTTAGGATCTAATGCAACCCTCCAGCAGCCACCTTTTATCTCCACTTAACTATAAAACTATGAGACTTAAATTGAAAACACTATAATATTTTCAATCCAAGCTCGTCATCTTATATAGTCATATAGGTCTGAACTCAGTTCAGTGCCCATCCATTTTGGTGTTTTTGGTTCTTTATTAACCACAGCCACCACTATCCTATTAAACAGGATTGGTTTTATGCCAATAAACACCACGTGATTACTATTTCTTATGCTTGCTCTTAACTGTTACTAAAACAGGCAAAACTCTCTATACGTAATGCCACTCATTGCAAGCCAGAGTAATTAATGGATGCCAGAAGGCTTGTGTATAAAATCCCCATCTAGTACCTACTTATCCAATATCCACAGACTAGTTTCTGGCTTGTGGCATTCGTCAGTGAGTAGCCTTGGATCTGAGAGCACTGCACCTAGATCTTAGGATTTAATGCAACCCTCCAGCAGCCACCTTTTATCTCCACTTAACTACAAAACTATGAGACTTAAATTGAAAACACTAAAATTTTTTCAATTCAAGCTCATCAGTTTATATAGTCATATAGGTCAGAACTCAGTTCAGTACCCATAGATTTTGGGGTCTTTGGTCCTTTATTAACCATAGCCACCACTATCCTATTAGGCAGGATTGGTTTTAAGGTAATAAATATCACGTGATCACTATTTTTCATGATTGCTCTTAGCTGTTACTAAAACAGGTAAAAACTTTCTATACATATTGCCACTCAGTGCACAAGCCTTCTGGAATCCATTGATTACTCTGCTTTGCACTGAGTGGCAATATGTATAGTGAGTTTTGCCTGTTTTAATAACAGTTAAGAGCAAGCATAATAAATAGTGATCACATGATGTTTATTGGCTTAAAACCAATCCTGCCTAACAGGATAGTTGTGGCTATGGTTAATAAAGAACTAAAGACACCAAAATGTATCGGTACTGAACTGAGTTCAGATCTATATGACTATATAAGCTGATGAGCTTGCATTGAAAATATTATAGTGTTTTCAATTCAAGTCTCATAGTTTTGTAGTTAAGTGGAGATAAAAGGTGGCTGCTGGAGGGTTGCATTAAATCCTAAGATCTAGGTGCAGTGCTCTCAGATCCAAGGCTACTCACTGACGAAGGCCACAAGTGGAGAAACTAGTCTGGGGATATTGGATGAGTAGGTACTAGATGGGGATTTTATGCACAAACCTTCTGGCATCCATTGATTACTCTGGCTTGCTCTGAGTGGCAATATGTATAGAGAGTTTTACCTGTTTTAATTATATATATATATATATAAAATAGAAACAGTGCATACCACTAGCTGAAATCTATATAAAATATTTGAAATGCTTCATATCTATTATTCCAACCACATTCCTCACAAACTTTCTTTATTTAAAGTGGTATCTTGACAACAGCTTGAGATTGTTGATTATTATCTATATTGGGATTAATGGTTATATAACTATGAAACAATTTTGAATAGTGAATAAAGAATGTTAGTTATTTTTTAATTGGATAATATGAGAATAACATTATGTGAATAGAAGAAATTACAAAATATTACAAATTCAATAATATGGGAAAGGCAATTAAATGTCCGTATAGAAGGAAATTTAGATATCAGGGATGATATTGAAAAATATTTTCCATCATGAACTTGATGATTTGTAATGAGATTATTACATGAAATATTTGTCATTGAAAAATGTTGAATCGAAATGTATTGCTTGAGTATTTGATATTAATGTTAATAGTTGCATTTAATGATATAAAAATTTGCAGTTATTGTCATTAAATCATTTAGATTGTTATAAATATATTTTTGACTTATATTTGTATATCTGTGTGATTTATCCACCTACACGAACACATTTTATTTAACAAAAATAGAATTTTGAAATGTATTTTGTAATGGCATATATCTCAACTCATCTATGACCACATATGTGGCATTTTTTATAATACTTTAAAATTTGGTAAATGAATATATGAATTTGTTCTTAGTATTCTGGGTATTTATACAAACAAATTTCCATATTGATAATTTTCTGACTTATGAAGTAGTATTAGTAGCCAAAATCATTCATCATTATCATTGACTTTATTTATTTTATATGAATGCTAGAGTATTATAAATTGGTCAGTGAATGATAAAGTGATATGCTATATATAGAAATACCCTTAATACTCTGGTATTCCAACTCGGACCAAATATCAAACTTCAAGTGGGCAACAGGATATCAGGAATAAACTTATATCTAAAGGAAACAATTGCTAATGAAATTTATATATTAGATATCTAATTATTTGATACAGAAATTATAAATTATTAGAACATATGTACAATAATTGAGCATTGGGATAAGTGTGAAATTAAAATATCTTTACTATTAGGAGAATTATACATAATGATATTGAAACACAACAAAGGTTAGCTATTGCAATTTCACATTATATAATTGAATTAATACACATATTAACCAGAATCACCATCTTATAAATTAGTGAGCATTAGAACATTAGATTAAATAGTTCAAGAATGATCTCCTAATTTAATATATGGTTGCCCAATCTTGGATATAAACCTATGAATGTATTCATCATATATAATATTGGCAAAATAAATTGAATTAAGTGTTTTATAATTATTAGCATTAAAAATAATTATTAGAGTTATTATCTAAATATTTAACTAAGTAAAATTCAATTAAATCTTTTTTGTCATTTAAATTAAAAAACAAATAAAAACAAAATTAGAAATAGTCCAATAATTCTATAACATTTAATATTTGCAATATGATTTTAGATTTTTACCATCTGTTTTTGTTACTATACTTGATTTTTTTCATTCATTCTTCTATTTTATAAATTATAGTCTAATTTCTAATTTCCCTCACTTCTGAGAGTTTTTAAAATGAAGAGAGAGCTTTTCTTAGAATTATTTGTAAAATTAATAATAATGATTTAACTTGGAATGATTAGTAAAAACCATTGATTCAGATGAGAATTTATTTAAACATTTTTGAGATATTGATAGAAAAATCAATATTGATATCCATTATTATATTAAAATGAATAATTGAAACACTAATCTGGCAGTTTAAAATATGTAAATAACAATAAATAATTAAAATATGATATTTCCATATCTAAATGTTATATAAGTTTAAGATAATTTATTAAAGTTTATACAAATTAAATTATCAGAATTTATGCACCATAAAATGTTTTTTTAATGTTAATTAAAATAGTCTTGTAATTTCAGAGCTCTAATATTTCCTGGTTGTTGACCAAGAATCCTTTTTAATTTGAAATATTTGAACTTCATTTGATACATTTATTGCTAATCTACTGCTTTGCACACAATTTGATTAGCATATCCATGATTTCTATAGAGGGTGAGAATTCCTGGTATTTTATTTTAATTCATCTTGGAGACATTCAAATAAGTTTTATTTACAGATTTAGGCAGAAATTCTGATATTTTAATCTACCATTGATGTAAAATTCATCTTAAAGATTTGGAATATAGTCAGTTTTATTTTTTTTTACTTTCTAATTGCAGACGATCTTGTTTTCAATTTTTAAAACAGACATACTATCTAATTCCCAAGCCGGTTTCTTAAGTTATTTATTTTTGAAAATAATCAAATTAATAAACTTTTATCTAATGCTATATAAAATTAAAATATTAACTAACATTATTATTACCTTTGTCAGTAATTTAAATTATTCTAAATAATATTAAATATTAACTAATAAAATATTTTAGATAATCATTAAAATATATTTTTTATAATATGCAAAACCATAAAACAAATATTTTACCAAAATCCTTACACAACCATGGTTTCATTTACTACAAATAGACCTTCTCAAGTGAAAATCGAACTAAAGGAACAAACATATATATACAAACAAACAAACCTTCCCATAATTCATTTCAAACACCACCTTCCCTTAATATCAAAAGATATCTTCATAAGATTGATAGCCTCAGATTCAAGAAATTTTATCATCAAAGTCTCCTTTATTCTTTTTTTTAATTTATTTTTTTCATAAAAAATAACCTACACATTAAATGATATTCTATGACCTGTATTCAATCATGAATATATAAAGCTGAGTTAAGTTACCTATGTTTAACTCTACTTATATAAACCTTAATCCTTTCACTAAGGCTAAACTTATTCTGACTTACATAAAACTTACCATAACTACATGGAATCTTATAGACAATACCATGAATAGACCTACTATCAATAGACTGCTTTGAACCATTAAGTAATGAATTCAAATCAGAAACTTTCTTCCATGCAACCTTCATTCCTCGTAACATGCATGGAAGAAAGATTTTGATTTGAATTCATTACTTAATGATTCAAAACAGTCTATTGATAGTAAGTCTATTATTGGTATTGTTTATAAGATTCCGTATAGTTGTGGTAAGTTTTATATAGGTCAGAATAAGTTTAGCCTTAATGAAAGGATTAAGGTTCATATAAGTAGAGTTAAACATAGGTATCTTAACTCAGCTTTATATATTCATGAATTGAATACAGGTCATAGAATATTGTTTAACAATGCATCAGTTATTTTTTATGAAAAGAATGAATTAAAAAGAAGAATAAAGGAGACTTTGATGATAAAACTTTTCTGAGGCTATCAATTTTATGAAAACAGCTTTTGATATTAAGGGAAGGTGGTGTTTGAAATGGATTATGGGAATGTTTGTTTGTTTGTATATATATGTTTGTTCTTTTAGTTTGATTTTCACTTGAGAAGGTCTATTTGTAGTAGATGAAACCATGGTTGTGTAAGGATTTTGGTAAAATTTTGGATTTTATCTAGTATTGTATTTAAATGACATATTTATTTTATATAGCGTTATGTTTTTATAAACTGTAATAGTAATAATCAGCCATTAAGCTAATTCAGGCATAGTAAAAGTAATTTAAAGTGATCGCTTAGCATCTTCATGCTCTCATTTCCAAATGCTTAATATTTGCCCATACATAAACGTTTGTGTTGAAAGGATAGATGGATTCATTCTATCTTTTCACAAAGACTTTATCTTGTGTTTGGAAGTGAGCATATTTATTTATAGTTAAAAATCCACAAAGTGCATGTGCATTAGCTTAATGGCTGATTATTATTAGTATTGTATTGTTTTATGGTTTTGCATTTTATTTATTACAAGTATAGTGCAGTTTTGATTTTTTATAATGTATAATTAATACAGATAATAATAATTATACATACGCATGCACACACATATGCACGCATATTATAATATAATGTAGTTTTATCTATTAATGTTATGAGTCAATTATTTCCTAAATACATATGTTTTATCTCATTATGTTTAAAAGATTATGTTCCTCTCTTGCTTTACTTAATTTGCTTCCAAAAGTAAACACCTATTCTGCACTAATATTCCATATTTCTGTTTACTTTTAAACAAAGTATGATAATAAATCAGATGAAATGATTATGTCATTTCAATATTTTATTTTGGCATTTTAGAAATATTGATATATTTCTTTATTGCAGTGCTATTATTTGTGCTCAATGTCAGTAAATTACCGCGCACATTTTGAAACAGAAGTAATTTTTTGAGACCATTAGCTAGAATTTCTGCAGTTAATTTATAAGGTTTATTAGAAATATCATGGCATAGCAATATGTAGATTTTTATTTTTATTCTTTCAAATTCATCTGGTGTTTTTCTTGTTATTTGTCTGCTTTCTTGTTGCAGTTTTAATTTTTTATTTTCATTCAGTAGTTTATCATCAGAAGTCAACTAATATCACAGAATATGTTTGAGTTATGGTTGACTGCTTACATAATAGAAATAGCTAAATATAAGAAAGGGATAAAATTGTATCTAATATATTTAGTTCATGTGACAATTTTGTCATGTTTTTAAAATATATAATTCTGAACAGTTAATCTTTGACCAAATGGCTCAAACATAATTTTTGTTTTTGTATAGCATTTTTAAATAATAACATTTTAAAAAAACTATTAAGACAGTATTTTACTAACTTACAAATGTGATTGTTTTCTGATTTATATATTAACTATTATTTTTATTACACTGATTAATTCAATATGCATTTTAAAAAATATTTTACTATTTATAAAATTACAGATAAATTTGTGATGCATATCTGAATCCAATAGAACTTCTAGGATGCCTCCAAAAATGTACAATTCATGATGATATTTTATATTTAAGACATTTTAATAATGTTTAAAGGATTTATTAAAAATTCATAATATAATTCTAAAAGCAGTTATCTTTAGCCTACTTTAATGTTATCTACATAAGCTTAATTAGCAGAAAATATAATGTTATAAAATCCCCATTTTCAGATTGGTTTCTAGATTTATCTTTTTTCACTGAAAACTAGGTCTCAAAAGCAGTAACTAATCCCTTATGCACCTAGCAGCTTCTTTTTATGCCTTTATACTATTCAAACTAATATTCTGAAATTTAAAAAAAAGCCCTAAGATTTTAAATCCAGACTAATTTACTTTCTAGATGCTTACGTGCATTAGTTCTAATCTTGAATTCTAGTCTTCGATGAAGGAAGCTGAAGCTGCTCATTTCTTTATGGCTGAAATTTAATAGCCAGTGACCTATGCAGATGTTGACAAACACAAACCATGAACCACTTAGTTAATGACTGTCAAATTCATAACTACAGTGGCAGAATTGAATAATTTAATAAAACCACTTGTGAATTTATCTCCATAAATTTGCTATCTTAATCTTGGTGCAATTTTGAAGAGTGTGATTGTATATTTTATCATTTTTATATTAACTAAGAAATCGTTGTAAAATGAAATCTGATTTATGAATAAAAATGTTATTGTCATAAATAGACATATGCTAATTATAAAGTTGATCATCAAACAATGCTTTCTCTCAGAAAAGTCATCCATGTTGATGTATATACTTATTAATGCAAAAATATAAATAAATTAAGAAATATAGTATTAACAGTTGATATTTCTAATCTTCAGAAACACTCCAGTGACCTTAAGTTAGAAATTGGTCTGGAAATAGGGATTTTATAGCATTATACTATCTAGTATTCATTGATTACCTAAGGTTACAGAAGATGACTAGATTAGGGTGAAGATAACTGCTCCTGGAAGGATATAGAGAAAATTAAGAGATTATATTAATATTATTGGAATTAACTTTCCTAGCCAAGGGATCATACTCTTGTCATAAAACAGATCTCTAAAATATATAAAAACTGATGTGGTATCAGATCTTTAAAACTTAAAGGTTTGTTTTAATTTCAGGATATTAGTTTGTGTGATGAGTAAAAAATGGCTGTTAGATATATAAGTTCATTAATTTTCACTTTGAATTCTAGTTTTCACTAACCAAGGCAAAATCCAGAAATTATCCTAGATATGGGGATGTTAGATGATTCTATAGTAGGGCGAAAATAATCTATTCTTGAAAGCTTATGAGTAAACATATGAGCAAGTCATGCAATTTTGCTGTTGACATTATAGTTTTGAATATCAATGTGTTGATGAATGATCACTGACTATCAAACAATATTGCTTGGTCATTGTAATCTATTGCCTAGTTACTTCCCCTTGGCTTACAATAGAGAAATAAACTATATAAATTTTGTATTGATCAGGAATCTGAATAGAATATTTTCAATTTTTGTATTTTTATTTCTGCCATATTTGTTTCTATAACAGGACCGAAAAGATGTGTTACAATATGATTTAAAATGTTACAAATGATGTTAATTGAAGTTGTTAGATTTTTCTAACGATTTACATGGAATTACATATTTTGCTGCATTCACAATGACTTACATGGAATTATATATTCTTTTGCATTAACAATAAGATTGACAAATGCACTCTTAACTATTTTTATTTTACTGATTGATATTAAATGAAATTGTAAAACTATTAATTCATAATTGACCATGTGCTATTTTTTTCTTTATCACTTATTTTTCAAATAATGTGTTTTTCAGTAGTTATTAAATTTGCTGCTTTTTAATGTATGATTTAACATATATAAAATGATATATAAAAGTTAATAGAGAAATCAGCTTCTATTTACATACATACATTTTTATGTTAATTTGTTAGAAGCCTTAACCTATTTGATATTGTTTAGCAGATTTATAAGTACAGTCATTTGAATTTAATTAGATTTTATGTAGTACCAAACAGCCCATGAGTTGAAGTTGACAGTTATCTTATTATTAGCTATTAGAATTGGAAACTTGAATAATATATGTAAAATGTTAGTGTTAAAACAATATTTAAAATTCAAAATAATATTTTATTTGTTATAAAACGCACACATAAAAAAAGAGAATTTATGTTTTTGAATGTTTATACTATGCAACATAATAAAAAATTTTTTTGTGAGGTTCTACAATAAATAATTAGTGATTAACAAAGAATTTATTCATATTTTTTATTTACTTATATTATTCTATAAAGAAAATGAGATACTCTTTTCTTATATTATAAATTATTAATAAATATTATTCAAATGGGTTTATTGCTCGAGTTAATAAGAAGTTCGAGCTCTGGAAGTGGCTACACTAGAATCAATCTTAGGAGTCCACATTCCAGAGTCTGATACTATATCACCACACTAAATTATACAAGATAAAATTATTAATAAATAGGATTGAAAGTAAAAAAGTTCCAAATACTAACCTAAGTCTTCTTGAAATTACTATGAGTTCTCTACTTATGGCAAAGGTAGTATATAGAAAGATGCATCTATTAATTCATAAAGCAAGTAGCGTGAATGCTAGTACTTTATTAAATGGAATATTTGATAAGGAAAAAGCTGATAATGTTTGCAGTTTTTGAGTAAATCTTTTACGATGTCTCATGCTCATTGTACTCTAATATTTATACAGAAAATGCTCCACACATTTGCTGACCCATAGGTTTAATTCGTATGATTCTTCTGTGATATTTTTGAAATTGTAAAAAATTTCAATTGAAATTGAAAATGTTTTGTGTTCTAAAAACCAATTTTTAATTTATGTAATAAAACTTTTGAGATGAGTTGAATTCTAATTATTTGCAGCTTGTCAATCTATAAATTAATTGACCCAGTTAAAAATTTTATTTGTAGTATGTGTTTTATATTGTAAAAAATTGTTTCAAAAAATAGAACTCTAATGAAATAGTGTGATTTTTTTATGTTGCAAATATATTAATTGGATATAAAACAACTCCATTTAACATTGTTGGTTTCATAAGATTGAAAATTGAAATTGTCATCACCCCTTCCCAACATTAATTTTCTACAAGTGTATTAATTTATAATAGGCATAAAAAGGGTAATTTTATTTTAGACAACCATATTGAAAGCATCACTTTTGCATAAATCATAAGTATGCTTGAGAAAAATATGCAATATTTTTTTTATATGCAATAAGTAGCTGTATTTCAATTCTATATTGTATAATACAATAAAAAGGAGTGGTGGAAAACCTAGAAATGTTATTAGTAGGTCAGCAAATTATGATATGATTTATTTCTCAGATATTAGTTTAATATATTAAAATAGGATTATTGAAATAAATATTTTATTGATAAGATCTTATAATTTTGTTTTGGACTGGGATAGATAAATGGATGAGCTTTTTGAAAAAAATTAATTATGAAAATTATATTTTTAGAAATAAATTCAACCATTTAAGTTACAAGTCCTTAAATTTATTAATAGATTATGAAAGTTTTTTTTTTTTTTACTATTAACATAATAGAGACATATTTTTGCCTGTTGATACTAAAAGTGATTTCAAAAATAGATCTGTTTTTCTCTTTGATCTTAACTGTTTCATTTTAGAATAGAATGATTTTATATTTATTTTTAAACAAATTTTTTTTATATAAATTTGTTTTTAGTTTCCACGAACAGAAGCAGTGTCATTATTAGGTTCTCTTCTGTGTTTTCCTAATTTACTGACAGAATTGCCTGTTTTACAACCTAGTCCGAATGAATTAGCAACATTACCATCTCGGGATATCAAGGTAAGAGAGTTAAAATCAAAAAAAAAATTTTTTTGTGTATCTATTGCATTTTTTTAAAATTATTTTTTAAAATAAATTTTAGAATGAATATTTTGTAGCTGTTTAAAAAAAAAAAAGTAAATAAATTCATTGTACTAAAAAAATGTATAAATTAAGGAAGTGCTGTAATTTTATAGTAATGGATAAATTTTTTTTTAATAAATATTAGTGATAATATTATAAAGATTAAAGAATGTTAATATTCTTAAAGTGATATAAAATTAACTTCAAAAGTTTGATGTAAAAGATAAAAAAAAGGGCTGAAATTCAAGTAAATGGATAATGTAATGTATATTTTAAGAAGAAATTACTAAATCAAGTGTGAGAATAATTAGCTTAGTAAAGATATTTCATCAATGTTTATTATCATTTAATAGCCGATTCTCTTTTAATTTAATAATTTTTCTGGGATTTTCATGAGAAATTTCTTTTATTTTTATTTATTTTAGAAATCATTATTTCTGAAATTTTTTTTAAATCAAATGATCATATGTTATGAATCTCATTTATTTGCAGTTCTTTTTTTTTTTTTTACTTTTTTCAAATATTTTAATTATTTTTCTATTTAAATTTTTTATTGCATTTTTTTTTAAAAAATTTCATTATTTGAAGAAATGTCCATAATTTTTTAAATATTATTTTTAAAAGTCTTGCATATTAAATAATAACATAGTAGAAAGTTTGATAAAAGTCTATTCATTATCATTGTTACACATGCTCTCACACACGGGGAATGTATTTTAAATTAATTGTGTTAAATTGACAAGTACACATGTTTATGTAAACACTTATATATAAATATGGATAATTTGAGATAGGCTGCATGATATATAGTAGTATACACCTGTAATGCATACAGACTGGAGATTGAAATTGGAATTTTTTTTTTTTATTCCTAACAAGCTTAGGATTTTTTTTATAGGTAACTTGGTTATAGTCATTTTAGTTAGTTATCTAATAATTTATTGATAGACGTGTATCCTGATATTTTTGTATATTAAATATATTTTATATATGGTTGAAAGTTTGATAAAATTATTTTTGATCACTATATATGAATAAATAAATTGTGTTTACATATAAAAGTGCTCATGTTTGTGCATATACTGAACAACCATTATTTTTGTCAATAATTTATTTTGCAGTCTTTTATTTTTTTTATATCTGCTATAGACCATGGATTTATTTATTCTTCAGTAGTATTATTGTTATATTTTATTGTTTTCATATGTTTTTAAAATAATTGATATCTTGATAACATATATATGCACGTGTTTTAAGAATAAGGATGAAGAATTGAAATTAATTTTTTCATTGTTTTATTTATTTAATTTACAGATGTTCAATAAACATGTGCATGCTAAGTAAACCCTGAAGATAGTTTATTTAATAACAAGGCTCAAACACAGGCAAATAATAAATAATTTAATTAAAAGTCAATGCATTTCAATGTTTTAATAAAGAAATAAAAAGGTGCATGTATAAAAAAAAAAAAAAAATAGAATGTATTTTATAAGAGATGGACTTCGGAATAATTAATATGTTTTTCATAACTCTGAATTAGAACTTGGATGAAATTTAGAAATTTTTTTGGTTTCCAACAAGTTTAGAATTTTTTTCCAGGAAATCAATCTATAACTATCATAATTAGCAGTCTGATAATTGATCTGTAAATTTGAATAGCTGATGGATAAATAAAGAAAATATTAATTCCTCATCACCCATCAGTTGACTAGCCATATGCTGAAGAGACCGTTACTCTTTAGTGAGAAATTTTATAAATTTTGCAAATTATATAAAAATAATAATTAAAAAAAGAACAAAATCATTAAGCTTTGACAAACATATAATTTTTTTCATTTTTTTTGATCAAATTTTTATTAAAAATGAGAGAGAGTCCTCAATTTATGTGAATTTTTTATATTTATTAGTTTTGGAAACTATGTTGCTGTTAAGAAAATTATTATTACTTAGTGGCACAGTTGAATTAACAAATTTAATCATTGGAAAAATTTACAATTTATTTGTTATAAATTTGTTCATTACTCTTTATTGCTCACTAAATATTCTACTATTTTTGAAGATAGGAATGCAGAATAAAGCTAAAGTAACCTCAATTTTAGAAAGAAAAAGCATAATCCAAGATTTAAAAAAAAAAAAAAAAACAAGTTTCACATTCAAATAAAATGGATATTATAATTTAAATAATATTAGGTTTACTAAATTATAAATCTAAATTCATTTTTAATAATAATGTAGAGTTTATGAAATGTTAAAAAAAAAAAAAAAATTGTAATAGAGATTTAAGCTGTAATTACAATCAAGTAAAATAAAAATAAAATAAAGGAAAAATAAGATATTGCTATTGTATTGAAAACATCTAAATGCTTTAAATTAGCAGTTGGTAGTTAATAGGACCTATGAAAAATTGGACCTTATTTTAAAAATTGAAATAATGATTCATGAAATAACTGTGGTAATGTTGTGCAAATTCAGATGAGATTTTTTGTTCTAGAATATGTGATATTTATTTTTACTTTAATTGAATCTGTGATCATTACATAAAGAGCTCATATTATCAAGTGTGACTATTTAGAGCACCTGATCTTATTTAAGTAACTTAAGGTAGAAATTTTGGTGGTTTATTATCTGTCAAAAGATAAATAAAAGATAAATGAAACTAGTTTTAAAGTTGAAGAATTTGAATATTCATAGAGCATAAATAGTGTTTCAATATAAGATTATTCACATCTTTCTTTCCGTTAATATTGAATATTTGATATCTTGAATGAGCTATGATTTGATTCTTGAATTAAGTGCTCATTGTTAGCATATACATATTTTTTTACAACCATATCTACCGCTTGGAAGATCATGATCTTTTCTATTATGCATATTTTCTATGACTATGATCAGTGATTATCTTGAGTGCATAATAGTCAAATGCAGAGTAGATTATTATAATAAATGTAGTCAGTTGTTTGCAGTTATAATGAGGGATTTAAAAAATTCATAATTTAAATGATTTGTAACTACAGTAGTCAATGCTGAGAAAGATGATTCTAAAGAAGTTTATTCTTAATATCAACCACTTGTCATTGATTTTGTTATTTAGATATTAATTCTTATTTAGTGTTTTTAATATTTGATTATATATATATTACAAACATTTATTTTGTAATTATCATACTTTTAGAAGCTCTTATTCACAGTAATTGGTTTTTAGTAAACACAAATGATTATTAATCATTTTATATTAGATTGGTAATTTTTAATATTTGTTCATGTTTACAAACTGTTTGAAATAAAAGAATATTAATTGTGGGTGTGTGCTACCACACACCCATAAATATAATGAATATAAAATGAATATCTTGATTATTAATGCATTGTTTTAAAAATATAATATTTAAAGTAATATTTTAGAATATAAAATGAATATCTTGATTATTAATGCATTGTTTTAAAAATATAATATTTAAAGTAATATTTTACTAATATATCTTTAATCATTTTCTTTATTATAATTTTTTTTTTTTAAGGATCATATAGTTAATGTTTTATTAAAGTCAGGTAAAAAGGAGCCAGCTGGTCTGGCCAGGTAAGTTTTTAATATTTATATAATTAATATTTTAATAGATATAGATATACAGTTAATTCTATATAGTTTTATAGTCTATTTAGCAATTCAAGATAGTTTATAAAATATGGTCAAAACATTTCAATGAACTTGAATGTGTCATAGTAATAAAATATATGAATTAGTCAAATTACTTCGGATACATAAATGATATTTCCATTAATAAGCAAGTTTAAAATGATTTCAGTATTAATAAAGTTGAATACATTTCTTCAACTATTAAATAGACAAATTTCTGTTTCAATATATTATGTTAACATTTGTAATAAAATATAATTGAACTAAAATATAAATATATGCAGATAGAAGTTAAACAAAAGGAAAGTAGTAATTATGACCAAAAACAAGTAAAGAGTCGGTATTTAAGCTTCAGTCAATTGATGTGAATTCTTCATTTTGGAAAAACAATATTTATATTTAGCATATGGCTTTTTTTTGACAATTTAATTATTAACAAAATATCATAAGGAAAGCTTATAGAGATTTTAACCAGGAAATTGATTCACCAATGGCTTTATTAAATTCTTTAACTTTACTACTATAACCACAGATTTGGCTATCATTAATTATTTGATGTTTATTGGACATCATAAATTTAATTTATTCTAATATAAAGAAGAGAAATATGAGAGAAATGAAGATGAAAGGCACTCAAGTCTTTTTATTTAAATCATCTAAAATCAATTAAAAAATTATTAAAAATCTTATGTTTATTAATAAAAATCAAAGCCTATCAAGTCATTCCAAGTTCTAAGACAACAATATTGGAATAAAGTTGTCAAAATATACATATTATTGACTCATTTAAATGTAGTGTAAATCTAATTTATTTAATTATGTAGTCTATGGATTTTTTTTTTTTTAATAGTTTAATTGTTAACAAAATATCATAAAGAAAATGTAGATTACAATCAGGAGACAGATTTACCAATGGCTTTAGTAAATCCTTCAATTCTGTCTCTGTAGCTATAATAGATTATGTATGAACTTTAGTTCTGTCAATGTAGTTATGGATGTGGTAGGCAAATATATTTCATAGTTTCTGTTTGTTCACATTTACATATATCAGTGGTTAATAAATTTTATTTAAGAAGCAGATGAGTGCTTGGATTATTTTTAATCTATCGATGAGACTAATTGCATTTAGGAAAATCTATTTCATTTAGCTTTATTGTCATTTCTGGAAAAAGAAATTTGTTTGGAATGTCATAAAAATTCAATTTTTTACACATAATTCTTCGATTGTAGATTCATGATTGAACATTCAAAAAGTGGATTTTAATTTGAGATGGATTTTAGATATTGAAAATATATCTTGAGTTATTGGCAAGTTCTATATACTTTAACAGCTTTTTATACATTTTCTATTTAGCAATTTCTCTTCTGATAGTTTATAAAAGAATATGTGACAGAATAAGAAAACATTGCAAAAAAATAGACTTGTGTATACCAGCAATATTTCTCTATTTGAATATGTAGAAATTTCTCCAAACATTTGAGTATTCACCAACAGTTATATGCTAGGGCTAAGGAATTTGTATAAAAAATATTTGCATCACAACCTCAAGTAATGCCAGTTAGCTTTCCAAGGCGGTTATCCTTTGAAATAATTTTTGATCTAACTTTAGGTAAATGAGGAAAATAAGTTGGGCTATGATTCAAAGTTACTCCTAAATAGCATGGGGTAGGCATTATATTTCGGTCTGTTTTACAAAAAGTTATATTCACATTATGTTAATCATTCTGTCTATTGTATTAGAAATAAAACCCATTCTTTGAAAAATATTTCAGATTTTTTTATATTTTATTGAGAAATTTTTCTACTTTAAAAAGGTTGTCTTTTGAGAAGACAAAACAATATCATTAGTATAATTGAATTTATTCCATTCTTTGAAAAAGATTTCTAACTTTTTTTATATTTTATTGAGAGATTCCTTTACTTCAAAAGGGTTGTCTTTTAAGAAGTCAAAACAGTATCATCGGTATAAATCAATTTCTTCCATTCTGTTTTCAGAAAATCACTAATAAATATATTAAATAAAGTAGATGAGAGAATTGAATTCTGTGGAAGACATTCTGAAAATTTTGTATTGCAATATTGGAAAGCATTATGCTAGGCAAATTAAAGGTTTTCCTGCATTTAAGAATTTTAGAAACTTTTAGAAGAGCATTTTTTCCCAACAGAATAAGCTGAGATTAAATCAACAAAAGTTGCACCAGTTTTTGATTTATTTTGGAAGTTTTTCTATGCGAGTTGTTAAAAAAATTTTGTTCATAGCAGCTTCTTCCTGATTCAAGCCCAGTCTATTCTATAAGTAGATGATTCTCAATTACTGATTAAATTTTTGTTAATATGATTTTTTCAAAAAGATTGTAGGATCATGATAATGGTATTGGGTGATAATTTTTGGGACCATTGTGCTATATTTATTTGATTTTAAGACTGCTATAGTTTTGCCTTTATGCCAAATTTTCGGAATAGTTTCTGTATGAATAATGTGATCAAATAGTTTACCAACCATGCTTTGACTTTATATCTTTTTTTTTTTTAAAAAAACTTTGAAATATGCTTCTGCTTATAGGGCCTTTTCTGATTTAAGACAGTCAAGAGTAACAGTTTATCAGATTGATATTTAGTGTAATATTGATAAAGAAAATCTTGCAATTCTACCCTAATGATGCTTTTTCCATTTTGTTGATCATGGGTTTGATACCTTTATGTTATTGCAGTAATATATTGTTATATTCTGGTGCATAATTACAATTTCACACTTTCAGGGCTCATATTTTTTATAAGCTTCCAAGCAATAAAGCCATCCAATTATTTATTTTATTTTATGAATTTAGAAATCCTTATATATAGATTAACAACTTCATCAGCAGTAACAGTCATAGTTCTTTTAGAGGTATTTTTATATCTATCAACTGTTCATAAAAATGATCAGGCTTTATGATTAGATTTTGTAAATAAAGTTTTGTTTCTTTATGGTATCTCTTCATTTTTTTTTTTTTTTTGGCACCATCCAGTGATTTTATCAGTTTGTCAGCAATTTCCAGATCATTGGTAGACAAAAAATGCTATATAGATCACTGCACAGGTTTTATTCCAATCTGGAACGAATTGCTTTTGTTATCCATGAGTGATGGATTCTCTGGCATCATAATAAAAGAAAATTGAAAAGATTTTATTAATATTCTTTATAAGATATCAAGTACAAGGATTTCAATTAGCTATCTTTTAAATTCTATCTTGGAACAGGATAACTTTTAAAGTGATTAGACTTGGGTTTATATTGATTATGGGGGGAAATTTTTCAATATCAGGTCAGAAGATAATGGTTAACTTTTTTTTTTCTAGTTAGTTTTTCTTTAAATTTTATCTTGGAACAGGGTAACTTTCAAATACAGGGATATGGATTCCAAAAGTTATTAGACTTTAGTTTATGTTAATTATGAGAAAAATCATCCAATATCAGTAGTTTAAAAGGTAATGATTATCCATTTTTTTATTGAAACAAAACATAAATCAAGAATGCTTTTTATTCCCCATCTATATAAATTACATTGCTACTCCTTGCTTAGCATTGTAAAGTAAGTACATGTTATTTTAATCCACCTATTCTAAAATTTGACTACTTGCTTGATCCTTCTTTAAATATATCTATAGACTATTATGAGAATTGAAATCTATAACTACAAAAAGGAAGAGGAGGGTAGAGCGAGCTTGTACTAAGAGGTTTATAAATGTTGCCTATCTAAATTATGATTGTAATATAATTTGAATTATCTTCAATGGAAATTATTTGCTTTGCAAGATGGTTTAAAACAAAAATAACATACTATGCTTACAATTCAGTCAATGACTAATCAATTTTAATCTAGGAATTTTATAAGAAGATATGCATTAAGATTGATGAGTCTCCTGAAGCACAATTAATTTAACTTTGTAATTAACAATTAATTTGTAGAGGATCTTCATTTTTGATTTTGATATACTTTCAATGTTAACTTGAAGTAATTTTATTGTGTTTTATAAATCAGAATAAGATGATGCTGTAGAGGGTTCTGGCACTTGAGATGTTCCAGGATTGTCCACACCATGTAGTCATTTTTTATTTTGACAGCTTAGGATCCTTATCTCTGTAAGTTGGGATTATTACCACAATATCATTGCATAATTTGCTATCATTAACCAGGAACTCATCAAGATGATGTCTGGTTTCCATATGGAGGTTGTTGCTTTCACATATTAATGTATGCTACTTGTAGAATGACCACGAGAAGTTTATCATTTATCCTCCCCAGAATAACAATACAGGATTATGAATAAATAATCCCATTATATCATGGGATTGCTTTTTATTTTTTGCTTCAATAATTGATATATATATATATATATATTCATTTATCAATTTAAGAAAAAAGATAGAATAAAAAAAAATGTATATATATTTTTTTCATTCTATATAATTGATTAGCAAATTTTCAAAGAGTCATCTGAAATTATGATTGTCATAATCTAATTTATTCTTATTTTAATTTTTTCATTACATATTCATTTTTTTGCCATTTTTTTCAACATTTTTAAAGCCATATAATTAATTCTTATTTGAAAAAAATTACAAAGCATCCAATAACGAAATGTTCATTATTTGTAACTGTTTTTTTTGAAGCATTCTTGGACAAATTTAAAAGAAACAATAATTTTAAAAATTAAATAACGAATCATGAAAAATATTTTTTAATATTTATTATGTATTCTTTAAAATATCGAATAATATGTAAAAATAATGATAAAAATTTTATATTAAAATAAAAATAATTAATTTTTGTTAAAAATGTAGAATGATTTGTAAACAGTCATTAACAAAATTATATTACTTTAATTTTGTTTTGATAGATAATATGAACTAAGATCTCTAGAACCTTCAGTATCTGAAATATTTTGCACTTTACCTCTTTGGAGGATTAGATAGTAGGTGGGGAGGAAATTTAATAGTATTCCTTATCTAAAAAAGTAACAGAGAAGGAATATAAACTGTATGCAGGCAGAATATATATGTAGAAGTTCGTCTAAAAGAAACAAATGCTTTTTTTTTAAAAATAAGAATATTTGAATAACAATATATCACTAAAAATTTGCATAGATAGCAATGATTCTAAAGGTTAGTTTACTTATTTTTTTGTTTTTTTAATCAATAAAATTTATATTTTAATCCTATATATGGTTTTAAGTAATATTTATTTATTTAGGAAGATAGAATATGAGAGAATCAGAGAATAGTTCTAATATATTAAATTGATCTTTTTGATTAACAAAGAATATTTAACTATTCATATAGAATTAGTAATTTTGGACAACTTTTTTTCATTTGTTTCAAATCATTATCAATTAAAACAGTAACAGAACTGAAATTATGCATTTTTTATTTGCTATTTATAGCTTTTTAAGTATAAATTATATTATTACAATTTCAAATCATATTTGTTTTGGGATTCAATTAAATTAATCAGTAGTTTATTATTTGATTATTAAAAAAATCTGTTTGTATTTTTATTGCACTATTTTCAGAATTTTTAGCAGCATGGTTTGGGTTTTAATTGACAGTATTCTGCTATCCTTCATAGCTTTTTGTTGTTGTTGTTTGATATTTACCTTTATGCATCACAATGAAGTGTTTAATTTTTTATTTTTTCCCCTATAATATACCAGAGGTATAGCATATGATCTATATTGTTTAGTTTATTTAATAATAAAAAAAAAAATTGTATTTCATTATATATTAAAAGCCTCCAATTTTTTTTTTTTAATATTACGAATATTAAATTGACCCTTTATATATATTCATATAAAGTTTTTAGTATTTACTTTTTTTTATAGTTTTTAATGAATGTTTTTAATCTTGATTTTTTTATAGTTTTTAAATTTTTAACGAATCTTTTTAATTTTAATTTTTTATTTTTTATTGTCTAAATATGTTGTTTTCTAGTAATAAATCTTTTCGATACCCTACTTTTATGATCTGGTTATCAATAATTTATAAAAGATAATTTGTCTATCTAATTTTAACCATTTTATTTTGTTTTTTTATTTTTCAAAAAAAAAAAAAAAAGGTTTAGAGCAATTTTAAAGAGAATAAGACAGTCTTGTCTTTTTTTATTTTTAATTTTTACTGTTTCTGTCATTTTTTATTTTACTTGGAATTATGATTTTGTACCTGTGTTATAGATTAAGGATCAATTTTAATTATCCAAAGGAAATATCCTATTTATTTTGAGTGAGAATATAATTTATTTTGAGTTAGTTTATTTAAAACTTAATTATAATTACTTAAATAAACATCATAAAATTCTATGAAATTACATGATTTTGTTGTTTTGGTATTGTATGTATCGTAATCTAATTAATATATATGTATATATTATAGATGTATATCTCTTAGTTGCCTTGGTATTTATTTATATGAAGAATTAGTTCATCTTACTATGCATTCCAAAATTAAAGAGGCCATTAATGTATTGCTGGCAACATTAAGGGTAAGATAATTGATAATTTTCACTTATTAGATTGTTTTTTTCTTTTTTGTTATTTACATATTCAAATTATTATAATTATTAAAAAAAAATATTTACAAAAATAATTAAGAAATTTTTTTTATAATTGAATAATAATCAAATATCAAATTTTTGTATAATGAATATTTTAACAAACACAGAAGATACTGTAGAGAAAAATTATATTTACACCCAAAAAAAGTGTTCTTATTCAAAAAGAGTTTAATTTTTTTTTTTTTAGATTTTTGCCTTTTATTTTGTCTCTGTTGTACAAATTAACACTAATACTAAAGATAATATTTCAAATAATTAATTATTTAATATATTTTCATTAATAATTTTTTTCATATCATTTTCTCTACAAATAGGATTTTCTATTTTATTTAGTTTATTGTTAATGAGTTATAATTTATTTCTTTATTTTTATCTTTAAAAAATGACCATGAATCATAAAATATTAAAGATTTGAATTGTAATTGAAATTATTGATTATATTACTACCTATATATGTTTCTCCCACCCTCCTCTCTATATAGATATATGGAAAAAGTTACCTGCTAAAAATATACTATATGTAAAAAATTTAAGTATAATAATAATAATAATAATAATAAAAAATAGAACAGTTATAGATTAATTAAAAATATTTTCATTAATTGGTAATAGTAGAAATGTTGTAACTGATGAAAATATGTGAATAGGTTAAAAATATCAAAGAATTTGTAATATCTATATATAGGGATTGGATAAAATAACTTAAACATTTATGATACTTTTATTAATATAGCGCAAGCTACCATTTATATCAAAAGTTACCTGTATGTTAAATAGAATTTAATTATATATTATTTGAACAGTATATTAATGGGAAAAGATCTCTATTATTATTGGAGAATATCAACCAATCACTCATTGTTTAAGAATGATTCCTAGGGCTCAATAATATTTAAGTCAGATGATTAGTAAAATCACGGCTAATGTGTAGCATCAATTTTGTATTATTCAATTGAATATTTGACATTATTATTTGTTTGAATTGAAGCATTATCATTTTCAAAAGTGATAGCGTTATCTGTGTTTGCAGTATGGAATAATCTTAGTTTCCAAAATATTTGAATATGTATTGTAGTATATCTATGCATGATACTTATTAGATTAAAAAATATTATAGTATGAATATCTAAATCATGACAGTTTATGATAACTTTTTGCAGTTGACAGAAAGCAGTCTACTTAATAGATTTCTTTTGATGATTGCCAGGTGTAAATACTTCCAGCAGGTAGAAAAATAAGAATGGTAATTTGTCTCACCATATGATATTTTATGATTAATTATTTATGGTTCCAGTTTTATGCCTGTAACAAAGTCTTTTTTGTATTATTGTATATAGATCAGTCACTTTAAAATAACAGCTTGGTCTAAATGTTTAATTTTGAATTTCTTGCAAAGTAATTTTGATGGATACTAGAATATTGTTGATTTAATATGTTCTGTTGCAGTTTTGGTTATAATGATTTTTAATGCTCAGTAATTATTTACAGTAAGTTGGTTAAGAAAAATTTTGTTCTATTTTAAATAAATACAGTTATCACTCTTTAGTTTCTTTTAATTTTGAAACAATAGTTCATTAGATTTAGTTACCAATCTGCAATTGATTAATATAATCAGTTTTAAATTCAGGCAGTTTGACTGAAATTGATATCAACTTCTTTCAGATACTTCTTAGGATTTTATCTGTGATAGAAAATAATATTATGTTGATTATTAATATAATAGATAATTTTATTATTTTGTCCAGTTCTATATGTTGTACACATTAATCTTTCATATTTTTTATAAATACATATGAGCATGTAAATAAATTACACCAATTCAGAGGCAAAATTCTTCATACAGTTGTGAATGTTTGTGCATAAAATTTAGTGCCTACTTATTCAATATCCCCAGCCTAGTTTCTAGCTTTCATCAGTGAGGAATCTTGGGATCTGAGAATTGCATCTAGATTTTAGGATCTAATGCAACCCATTAGCAACTACCTTTTATCTTTTTAATTATCTATAAAGTTATGACTCAAAAATGAAAAACACATTAATGTTTTCAATCCAAACTCATTCACTTGTATAGTCATATAGATCTGAAACCAGTTCAATATGGAACAGTAGCATATATGAATGCTTAGTTAAGGATATATGGAGTTTCAAAGAAAAGGAGAAAAAAATAATAAGTTATAGGGGATATGATTGGGCATATTGAAGAAATTGATGACACGGATAACAAGAATGGACAGCTTTTGAAAATTTTTTGTCAGAGAATGAATTTGAGCATTGGAAAATTTATCAAATATTTATGAAGGGCAATACACATGTTCTAGAAATAAAATATTATATACAATATATTGTATGTATTAGTGGAGAAAGAGGGTATGAATAAAAATATGGAAAATTAAAAGTGTTTGTTGATGAAGAGAAAGTATGTAATAGCGATCATAATTTCTTTATAATAGAAATGATTAGAAAAGTGATGGAAAATAGTAATAAAAGTAGAAAGGATAGTGAAAGATGTGGACAGAAAATGAATGATAAAAATAAGTTAGAAGAATATAAAATTAAAGTAGAAGAAGTCATGGAAGAGTTTATTGGGGATGAATATAAATACTGGTGTGATGAAATAAAAAAAGGGGAAAATATGGGTTTAGGTGAGAATATTCAGAAGAATAAAAATAATAGAAATGTGAGAATTAGTAAAAGTGTAAAAGAGAGGGAAAAAGCATGCAGAGAATATAAGTTTGCTATTAAGAACAAAAAAAGTGAAAAAGATGTAAATGTTAAATGGGAAAACTATTTTAAAAAAAGAAGTTGGCTAAAATAGATAATTATAGATAGAGAGAATGAAATTAAATAGTAAATTATTGGAAGATAAGAATAAAGTGGAAGAGATGAGAATAAAAATTTTGGAAATATATTGAAATAAAAAATGTAGGGGGTAGAAATAGTATTACTAGATGATGAGGAAAAAGAGTTGTAGCTCTGGAAAAGATTTAGAGACAATCTTAAATAGTTTGTAATGGATATAGAAAAGATGTTAGATGTGAATGACAGAGGGATAACAAAAATAAAAATAAAAATATTGGTTTTACAGAAAATGAATTGAATGAGACAGGGAAGAAATTGAAGAGTGGAAAGGCATGAGGTTTAAATGGATGGGTAGCAGAGATGGTGATGAAATTTGGAAAACAGGGCAAAATTAATTTATCATGTTTTAATATGGTCGCACAGAAAGCAGAATTTCCAGATAGTTGGAATAATACAAGAATAGGGCTGTTATTTGAAGAAAATTTAATCTATTATCATGTTTTAATATGATAGCACAAAGCAGCATTTCCAGATAGTTGAAATAATTACAAGAGTAGGGCTGTTATTTGAAGAAAAGGATAAGGACCATGGATAGTTAAACTATTATAGACCGATACTGTTAATGTCCGTGTTATATAAAATTTTTGCATAAACAGTGGCTGGAAAGGTGACAAAATGGATGGAAGAAAATAATATAGATTAAGAAATGCAAGGAGGTTTTAGATCGGATAGTCATATAGGGGATAGTTTATTTGTACATGAATACAAATAGACAGTTATATACAGTCTTTATAGATATAAAGAAGACATATTATAGAGTAAATAGAAATTTATTATGGGTAAGTTTAGTAAATTTGGAAATGAATGGAGCTTTACTGAATCTTATTAAGAGATTCTATGAAGATAATTACTATATGTATCAATTAGAAAATATAGAATCAGAGTTAAAAAATGGGGTTGGTCTAAGACAAGGATGCTCTATGTCACCTATTTTCTTTTTTTTTTCTCAAAGCAACTTTATTAATTCACTAAAGTATGATCCACTTGTGCAGGGACCACATTCTGTCACCTGCAGCAGTGGGCTATAGAGGCTACAATGTTACATTGATATTCTGAAACTGGGTTGGTGGCTCAAAGCAACAGAACCGCCTTATACAATAGATTAGGTATTACAGATATATAAAAAAATGCATTCCAAGTACAAACATCAAGAAAAAACACAAAAAGAGGAAAAAATGATATGAATTATCATAGATCAAATGTTAGTCAATCAAAGGGATGCTATGTCCATTTGAAGAGAGTTCATGCAGGACAATCAGCTCTCAGCCCACCTGGCAAGTCTCTAAGCAGCTTCCCCAGATCCATCCATGACCCATCAGACAGAACTCAGTTTAGCGAGAACCCAGACCCACTCCTTGGACAAGGTTAAGCCGCTTCGGCCCCTGCTGTAAGAGGGTTATAATTAATCTGGGTGTGACGTAGATTCAGCATGTCCGGAACACCAACCAAATCAGAGAGGGCCACGAGAACATTGGCAGATCTTTCTAAACCTGGGTGTGGTGATGATTGCCGATCAATCCCGCTGAAACAAATCCACCATGGCCATCATCTCTACCCTTGAGACCGAGAATTCAGGCAAAACCAAGGATTAGATTCATGATCCCACTAGGTCCTCGGGTGTGATTCTGTTTTACTGATCCTATTGAGTTCTAATTTTGATGCTTAATTAGAGTTCCAATTATAAAATCTAACGGTTTGTATTTAGTGGCTACTTATATCAGCTTCTGCTTGATTAATGGTGGCCATTTGCATAGAATAAAACGATTGGTAAATTGAGTTATTTTGGCTTAAAACTGATTTAAAGTTTCTTGAAGAGGTGTAAAAGGTTAAAACAAGTGGTCACTTATGTTTTATCATTTATCTTCTTACCAATTCCCATCTTGAATATGTGAATCCTCCATCCTTGTGGAGCCAGTAGGCAGTGAAATGCTCCCCTTCACAACAGGAAGTGGACTCCTCTGTTATAAAGTTTTGATTATATATTTGTGTTATGAAAATTAGGATTTTTGTTATTATTTCCTCTTTTGAATTATTAGATTACATTTTAAATATGTTTTCTCAATTTTAATCTAGTTTTAATGATTTTAGTGATTTGCTTGATTAATGGTGGCCATTTGCATAGAATAAAACGATTGGTGAATTGAGTTATTTTGGCTTAAAACTGATTTAAAGTTTCTTAAAAAGCTGTAAAAGGTTAAAACAAGTGGTCACTTATGTTTTATCATTTAACTTCTCACCAACTCCCGTCTTGAATATGTGAATCCTCCCATTTTTGTGGAGCCAGTAAGTAGTGAAATGTTCCCGCTCACAACAGGAGGTGGACTCCTCTGTTATAAAGTTTTGATTATATATTTGTGTTATGAAAATTAGGATTTTTGTTATTATTTTCTATTTTGAATTATTAGAATACATTTTAAATATGTTTTCTCGGTTTAAATCTAGTTTTAATGATTTTAGTGGTTACTTATGTTAGCTTTTGCATGATTAATGGTGGCCATTTGCATAGAATAAAACGATTGATAAATTGAGTTATTTTGGCTTGAAACTGATTTAAAGTTTCTTGAAAAGGTGTAAAAAGGTTAGAATAAGTGGTTACTTATGTTTTATCATGCATCTTCTTACCTACTCCCATCTTGAATATGTGTCTTATTGTTATATTTGAGAGAAATAGAGAGAGTAATAGAAAGACTAGGAAGATAGGTAGAGATACCATTAATAGATGGCTAAGGAGTGTATATATTATCAGGTCTTTCATTTGCTGATGAAATCTTCTTGTGCATAGAAAGTAGAGACATTATGGAACTTATGCTGAAGATGTGTGCAACGGGGTGTAAAGAGATGGGAAATAAATTTAGTGAAGAAAAGTCAAAAGTAATGATAATAAATGCTGGGGAAAGGGAAAAGAAAGAATTTTTATTGATGAATATAAAGTTAAATGTGATGAATAGGTATAACTATTTAGGAATTGTCTTAAGTAATCAGAGAAATTACTTGGATGATTGTTAGAAAAAATTGATAAATGAAGCAAAGAAAAGAAAAGGGCTGATAAAGAAATTTACCATTTTTTCATATAGTAAATATGATGTAGCAGGAATAATTGTATGGAAGGGAGTGACAGTAGCAGGGTCAACTTCTGGTAATGATGCCTTATATGTTAGTAAAGGGGTATTAGACTACTTAGATAAAATACAAAGAGAAATAGGAAGACATGCATTAGATGCATATGTGTGGTTAGCACAGGAGGCAGTCCAAGGAGTAATGGGATGATCAAGTTTTTATATGAAAGATGTAAAAAGCAAAATGAAAATGTTCAATAGATGGCAATTTATGGATAGTAAGAGAATAGCCAAAGTAGTATTTAATTGGGTTATGAGGAAAGGACAGGCAACAAAGATGGATGTTAAAGATAGTACGGTATTCAGAAAATTTGGATAAAGACTTTAGGTCACTATACTTGTACAAAAGATGGGATGATTTTGTTAGAAGAATTGTTGAGTGTTATAGTAGCAAAGAATGGGATAAAAAAATAGATGCATTAATAAAAATAAGGAGTTGGAGAGATCGAGAACTAGTATGGATGTATAAAGAATTTAAATATGTAGAAGTAAACACAGTTAATGTATGATAATAGCAAGGAAAGTAGTTTACTGTTTAAGGCTCGAAGAGGATCTTTAGCAACAAGATAATATATACATAAATGGAGGAATGTGGGTGATTTAGTCTGCAAGTTATGTAAGGAATGCATTGAAAATATTAGTCATCTATTAATTCAATATAAATACTTACACGTAGAAAAGATAGAAATAATGAAGATGGGAGAATAAATATAAACAAAGTGATTATATAGAAAGTGGGTTCTTGGTGAACAAAGATAATGTTGTGAAAATGGGATGGAGCAGGATAGAGAAGAATGTGGGAAAAATTTAGGGTGGGTAATGGAAGGGAAAAATAATATGGCTAAGTTTCTCTGGACATAGTGGCTGAGAGATTCCTGACTCCAATAAAGGAGAAGCTATAGTGCATTGCATTCAATTGCCTCTCTTTTAAGAGTTTGTATAACCATAGGAAATAGTGATCATACGATGTTTAATACTAATTCAGCATTTAAAACAACTAGCCAAAATTTAAAATTAAAGTTTCACAACCATTAATTTCACTGCCAAGACACACTTCTCAAATGCAACCACAACACAAATATTTAGTAATCTAATTTCCCATAATTCTCACATTTCATTTATTTTAAAAATAAGAATCATATATTTTCAATCTCTATTAAAGAATATTTATGATTCTGAAGCTATTAACTTATTTAAGAGTTTTTTGACATTAAAGCAGTTCGAATATGAGAATTATAGGAAATTAGTTTTGTGTATATTTGTGTTATTTTGCGCTTGAGAAGTCTGCCATGGCAATGAAACCAAGTTATGAAATTTTAATTTTAAATTTTGACTAATTTTTTAATTTTGAATTGGTGTAATTTGTTTATTTTATTGTTATTAGTTTAATGTTTGGCTTTTGATATTTTGCATATAAGTGTATATATATATAATTAGATACCAACCAATAACCACCTAAACATTCACAGTAAAGATAGTAATCAATATATGTTAAATGTTTCTTAATGTTTAACCATAAGTAAAGAGATGCTGGTGGTGATATATGTCAGCCAAAAATAAAATGATGACATTCATGCTAAAAATATACACTACCATGCAATATTCTATTTTGATTATAGAATTAAAATGATTATTTACCTTTATCTAATTTTCATCCATTGTTCTTGCTAGACAATTAGAGCTTTTGTTTATGACATATTCAAAGTAAAGGTTTTCATCATTAATAACTACAAACAAAAAAATGCCAGGTTCATTCAGTACAGTAGGTAATTAAAAATATACTTTGTTTTGTATAACAACAAAATGTATTAATATCAAATTTTAAAGTATGTATATTATCTAAAAATGTTCATTCAATCAATTTTTTGGGCCAAAAGTCTTATCGATGTTATTTTGCCTATAACAAAAAAATGATTTTCATAATTGTAAAATAAGATCATTGTAGTTATAAGTTATTTTGAGAAAAAAAAAGATTTTGTGCAATATGCAGCTAACAATTAACTTTATGTGATCACAGATAATTAAATGGAAGTTTAAAATATCATTTATTTGCTCTCATAATTATTTCTGAGGCATTCAAAATAATAGAACTTTTATCGTAAATATAAAAAAATGGATAGTATCAGCAAAAAAGAAAAAAGAAAAGAAAATCATTTACATTATTTAAAATAAACCAATAAACTGTACATTATATTTTTTTATCTAATTTTTATTTAATTTTAACAACATTTATGTAAAATAAATAAATTTGTGAATTGCTACTTTAAAGGAAAAAATAATATCATTGCTAAAAAAAATTTAAAGATTTGTAGTTAGAAAATACAACAGTAAAAATTTTTGATAGTAGTACATAAAGAGTATCAAAAATATATTTTAATATGTATATACTACATACTTTATTTTATTTAACTAATCATGATTCAGAAAATATTTTTGCATACATAAGAAGCAAAATATCAGATTGTCAGTGAAAAAATTATAATGTTTTAATTATAGCTATTGAAATGTTTTGGTACAGTATATTTACCCATAAGTTAGTACTTTTTTTAAAAATAATATACTTAGTATAATGTTTTCTTTTTTTCTTTTTTTTATATATATATTTTGACTTTAAGATAATGAATTAATTTTTTCCCATAGGGATTCATTATATTGTTGTGTGGTTTGTGAGGCATTTTGGAGGACTAGTTGAGCTCAGTATCTGCGGTAAAGATATATATGGATTGTCCTAAAAAGAATCCTACTCACTACTTAATTGGAATCCATAATTCCTCTTGGATGTTTTAATTCAATAATAAATATGCACATTGGGTATACTAAGAAAAGCTTATTTATTGGTTATAATATAATATAACATCTTTTGGCATAGTATGCTTAAACATACTTTTGATTAACTGGTAGGCATAATCATAGCAACATTAGTAAAGAGAAATACACAAGTTATAGAAATGGAGAGTTGCAGAGTGTTGATTATAAAATGTAAATAACTTTATTTATATAATTCATTTCTTTCTTATTGATGGCATTTGTACTATTGGCAATGTTCCAGGCCTCTTTGACTTTGTGTTTGATGTCATTTATCTCAGAACAGAAAACATTAACAGAGGTGGATTCAAATATGTGACCACGCTTGGTTTCATGCTCAAAGAATATATATCTAATTTCCACATTAGTTTTAGCCTATTGTATTGATATCTTTACTGGGCTACCCTTTTTGCGAGATTGGCTCAGGTATTGCCAAAGTAAACAGCATTGCAGTTAGTGTTGTTGTATATTATTTTGTACACAATCTAGGAAACTTGTTCTGAGGGCAGTTTGTCTTTAGTGTTGTTAATGAAATTGTTACTAATTTTCTTTTTTTCTGGCCAACGTAATATCTGTAGTTTTTTTTATTAATATTTAGCTTTATTACTGCCTAGCATGCTTTCAATATATTTTTGCTAGATCATATTTATGGCATACACTAGGCAGTAATAAAGCTAAATATTATTAAAAAAACTACCTTCTCTGTGTGCATTTTCCTTTTATTAGATATTATGTTGTTAATTAAGTTAATCAAGTTGGGGTGAGTGGGAGAATTTTATTTTTTTTCAAGCAAATTTTGCTTTTGCTGTGGATTGAACCAGATATATAGGGCAGTGATATCCCCAGTTTTTTGTTTTGTAGCATAAATCTGTTTCTAATTTTGGCGTAGAATGTTTTAATGATTTTAATGATGCTATGTGTTTGTATCCGATGTTGCATAAGTCCTTAATGTTCATTTTTCGGTCAGATTCGAATTTATGGATTGTAATTTCAATGCAGAAACGCTTTGAGGCATGTGATTTTATGAGCAATGGGCATTAGTGATTCGAGGCAAGGTTTAATTATCATTTTATAAATCAATTGACAGCCATCACACTGAATATATAATTCAAGAAACTTTATGCATTTTTGTATGACTTTACATTCTTAGTTTATTGTAGTGATAACTTCTGTATCAGGTCTTGCTTTATTTCATTAATGGGACACAAATAAGGATATAGGCCTGGTGTCTGCTTGAAGTACTTTATTAAGACAATACTGAATATTATGCTGCTCATAGGAAGTCCCATAGGCCACCCATCTTCCATTTTATAGTATTTACCATTATGTCATCATTATTCCAGTTCAGACATTCAATAATAAAATCTATTTTTTTAAGATTGTACTCTGATTTGACTAGAACCTCTTTGATTACAGTAGATTGTTTTGATATAGAACTATACAATTCTGTAGTGTCCAGTGATGCAAGTCTGTCTTGGTTTCCGAGTTTTAGTTCTTTAATTTTGATTTAACAATGAACCCACCAACTCTGATTTGTTTGGTGAGCCATTTGTGTATCATTTTTGTGTCATTGTAATAATAGGCTTCTCCGAAGTCAATCATTAACCTCAGAGGATCCTCTAGTTTATGTAATTTTGCATTTGCAAATATTCTGGGCAGAATTGCAACCGAAAGGTATAATTTGTAATATTCACATTTAGTGAACATCCTATTGCAGAATTCTTTAAGAAACAAAGAAGTAAATTTATCTTTGATTCTTTTTAAATTATAGGAATCTGCCAGTTTAAATTTTAACTTATTAATTTGTGCAACAATTTTTGTAATGTAATCCTGCTTATTTAGTAAGACGATTCTATTTTCCTTGTCTTCTTTAATGCAAATAATATTGTTCTTGTGAAAATATTGTTTGATAGCCTCAAGATCTTTTAACCAATTATTATTTTTCAAAACAGGCAAAACTTTCCATGTTTAGTGGTATTATTTTTCACTTTAATTGGTTTTTGAATTGTTGCTTAGGTGATTTGTCAAATTATCTTTTCTCTTTGCAGATTATCTGTATAATTTACTTTCATATCTGCAATAAGTTCTATTGGGTGTTTTCAGATATCACCCATGAATCGTCCATGATCTAAAATTTTTTTTACTATTTTCTAGAAGGTTATTCTTAGTTAAGATTACAAAATTATATTTTATAGTGTATACTAATTTTAGGCTGTGTTTTTTGCAAGAAAGGTTGTTTTCTTAGTGTATTTGACCTGCAAATTCAGAGCCATAATTCAACATTTGTTGCTAATATATAACTATATGTCTTATGTTTAGACATATTTTTTGTTTTTGTTGCTCCTCCTTTTTCAGAACCCTCTTAACCCTTTACTAATGTCCTTCAATAAAAGCTTTTTAATTGGATGATAATTTCGTCATTGTTGTGAATCGCTTTTGGTCAGCATCACAGTTAAAATTTCTTCAGGATAGTTGTGACAGGATTTATAAGGAGTATTTGATTATAACTTTATAACGTTAATCTAAAGAAACTTTTGATATTTTTTACTCACAAAATATTTCTGACATCATCACAAACATAACAACAGACACAAACTTTAAATTAAAAAAACTATTAAGACATCATATGATCAATAGCAATTCAACGTATCTTTTTTTTATGTTTTATGAATATGGTTTTTGTATAAATTCTTGAGTATATACTTGATTATATTAATCTCATTAAATCTTTCAATAAGTTTGAGAATAAATTGTAACTAATGTAACTTTTTAGTTGCTCTTTTTAATTTTTTCTACAAATAAAACTGTGATGAAAAGAATAAAAATAATTTTCAAATCATAGCATTAGAGTAATGATGAAGGCATTACTTGTATATAAGCAACATAAAAATCGTTTTTGTAAATAGCATTCCTGTAAATAGTAGATTGTTGGTGATTGAATTTAAAGTGTTTTTTTTTTTTTAGCTATATATACAGACTGGTAGTTATAGCAATAACTACTGGGACTCATGTATGAAGAAATTAAAAAATAATTAAAAAGTTTATAAAATTATTTATTTAATAACAATGGAATGATTGAAATACTATGATCAGATAAGAAAAGATAATAAAATTATAGGGAATATGAATTTGGAATAAGAATTGGTAGAGATTTTTTTGAAAGAAATAGTGAGTTATGAATATGTGTTTCAAAAATCATGAGGTTCATTTCATAAGAACAGGTTTTAATTAGATATATGTTTTAATGCAGAGAGATTTATGAACATTATTAAGAATGTTTGTATATTTTCTGGAACTGATAAAGATTTAAATCATAATTTAGTTGTAATAAACTAGAAATTTTTTATAAAAAGAATATGAAGAAGTGAAAAAAAGAAAGGAGGGAGATATTGATAAATTAAAGAGAATATGAGAGAACATTTTCAGATTCATTAAGTAAGAAAATAGAAGATAAATAATAACAGATTGATTTAAAAAAAGTAAAGTTTATGATTATTTAATGAAAATGTGTAAATTGTAAACTGTAAAAGAAATATTAGGATTGAACAAAATGACAACATAGAAGAAATAATAATGTATTAATGAATATCATAAAGATTATAGTTAAAAATAGACAAATTTGAATTATCTGAAAGTATGGTATTGTATATAAATTCTACAAATTTTATTACACGCATATGCATACATACAGCAGTAATAATAAATCAATTTATAATTTCTAAGCTTTTACTTTACTCTATCATTGAAGAATTAAAATGAGACACAATCGTAGTAGATAGTATTTTATTTTTTTTATATGAAAAACATTTGTAATCAAATGTCAAATTTATTATGGACTTTGTTGTAACTATGACATGATAGTTGACAATTGAAAAGCATGATTTTATAGATAATATTTGTATGCGTGTGTGCGTATATGTGCAAGTTTGTACATTTTTGTATTTACAGTCATTAATTCTATAATAATTACTTTTTCAAAATAATTCGTAAATAAAATGTTTATAATCCTATTGATTTTTTTAATTCTTTTTTATAAACTAGTATAAATTTTTGATTTATGAATTAATTAATTATGGATTACTGACTAAAAATATATATATATTTCCTAGTTTAATAATAAAGCTGTCGCTCAGATTGCATCTGATATTCTGATGCTTCTTTGTGATCATATTCAGCAGCTACTTCTCCATTTTCCTGATGTACCAGAGAAAGTTATTGAGGTAATTATTATATAGAACCTTTATTGAATAATTTTATTCCTCTTAAGAATCAGTGTTGAGATGAAATATTTGTTTTATTTAACTCAATATTAAAATATTTAATTGTGAAAAAATGTTATTATTAAAGTTTTTAGAAATTTTTTTTGGAATCTATAATAACTTGGTTATCAGAATATTGCATTTTAATTTATGACTTGAAATTTTGATAAATCATTTTCTCACCATAATAAGGCTCCTTAGAATTAGCTAATAAAAATATTGGAAATATTTGTAACTTTTATGCAGTCACAAATATAAATTTTCTATAAGTTGTATTTATTGTTCATAAATGGAAGTTCAAAATTTTTTTTATATAACCATTAGGTAATATAGAAAAGAATTCAGTGGATAGTATTTATAAATTAGAATTTATTGTTTTCAGATGCATTAAAATGTAAGAAAAATAAGAATTTAACTCTGCTAATGCAAATGATCATGTAATATTGTTGCTATCTGTTAAGTAAACTCTTCTTTTTTTTTAATCTGTCCAGTAGAATAATTTGTTTTTTTGAACTTTCACAAACTGATTAATGCAGTTTGTATATATGGAATTTAAAGTACTGTATCATTATTAAGAACTTAAACCATTATACAGAAATAATAAAATTTTATTGTTTTTCAAAAGATTGTTATAATTATTTTTTTGTTTTTTTCCACAAAATTTATTTATCTTTTTTTAAGTTTTCTGAAACAACTTCTTATCTTACAGAATGCAATGAGAATTGCTGTAGTTCATAAATTATGTTGTTATTTTTTTAGCTATGGGATATTAAACTCATTTATTTATTTTGTCTTAGTTCTTTTTTTTTTTTTTTTTGATATCAGTATTTTTTTTTTTCTAATCTTTTTTATACCACGTATAGTCGTTGTTCCATTTTAAAATTTAAAGACTATATTTCACAATTTTAAGTTAAAATATATGAGATGTTGATTAAATTTAAAAAAAATATATATATAGTCATATTGAAATAATTCGAAATACAGCCAAATATCTAACGCTCGTTAAATATTTAACCGACAGCTAATAAGATGTCAGGGATAGCTGTCCAAATGACATCCAAACCCAAACACACAGCACAGATTTTACGAGAAAAGGGCGGCCACTCTTTTCTCTACTTTTTTTTCTATATATCTAAGCCAGTCATAAGCATTTAGGTTTGAAAGCTTGAAGCTTTAAATATCTTCACAATTAACTCACTGAGTCTAAATCATAAATGTACAGCGCAAAATCCTATGATTTACTACGAAGTAGTTTTTAGAATACATAACAAGCAGTAAAGTATGTAAATAATATTTTAATTTGCGAAGCACAGATAGTTGAAAATTGAAATAAATCGAGATACTGCCAAATCTCTAGCACTCGTTTAATACTTAACCGACAGCCAATCAGATAGATGTCAGGGATAGCTGTCCAAATCTGATTGGCTGTCAGTTAAGTATTTAACAAGCACTAGAGATTTGGCAATATCTCGATTTATTTCAATTTTCAACTGTCTGCGCTTCGCAAATTAAAATATTATTTACATACTTTACTGCTTGTTATGTATTCTAAAAACTACTTCATAGTAAATCATAGGATTTTGCATTGCACGTTTATGATTTAGACTCGGTGAGTTAATTGTGAAGATATTTAAAGCTTCAAGTTTTCAAATCTAAGTGCTTACGACTGGCTTAGATATATAGAAAGAAAAGTAGAGAAAAGGGTGGCCACTCTTTTCTCGTAAAATCTTTGTTGTGTGTTTGGAGACAGCTATCTCTGACATCTGATTGGCTGTCGGTTAAGTATTTAACGAGTGCTAGAGATTTAGCAATATCTCGATTTATTTCAATTTTCAACTATCTGCGCTTTGCAAATTAAAATATTATAAAGTCATATTGTCTTTAAATAGTTTATTAAATATAATATTCTTTCATATACATTTCTTTTTTTGTAATCTTATTAGAAATGAAGAATAATTAGTGACCCTACTAGGAAAATTTTTTTTTATATATCCTTGTCATTTTATAGTTTTAAATTGATCATTCTGCATTGTTTATAAAATGTAGACTTACAATAGAAAAGATCATAAAAACAAAATTAATTTTTTAAATATAGAATTCATAAAAATAAAAAGTTAATAAAGAATTTAAAAGAAGAGCAAGACATTAAAGAAGTGTATCTAGAAAGACTTGATCCACAAACTATTAAAAATATAGTAATTGTTTGTTCAGTTATAAGCGATTTTATGAAGAAATGAAAATATAAAGTAAATTTATCACTATTTTACAAATATTGTAAAATGAAAATAATGACATTAATTTTGATAGCTGTCCCACATATGATAAAGAAATCAAAAACCATAATTCATTAAATAAATAAAATAGTAACAAAATAATAATAAAAAATATTATATATAACATTTTTTTTTTTATAAAAAAAAAAACTTTTATTTAATTTGCTGATAGTGCACCAAAAAATAATTTTTTTCTTGTTAATTATTGTCTTATGCTAGGTTATAGAGTATTTAAAATATTTATTGTTCAGTAGCATAAATCTTAATCTTGAATATCATATATATATATGCACATATACGTACAATAATTTACTTTTTTTTTAAAGGCTATTGCCAATACTTTATTGGGATTATTACCAGAATCTGAATATTCTGTTGATGAGGAATCTAAAAAGGTAAAATTTTTATAACTTTTTTTAAATATTTTATTTTATTTTGATATTTTAGAATTAACTTTTGTAACTGTAGAACATCCCAGTGCCATTACATACATTTTGTTGCATATTTAAGTGTTATTCTATTACTTTTATTTACAGGATGTATAGGGAATTTATTATTTAAAACTTTCATGTTTTCTGTAGAATCACCACGAGTCACATTCTATCAGTCATTTCTGCACAAGTGATTTTTTGTTTGTGAAATTATCTTTCTTTTTTAAAATTATATATTCAACAATTCTCTTTTCAGTTTTTTTTAAAATCTTTGTTATCTGTTGCAAAAGTTAATAATGTTGAAAAAATAAAGATAAGAATAGGTTTAGTAAATGCATTAAGTATGATCTTACATGAAGCAGTATAATCAATGATGAGTCATTTCATAACTGCATTTGACTACTAATTTCTCTTGGCAAATGATTATGTTTAGATAGTTCAATTTAGGAATCTTTTTGCTTATTGCAAGTCTGAAAGAAAATAGAAAAGGTGAATTAAAAATGCTATCTGACAAAATCTAACTGTTCTACTATGCTAGATAGATTGCACATTAAATAGCACAAATAATTGCAATGTCAGCAATGATAATGGTGGTGAAGTAGGGAGTAATGATAGTGATCAATATATTGTAATGGGATATATATATACGTTACATTTAAATTTTAGTACTTAAATATTTTTTTTGTAAATATCTAATAATAAGTTAAAAGCACTGACATTCAAAATGCACAAATAATGAATTATTAATTTATTAATAAGTTTTATTTAAATATTGAAATAAAATAAGTTTAAAAATTTTTTTTAGAATCGAAGCAAAGATTCTAATCTTAAATAAATATAATAAAAAACTTTTTAATCTTAAAAATAAAATTACAAACAGGTCCTTAGGGCAAAATGACCATTAAAAAGATTACTACGAGATAGATAAGAGTGGAGAGATAGAAACAAAAGACTTGCTTTCCTGCCCAAGATATGTACACAGACTATAAAAAGGAAAAATTCAAAAGAAATAATTAATTAGAAGATTAGAATTTTGAATTTGTTTGTCATTGCTGAAAGGTAAAAAAGTTATTGTCGCTGTTACCAAAAAAATGTAATCTGTTTAATCGCGCTCCCTTCGGACTGGCCGGCCGAAGGCAGCTTTCATCTCCATGGATCCCAGGATTAAACCACTGGTAACGTCTTCAGAAATCATCGTAAAGCTTCATAAATCGTCATCATCCACAAGAAATGGCCCTTGCGTAAACTCAGATCTTCGACGCAAAGGAAAGAGCCCGGAGAAAGGAAAGTATAAATTATAAATGATACAAATGAAATATAAACTCTCTTTAATTTAAAATCTTCAAACTTTATTTTCCTTTAAATATGAACTATAGACTTTCTCTCCTGATGAAATTTGAACTTTATTTTATAAACTTTGCCATTTTAAAAGTCTTATCTAAAAGCTGAACGTAACTTCCTTTTTATATGCATTATATTTTGTTATTTATTTATGCTTAGTATAAGATCTGTTTGTAATAGGGCAGGAGTTTGCAATTGCAAACAAATTTAAAGTTAAAACAACATTGTTTGTGCATTATTAGATTTTAAAAATAGGTCAAATGCTTTATTTGATTTTAAAAGAAGTTTTGATACATATGTGATTCTAAAATAAGTTAATACCTGAAACTAAATATATATATATATTTTAAGAATTAAATTATTAAATTGACTTAAATTTAAGTTGGGTGCAGATGGCTGCTTAGACTTGTTTAAATATATGTTAGTTTAAGGGGGTTTTGATTTCGGACTATTTGTTCGTGGTTGTGTCGATGCTGGTGGAGGGATACATAGATGTTTATATCAATGGAATGTGAAGCTTGTTTAGCATACAGGGCAACATGCCCAACTGAATGCATGACCCAAAAGTGTAGTCATTGCGTTGCAGTGTACGCAGAGGTATTTCCTGCGACATTGATTCCCTTTAGGTCGATGGATAGGGACTATAAGTTGGCAAAAGTTCCGCTCTCCCTCCCTACGTAACCCATCTTTTCCATATTTTATATACGTGATTTCTTCGCCAGACAGATGCACATTCCTGTACTGGACGAGGATCACGTCCTTTAAATAATATCATGCTCCAGATGCACATTTCTGACAGCGTGGTTTTATGCTAACATCTTCATATTGCATTGATTGCATCTATATATCAAGAAGCGAACATTGGTTTGACTCCAAGCTTTTAGCCTGGAATCAAATGGTTTGAAAATCTTTTAAGTGCGTTGTCTAGGTGGCCTATCTGTGCTCAACATTCTAAGATTAAAATTAAAGTAAAATAAATAAATAATAATAATGAAACATAAAGCATAATTTTTTTTTAATAGTAATTATTTTTTTGTTTTTTGTCACATATATATACGTGAATAAAACCTTTTGTGTTATTAATACTGGCAGTGATCTAGTTTATTTTTTTTAAATCTTTATTAAAAATATATTTTAATAAATATGTTTTAAACCTCTGCTACTTCATGAGCTAGTGGCATGGGCTGACGGTCAATAAATTAAAAGTTGGATTTTTAACTTGTGTATCTGCCTAGAATATAAATTTTCCAGGTTCCAATAGCCTGGTGGTGCCCTGTACGGCAGATATGGTAAGACTCTATTTTCCCTGACCATTATAATATATATATTTTAAATATGAAACATCTAATGTGTGATCTACTTGTCGGAACTCTTGAATACTTGAATGTAAATCTGCATTTGCAGATAAGAAGCTATCAAAATATAAGGTTGATACAGTGACTTTCAATGAAATTTGTCTTGCAGAGAAAAGGAATTTAATTGAATAGATTGAAGACTAACTATTTTTTTTGAAGAGAATAATATTTGATTAGCTTTGAGATCTTATTTGGTGGTTTATTTTTGGAATTCCTAGATAAGTCACTGAAAGACTAATTACAGAATCCTGAAATAGAAAGTTTTAGTTCATGTTGGATAATGTTATTATATCGCCACTATTAAAAGAGAAAATTTTTTGTAAATACTTTGTTTAAGCAGAACAAAATGCATCCATGCTCAAAACAATGGCATCTTATGGATTGTGTCATAATTAGGAACTAGCATGTAAAATAAATTAATATTACATGAGCATTTATCACACAGATTGTTTGACAAAAATTAAAATATTTTAAGGAAATTTGTTAATTTTTTTTAGAAATAGTTAATATTTATAGTAATTTTCTAGAGCTATTGAATACTAAAATTGCCAATTTGGACTTTTAAATATTCTCATAAGAAAAATGTTGTTTTAGTTTATTATAAAGAAGAATTTTGAATGGTTTTCAAATAGTGATTGTATTATTAGTTGTTTGATTTTTTAAATAAAACATGACATATTGTATTTAACACAGTAATAAAATGAATATGGATCTTTATAACCAATATAGGGATTTAAAAACAGAAGTTCAATGACTGTCCGTTTGGTTAAGAATAGTTAGTTGGTGGATTGAAATTGAAGAATATATTATTATTATTTGCAGATCTTAATAACTTTAGATCCTTTTTTTTTTTTTGACATATGAAAATAACCTATAGAATTGTGAAAATGATAATTCTGATATTTTGAACAGAATGATTGCTTTTAATGATATGTGCTTTTAATGATAGATTTCGACTCATTTAAATTTGGACAAAGATTTCCAGTTTAATGAAGTTAAAACATTTTTTTATAATCTTATAAATAGAAAGGCTGTACTTTCTGATAGAATACTTAGAGATATTTAAAATGTGGTTATATGTTAGTTTCTCAATTGTTATTGCAATCCATTAATTTATAAATTTATACCATCTGAGCTTAAATTAAGCTTGCATTTTCCCGAATTTTAAAAATAACATAGATAGAAATTATTGCAGCATTTATCATGGGGTATTATTGTTATCTACTACTTTGAAAGATTTTGAAAATCAAGGACTTTAGTCATGATTTTTCATTGATTTAATCAAGGCATTGGACTCACTTTATCAAAAAAATTTAGCAGCAGTGTTTGAGATTAGTTGGGATTTCTACCCAAAGTTATTTATATATTGTCTGATTATTGAACATCTGAGGTTGTTGAAATGAAAATTGCTGTTTAATAGGATTGTGTAGTGAATTGAACTTTGTTTTCCTTTTTTATGCCAATGACTTTTATAACAAGATTTTATATAGGAAGATTCATAAATTTATAAAGATTAAGATTTAGGATAAATTTAATTGGTGGAATTTTTAAATTAAATCAATTAAAAACAAAAACGAAAACTTTATTTTTTGACTATTATATATATATATTTTCCCCAGTTCAAACATAACTTATAAAACATTCTTAAAGTTTTGAATGTTATATATAAAGACTCTAGTAGTAATTTTTGTTCAAAATACTTGATTTTTATACTGAAAGTTTTCTGGAATTAATTTGAGAATGTGAATCAATTTTATTATCTTGGTAGCATTTTAAAAAAACCTCTTCATTGGCAAAACAGCCATATTGAATATTTAAAAAATTATGCAGAGCCACAAATTTTATCATAACTTTTAAGTTTGATTATTAAAAAATGACATAATATATATTGTTTGAAAGATAAAACACCAAAGAATGTAATTAAGCTGAAAAAAATATAGTCATTGATATTCAAAGTAATAAAAAAAAGAATAAAAGGTAATATTTCTAATAATTATTTTTATATTATTTCATAAATTCAAAATTATCATGCATACAAGTTAAAATTATATTTTTGTTAGTAGGTTAGTTGGATTCATCATAAAATTTCTAAAAAATTGGTATATAATAACGCTTACCTAAGGTAATCCATTACTTGAAAACTTCATAGAATAAAGACATTAGTACCTTTCATTTTCCCTAGTAGCAGTTCAAAATCTATTTCCATACAGGGAATTTGCAATGAATATGTCATCCCTAATAACATCCCTTATAACAAGTAGTTAATATTGATTAATAATTAGTATAATTTGAATATTATAATAAAGAACTTCAATACAGTTTGTAATTTATTAAAAAGTACTACTAAAATAGTCACTATATACAAAATAAAATAATAAAATAAAAAAAAAAATGAATGAAATACTAAATTCATTATAGAGTTAAGTTTGAAGTACATAAGTTAGTAACTTAAAGTCAATGCGATGTAGTATTATTTATCCTATCTTTATAGGTTTTGAGGGCTCATATTGCTTCATGATACTATGATCATAAATTTAGTAATAGCTTCATTAACTGTCACCTCTCTTTGCGTTTGATATGCAGCTTTGAAATGTATATTGCAGTAGTGTATAATCGACCTAAGTTTATATACTGTTAAAATCTTTACTTTTAGCATTTGCATATTTTTATTATTATTAAAATGCAGTCAAAACATTATAAAAAAATCTAAATTGGGTCATAATATTTGCAAAATATGTTTATCTTTGTCTCATATCACCTAATTCAAATACTGAAACCAAGCCCACATCGTAGCAAAAAATGCAGATAATTCACAATATAAATGTACACAATCACGAGCTATTTTTTTTAATGTTAATTCAATAATAATTTTTTTTATATATTTTTTATCAATTATAAATTCAAATAATAATTAAAAAATATTTAAAAATAAAATAGTAATTAAAAAAATATATAAAAATAACTATTTATCATCAGACCTCCATAACGTTGTCTTCTAAATACATCAGTAAAAACTTTTATTTTTTCTGATGTATTTTTTACAGCGAATACTTTTCCATTAACTATCAAAAAAATGAGAGAAAGACAAAAAAATTCAATTTACTTGATCATAAAAATTATCCTAAAATTTTTATTTTTTATCATAGAAAAATAAAACTTACCTTATCTGAAAGTATAAAGAAAGATGGAAACGAAGGTATAAAAAGCGCATGCGTAGATTGCGTAAATTTCCGCTAATCTTAACCTGAATCCAGATGTTTATAATTTGAAAAGTATTGCCCACACTATATGGGCGTATAAGTAAATAGTTATGTAGAAAGATAGATTTTTATATTGAGATCTATCATAGATGTTACTGTACTACTATATATGTGTATTTCACTGTAGTAATAGAATTATCTAATTTAGTGGTATTATAGAGTTATTATTCTGCAATACTTACTGTTTATGAGTTATAGATTTTATATAGACTAATATAAAGGTAGCGATGAGATTTTAATTGAGGATATTTCATAAGTTTTTAAAAATATGATGACAAGATTATAAGTTCAATTGGTATATTCTTTTTTTTTTGGATATGATAGTATTAAGTCGATTGTTGTAAACTCATATCTTTGTTAATTTAGGAATATGAACTGAAACAACTGGTAATAGACTTTAGTGAACTTGGATATGGACTTTTAAGAATAGTGCACTTTGTTTATATGATAAAGATTATTTCATAGACATTTTAAAATTGTTCATTGTTAATTGCATTCAGCAGAAAGACAATGCTAAATATCAAATAGAATAATATGCTAAGCCTTTTATTTCTGTTAACTTGGGCATAAAAAAATGATTTCTCTCAAAGAACTATTTTAAAACCATTTTGACATTTATTTATTTCAGAACTACTGGTAAAAAAAAAAGAAAAAGCTTCCCAATATATCTATAATACATCTAGATTAATGAATGTGGATATTGTTTTTAAATAATGTTTATTTTTCATAACTTACTTTAGTTAATCTCCACATTTATTATTAATGTTTTACCTATTTAATGACAATAATTCTTATTTCTTTTCAGTTACATTTTTTAAATGACTCTGAAACTCATTTCATCTTAATATATTTAGAAATCATCTTTTAATTGTCAATTATAAATTACTAATAGAGCAATTTATTAATGTTAAATTTTATGAAATAAATCTGATGGGGGACCCAAAAATAACTGAAATCATTCTCTGGTAAGTACATTAGTTGTCATACATGTGTCTATTGCTACATATGTCTTGCAGGGGCTTCTGTATCAATCTACCAAATGACATTACCATGTGAAATCATAGTGCGTTTCATATATTTCTCAATTTGTGTAATGGCTGAAAAATTGGAATATTGTGAAATTCTGTTTTCTTTTAGAAAAAATGGCAGGGAAAACAGTTGTAATGCTTGAACAGGTTACAGAAAAGCTGTTCTGGGAAAAACACATGTTTGCAAATGGTTTATTGAAAGTGTCAAATTCATCATATCCTAAAAAAAAGCATGGGAGGGAAGTCTAATGTCAAGACAATGCTGGTTTTTGTTTTTGACAGAAAACGAATTTTTTCTCTCAGAATTAGTTCTAATAGTCAGACATTTTATCTACAAGTTCTGAAACATTTGTGTGATGCAGTAAAATGTAAATATCCCATTTTTACTACAGCAATGCCTCTGTGCAAAAGTTTTGAATTGGAAACAATTTTAAATTAAATTCAGCATGACATAGCTTATCTATCAGTTATATTTGCTCAATCTCTAACTATGTGACTTCTTTATATTCTCTCAAATGAAAACTGCCTCAAATTTTTTTTTTTTGCAGTCTTAGAAATGGTGAAAAAAAAAACAATGCAGATGTTAAAAGACTTTACCTTATGTTTCCGTACTACTTCAAAAAGTGAAAAACATGTTTAAACTGATGTATTTTATTAAATGGACAGTACTTTGAAGGAGTTTAAATTTCTAATACTTAAAGATAAATAAATAATTTTTTATTATTGGGTATCCCCTCGTAATATATACAAAAATATTTTAAAATTTATTACCATTTTTAATAAGTTTATAGCAAATATCTATTTACATTCAATATTTTAATTTTTTTTCTCAGATATTAAAAAAAAAAAAAGAAGTTAAAATTAGATGTAAGTTTAAAAATTTGTAGAAAATTAACCCTGTCTAGTATCTCTCAGCACATGAAATGTCTTTTGAAAAAATAATGATTTAAATTCAACTCATTGATATGCATTGACTATTCTCTTAGAATTATCAAAGCACAGTTGTTCAGCATATTGTTATAACCAATAATTATAAATTAAAAAAAGAAAGAAATATTTAGAAATGCAATTCCTATAGCATTATGAAACATAGTGAGTTTATTTCATTCCTGTGTAATCATATAAATAGTTCTGTTATTTCAGTAATTTGGATAATTTAAATATATGAAAAGGCCATCTTAGTATAGAAATGTAACATCTAATATACAATTTATTTTTTTTCTATTTAAATCAAATTAAATAATGTATTAATTAGAATCAAAGCACACACACTCACAATCACACACACAAAGTATTAACTCATATCATAGTATTAAAATACAAGAATAAATAAAAAAGTTTTTATAGTTACAGAAAAACAACAACAAACTTTCAGTGATAAACAAAAATGAAAATTCAAAATATTCTCAAACAGTGTACTTTTGCATTGAGTTTAGTTTATAAAAGAATTATTGAAATATATATTAAAAAAAAGAAATGAAAAAAAAAAGGCTGTGCTTTCAAAGTAATTAATTGTGATTTGCAGGCATAAAAAAAAATCCAAATCAAATATGAATTCATCAACGTATTTTTCAGATCTGTTTCAGATAAAAGGAATTTTGTGAATATTCAAAGTTGAAAAAAAAAATCATATTACAGAAAAATACAGCTAAAATCTTATCTTTTTTTTTTCAAATCTGATATAAAACTTTCTTAAGAGATTTAAGTGACAGAAATGTGGCATAATAATATTAACAAATTCTTACTTTTTTAGTTTTGATTTTATTTCTTTCTGCTTAATAAAATTATTGACTCTAAGTATAATTAATATTGAATCATTTAATTATACTATATTTATCTCTGAAATTTATTTATCAGGCACATAGTACATATGTAATTAAATAGAAAGGGTTTTCACCTTTATAAATTAAATCTGCTGTATTGAGTACAAGAAAATTCATATGTTCTATGTCCTTGATAAGTCAATTTCAGAATTACATAGTTTCTATTAATTCTTAAAATTAGCTGTAGTAAATCAAAAGATTTTGCATATATTAATATATGAAAGAAACTAATGGCTGTAAAAGCGAACAGAGTAATATCTTCACTCTCTCAAATCAAGATGCTTCAGATTGGCCTATATAAATCAGGATTTAGGTTAAAGATAAGACAGCCGCTCTTATCTTTATAAAGTCTCTGTCTTGTGTTTGGGTTTAAGAGTTTTCCTGTACTCAGTACAGCATCGTTGAGTTTATTTTAATTAGTACAGCACATACGTGAAAAGGTGAAAATCCTTTCTATTTGACTTCATACTATATTTGTATTAATAATTATACAAATTGACTTGTTAATAAAATAAAATAAATTTCAATGATTTTTGGTAAATAAAATCCATTTTTATGTTAAGTATTTCTGGAGAATCAGGAATTAGTCATTCAACAATAATTAAAACTATTTTTGATGCACAAAATAAAATAGAACTAGTCTTCTAATAATGATAAAGTACTTTAACAAATTGAGACAGAGAGAGAAAATTTTTAAGTGCATATTCGAGCTTTGAGTTATTTCACTTCATAACTACAGTTTAAATATATAAATTCTTACTTAACTGAATATTCTTTTGTGTGTGTGTGTGTATGTGGGTATTTACACACATTATTATTTTTTTTTTCAAGAAATAAAATATAACTATTATTATATACATTTACAGTATTATTTCTATTCACATTTACTATTAGAAATTATTTAACTTTGTATTTTTTTCCATATTGTTTAAACACATTAAATTATACCTGTAACATTCATATATCTTTTACAAACTATGTCTTAAGACTGCTTTCTTTAATATCACTAACTGTTCTTATATTACTTTTTGAAGGGCCATGTTTGTCACTTTATTTTGGTTTTTTATTTTCTTGAAGAATCATGTACGTTTTAATGTACAAAATGTTCTTTTGGAAAAAAAAAAGAATTCTTGAATTATTTAGCTAGTTCTCTATTATTTATTTTATATTTATCAGATTTATTTTATTTGTGCTTATCAATTTTTGATACAGTTTTATTATTGTGGTTTACAATTTTGTTGATATATATATTGAAGTGGATATTAAAGGTTATGCCCATTATAATATATATATATTCAATTTTGATCTCTTTAAATTGATATTTATCTCAGTAGTATTAAACTGTATATTACTTTATAGTTGAAATTTAAAAACCAGGTGTTCTGAAAAGGTTGGAATTGTAATAATGACTAAAATATTCAAATGCTTTAATCAAGGTTAGGGGAAATCACCATCATTTTTTTTTTATAGATTGCAGTGAGAAAATGAAAGCATTTTATTGCAATATAAATCATATAATTTGAAAGTTTGATTTTAAGTTTTAATTATAATAAAAAGTAATACTCATTTTATTATTATTATTATTGTTATTTATTTTTCAGTTAATCATAACTTTACTATTTGCCTTATGTGAGTGGTGTATGAGGGTACCTTTAACTTCACTCAGTGTCCCTTCTCAAGAGAACAAAAGTTTATTGACTTTAGTATTTAAGGTAATTATAGTATTTTTTTAAAAATATATTTAAATATATAAAAATCATTTTAAATGCTATAATTTTTTTTCAAATTAATGACTTTAATAAAAATAACAAAAAGGTATCATTTAATTTAATTCATTTCGTTTTTTGGTCACCATTTTTGTATAAATATTTGTTTATGTTAAATTTTAATGAAAAGATAATTTGCTATGTAATATATATTATAAATTTCTTCAGCAGCTTTGATGTTTATTTTTTAACATACGGATTTTTTTCTTTTTTTCAAAGAAAATATATTATTATCATCTTTTATGCAGTAAGAGCAAATGGTAATCTAAAAGTAATCAGAAAAAAGATAGTTTGTAAATTAGAAGTCAGTCTATTAGCTTACTCCCAAAATCAGCCATCCACTTGCCTTGTAAGATATTTTAAATCATTATTGTTTATAGCACTATTAGTCTTTTTTACCAAAATAAATCAATAAGAAATCAGCTAAAATTTAGCAAAATTTTATTTATTGTCTCATTATGTAAATGCTCTAAACAGACCAGTTTAGTAGTAATAGTGGCAATCTCATAAGCTAATGATTCTCGTGAAATGAAAAAATAAATAAATCTAAATTTAGTCAATTAAGTAAACTATTGTATTCAGTTTATCAGCTTGATGCATAAATTTCATATGATCACCAAAGTAACTGATCTCATAATAATTGTTTCACACTTAATTGCCTTTTGCTTGTAGATGGTGCACATAAATACTTTTAGCATTATGCACTATACTATTACATTGCTAATCTGTTTTCAATATTCTTTTGTGACTGCAATTTTTCAAATTATTTAAAGTTATTAAATGTTGTTTTTAACATTTTTTAAATACTTGTAGGTAAGCCATCGATATCTGGGGTTTGTGATATAAAGAAAAAGCACAAACAGTACCTGTACTAGGTTGTTTCCCTGCCAGTTGCAAGATATCTGTGAGCTTACTTTTACAAAAAAAAAAAAAGAAAAAAAGAAAACAATAATGAAAAAGACATTGCACATCAACATTTTTATAAAGTGTTAGAATAAATAAATATGAAATTTTATTTGATAAAAGTTATTCATTTTTTTATTTTTATAAATTTAGTAATAATTTATTTAAATCCAGTTTATTATCTCATACATCAATTTTCATAGTGTTAAACAAATTTAAAGCTTGATTTAAATTTTGATTAATTCTGTGATAGAGGAGTGAAGAATTTCTAAAGTAATTAATTTGATTTCTTAGATTTAAATAAAAAAATAGTCTCTCTCTTTTTTTTTTATTATGAAAAAAAAATAATACAATATTATGGGAAAGGAAAAAAAATCCAGTAATATTATTATTTTTTTAAACTTCTTTTTTACTTTATTTAGAAATATTTAATTAATTGTATGACTCAAATAATTAAAGGAAATTCTGAATATGTCTTCATTAAAATTTAATTTGTTATTGATAGCAGTACTGTTTATTTGTAGTCTAGAAGCTATTATTTCTAAGACAGCAAATTTATTCATAGAAGTTTATTGATTTACGTGTATATAGTGTATTGATCTTAGTTTACTATGTTGTATTATTTTATAGAACAATGTAAATTTATTACAGGCAAAACTCTCCTTACAGTAGGGTCACTCAGTGCTAGTCAGAGTAATCAATGGGCGCAAGAAGGTTTATACATAAAATTCCTATCTAGTGCCTACTCATCTAACATCCTCAGACTAGTTTCTAGCTTGTGGTTTCATCAGTGAGGAGCCTTGGATCTGAGAGCACTGCACTTAGATCTTAGGATCTAATGCAACCTTCTTGCATCCATTGATTACTCTGGCTTGCATTGAGTGGCACTACTGTATGGAGAGTTTTTCCTGTTTTATCCTGTTTTAGCTTGAGCAAGCATAAGAAATTGTGATCATGTGGTGTTTACTGATAAATTTATTATAGAGTGCAATGCATTCAAATGTTTTGGAAGCAAACTTCTTATTTAGATATCAAACTTTAAATGATAAACCATGATGAAATAAGTCAGACTTATGTATGGCTAACACAAATCTTAAGTTAATATTGCCTTACTAAACAATTTGAACCACTATGAATGATAATGAAAAATTTCTAAAGGGAATTAAAGATATTACTCCTGTTATATTCGTATAGAAAATAAGTATGGAAGTAAATAGAAAAAATTACTCCAGAAATAAAAGTAAATAATATAAAATATGAAACAGTAGTTGTGTACTTGGGCTAATGTGCCGCTTGATGGTGTTGTTTCTCTGTAATAGGACAGAAATATGCCGTTTACGCGGCCTAACTTAGAGCCTATAGAACAGTTATGTTCTTTTTAGCCGTTAGCAGGCCTAGATGGCGTTACACACAAATATTACAGTCCACTGATGTGCTTCGCATCATTATAGAAATAGCGCACACTTCACAGATCGCTACTGTATAATGTGAGGGTGTATGGAATTCAACAGGCCATAAGTGTTTTAATATGATTCGAAGTAACGATCTTGCAACTTACTTGACGTACTATTACATACTAATAATTGTAAGCCCGTCCCCGCATTTCCCTACACATCTTGGAAGATAAAAACAATTGCAAAAGGGTAGACCCCAGAACCATTTCACATAAGTCACGCGAAAAGGCCCGTTTGCGGGAGAACAGGTACGAGAGTAATAAAATGGTTGTGTTTGTAGGTTGTTTTAGAAATCATAATCTTGGTTTGCTCAGACTAGTGCATGTATTGGCCGATCTTTCGGATCAGCAAAACCATCGGACCTCCTCCCTGCACATGCCAACGGTATGTGCTGAAATGTATAATGTAATTAAAAAATGTAATTTATAAAATAATGTTGGTTCATAAATTTTTTAAAAATATTTTGAAAAATTGTCGGAGAACAGAAAGCAAAAAATTATCGGCCCGGTAATGTTACATGTCATTATTTTTGCAAGCAACAACGCCGTCAAGTGCCACATTACCCCAAGTACACAACTACCTATGAAACATATCATTTAAATCTGTAAGAATAAAAAGAGTCAGCAATAAAGAATGTAAAGAATTTTAAGTAAACAGAGATAATAATGATAATCGAATGTATAAATAAAAACTTAGTGAAATGTTATATTTGAAACATTGGACTAATTAAATGATAAGAAAGGATTACAGATAAACATCGACAACTGATCAAATAGATATGGAGATGATAATAGAATATCCAGTAAATACACTAAAAAATCCAGAAAGAAGGAATTGAGTTAATAAATGTAGCTGAAGGGAAAACAAATGCAGGGGACTATATAAACTACATTTTGAAGAGTGTCTGTGTGCTTTTTTTGTTGCTGTATATCACCAGTAGAATGAGCTTGTGATGTTCTGCCTTTTGGAATTCAACGGTTTTATAAAGCTGTTCAATGAGGGAGGAGAACCCAGAGACTCTGGTCTGTAAGTACCAAAAGCCAACTAAGGTTTTACAGATCATACTAATCTTATTTTATTTTATGTAAGCCACAAGGACTATCGAGGGTATCATTGTTTAGGAAGTAGAACGGTTAAGAGGGGCAAATTTTATAGAATCTATTGAAAAACTGTAATTTGCAGGAACTTAAAGAGAATTGAGAAATTTAGTGGTAGTAATAACTGTCAAAATCAATTCTAGGTAGTTACATAGATAACAAATTTGTTGCAGATTGTTGTTTTATCTTTTCTATGTCATTATTGTAAATAAATCGTGTTTCTCTAAACATTATTATTATATGTATTTGATTGTATGTTTTTTTTTTCCTCTTGCAATTATTGTGGGAGGGAAATACACTATAAGAATGGCACCGTCTAGAAAGTTGAACTTGAAATATGGAAATTAAGATTAAACAGAAACCTAGAATTAGTACAAACTATAGTAATTGTTGATCTAAGAATAAGGTAAATTGTCATTAGGACAAACTAATATCTCCGAATTTAATATTGAAAATGTTGGTGAATGGCCTTTATATGTACCCAATTGGAAATTTTTTTCAAGCTTAATAGTATAGGGGATAATGAAAGAAAGGTAGCAGCACGCTTGTGTTTGGCAGGTTGTAAAGTAATCGAAATAGTATATAAATTGTTTGACAGGCCTATAACTGAGAAGGTGCTTTTTGAAGAGATAGTTAAAAAGTTAATGGACCATTTTAGTCCAAGGCTGTCGAGACATATAGCGAGGTTGAATCTTTGAAATAGAAGATAGGCCAAATGTAAAAAAATTGAAGAATATGATATTACGCCAGTTGCCAAAAAATTTTGCGATTATGGCAAGTTTATGGAACAAGTATTATTAGATTAATTATTATTGGGGAAGGGCTAATGAATAATTGAAGCAGACATTATTTACAGAAATCAATTTATCATATGAAGTAGTGATGAAAAAAGGAATTGCGTATGAGGCAATAATTGATTCAAGTTCTTGTAGTTTAGAAATAAAACAGAAGAAGAAGAAAGAACGGCAATTTACAAAACGGATAAAAGGCAACAGCCGAGGAGAAAGTTTCAACTAGAAATAACATAATAGGATTAAAATGTTATTGCTGTGGAAAAAAATGGGCCATCTATCGAAAAACTGTAAATGGAAAAGAGAAAGTTGGCTTAATTGTGCTTATAGAGGGCATTTGATAGCAGGGTGTAAAAAAGCATACGAAAAAGAAGAGAAGCCTTATCCAAACAGAAGGGAGGTAAACAAGAAGAGGTTAATATAAAAAAGAATAAAATATTGCCTGGATAAAGCAATATATGCTTAAGGTAAAAATATGCAGCACAGAGTTAGAAATCGAAATGGACAGCAGTTCGGATATTTCGCTTTAAATGAGATGAAATATTAGAAGATCATAAAGGAATCAAATTACTAAAGACAGACATTAGAGTTAAGGATGTAAATGGTAATGCTATTAATAGAATTAAAATGGTAAATACTCTGGTTTCATTCTGAGATGAAGGAAAAATTTTGTAAATTTATGTAATAAGTTGATAAATAAGTCTCATAATTGGTAGGGACTAGTTTACAGAATTAGGAATAGAGGTTTATATACTAAAAAATATTTCCATAGAACAGAAAATGTTAAAAATGTGCTTGGAATTATTTACAGAAAATCTGGGTTTAATTAAGACAAACTCAGTTGAAATTGAATTAACTGAAAATGCACAGTCAGTCATTTATAAGCTGCAAAAAATTCTATTAGCACAAAGACAGAAAATAAAAGAAAAGCTTAAGGCTTTGGTGACTAGTGGGGTGTTAAAACTTATTAAGACGCAGAATAGAAAAAGCAGCAAGAATCTTAACTTTAACTAAGCCTTTTGGACTATACAAGTGTAATCGTTGATCTTTTGGAATTACTACTGTGCTGAACATTTTCCAGGCAAAATTAAATTTAATATTACAAGGGTTCAAAGGTATAATACCATATTATGATGATATTTTAATAATAGCATCATCTAGTGGATTGCTAAGAGTGAGAATTTTAAAAGTTTGTGATATGTTAAATAGAGCGGGAGTTAAATTAAATTTAGAGAAATGAGTATAGAAGACTCAGCAATTAAATTTCCTAGATCACTGCAACTGATAAAGGAAAGTGTAAGTGACAAAGTTAGGGCAGTTAAGAAGGTATAAAGATCTAAAAATGTTAAGCAGCTGCAGAATTTTTTAGATTTAATAAACTTTTTTGAGCCTTTTTTCAAAAACAAGGTAAATGAACTATTGTGCAAAGGTCAAAAATTGATCTGGACTGAGACACAAGAAAGAGCTTTTTAGGAAAACGAAAGAACTATTATCTTCAGATATACTGTTAATGCATTTTGATAGTGAATGAGATGTGAGAATCACAACAGATGCATCTGAATGGGGGGTAGAAGCGGTTGTAGCTCATCCTAAAGAGGATAGTGAGTGTCCAGTGGCATTTGTGGCCAGAACTTTATCAAAAGCATAATGAAACTATAGTCAAATAGATAAGGAAGCTCTGGTGATTATGTTGGCAGTGAAGAAATACAATCAACTTGTTTTTGGGCATAGTTTTGAGTTTGTTACAGATCATAAGCCATTATTAGGAATTTTTGGAAATGACCGGGCAGCACCTGAACACTCAAATTCGCGAATGTTAAGATGACAGAATACTTCATATGATTATTCATTGAATTATAAGTGAGGTAACGAAATCTTATGTTCAGATGAATTATCTAGATTACCAGATAACCAAGAACCTGTAAATAGTGAAATGGAAGTAAATTATATTGATAATATGAACTCTGAAATTGTAAACAGTGATACTGTCCAGAAGTGGACTACAAAGATAAAGGATATGACATTTTGATAAACTGGATTAAAAAAGGGTTGGCATAAAACTAAATCTAGTTTTGCAGCAATTGGTTTTGGACTAATAGAGATCAATTATCTGTATGTAGAGAAAATATGGTGATGGGTGATAGGGTGGTCATACCTCCTGCAGAGAGGGATAAAGTTTTAAAACTGCTACATCAAGACCATTTGGGAATAGTGCGGCCAAAATTTTGATGCATAATTATGTTTGGTGGTTGCAAATAAATACAGATATTGAAAAATTTATTAAAAGATGCCCAGCATGTCAGGTGGAAAGTGCATTTCCTGCTAAATGTTATGCATCCTGGCCTAAAGCAACAAACGTATTGGAAAGAACATATATTGACCCTGCCGGACCAGTAAATGGAAAAATTATATTAATTGTAACGGATACTTTTTTAAGATAGATAGAATGCCACATAGTGAAAGGTGCCTGAAACAACTAAATGTTTAAAATAAATTTGCTCTATACATGTGTTACCAGAAGTAATTGTAATAAACAATGGTGCAGGATTACAAGTGATGAACTAAGTTAATATTTTTGTAGCTATGGAATAAAACATGTCTGTGTCATCATATCATTCGGAGTTGAACAAATTAGCAGAAGATGTAAGAAGCATTGCAAGAATTCATGTTATATTAACATACAACACCATCTACAGTGACAGGAAATCACCAGCAAAGTTAATATGTGGGAGTAAATTGAGAACTAAATTGTCAGTTTTGGCTCCTAGTTCACAAAGTAGTTTTTCCAATACCATACCAAGGAAAACGTTTAAAATTGGTGAACCAGTATGGGTAAGAGATGTAATTTGTAAGAAATGGATCAGAGCAATAATTGACAAAATAATGTCTAACCAAATATATGCAGTTAGTGGCCTGAGGGGTTTACTCTACAGTCACCATATAAATCATATTAGGAAAAGAAAACCAAAAGAGTTATAACTCAAAATTTTTCTAGAAACAGGAAGCCAGGAGAAATAATGCGAGGTAAAAAGTAACCCAGAAGAGGAAATAAGGGAAAATGAGCCAAGGGCAGAGAAAATTGAAGGGGCAGAAGATGTGCATTAGAAAGCTGAAAAACCGAAATTACCCAGGCCTGTTGAAGGATTATGTGTAAATTAAATAAACACTAACTTCTGGAGTTGGGGAAGGAAGTGTTATATTCATATACAAAATAAATATAGAATAGAAAAAATTACTCCAGAAGTAAAAGTAAATAATGTAAAATATGAAACGTAGCATTTAAATGTGAAAGAATAAAATGAGTCAGAAATAAAGAATGTAAAATTTTTTAAGTAAACTGAGATAATGATAATGGAATGTATAAGTAAAAAATCTTTGTGAAATGTTATATTAATTGGACTAATTAAATGATAAGAAATGATTGCATATAAACATTGACAAGTGATCAAGGAAATAGATACGGAGATGATAATAGAAATTCCCGGTAAGTGCACTAAGAAATCTAGAAAGAAGGAATTGAATTAATAAATGTAGCTGAAGGGAAAACAAAGGCGGGAACTATATAAATTGCATTTTGAAGAGCGTTGGTGCGTTTTTTTGTTGCTGCATGTGTCACCAGTAAAATGAGCTCATAATGTTCAGCGTTTTAGAGTTCAACGGTTTTGTAAAGCAGATTAGCGAGGGAGGAGAACGTAGAGACTCGTATCTGAAGGTACCGAAAGCTGACTAGAGTTATACAGATTATACTGATCTTACTTTATTTTATGTAAACCTCAAGGGTCACCAAGGGTATCATATTGTTTAGGGAGTAGAATGGTTAAAAGTGGCAAATTTTATAGAATCTATTAAAAAACAGTAATTTGCGGGAACTTAATGCCAAAATTAATTCTAGCTAGTTATGTAAATAACACATTTGTTGTGGATTGGTGTATCTTTTCTATGTCATTATTGTAAATAAATCTTGTTTTTTTTTTAAGTATTATTATTATATGTATTTGATTGTATGTTTTTTTTTTTTGTAATTGTTGTGGGAGGTGAATACAGTACAACTCTTATAGAAAAGATGATATTATGAAAATGAAAAAACTTTTAATGCTATGGAATGAAGATCAAAGCAATCATGTTTTTGGACTAGCCCAGTATTTCAGAGCAAAATTCATGAAAACTGGTAGAAGGAAGGGGCATTGCAAAGTTGATCAGATCTGAGTTTTTAGATTTTAAAAATGATAACGGTCTATTGGGGGAAGGGGGCAATAGTAATATATTAATGGTTTTTAAAATTTCTTTTTAATTTTGTTGTAAAAGTTTAATTAATTGTAGTAAAATAATTAATGAAATTTAACTGCACTAATGAAATAATATTATATTCAAATAACTTTTATTCCATTCTTTATAATAATAGTAATATATGGATTTGTTGCTACATGTATAAAGGAACAGGAAAAGGGGTTGAGTCTGGATACTACTCTGCCATCATTATTTTGAGATATTATGATAAAATTATTTAGTTTTAGCATTTTTTGAGGGTTGATTTAGACAGTATGCTTCAAATATATTCTTACAATATATTTTGAACACCCTTTTTTTCATTCAGACAACACTGAATCAGTATAATTGTCAAAGTTTTTAATAAAATGGGCTAAAAACAGAAATGGATATCCAATGGCAAATAGTGTGGGGTTATTTTTGATAATAATTAAATATTATTGTTTGGCATTGCGCCTTGTTACTAAATACCTTATTTAGAAAAATCCTGTTGGTGAATTCAGTGAAATTGCAGAAATAAACAATCTACATGAAAATGTATTTTTTTTTTTTGTACTGCACAAATTGATTCAAGTCTGTAGAACAAAATAATTTAGTTTATTGGCTAATATTTTTTACAGAGAAAATGGTTGCCCAAAGTAAAAATTAAGTAATCTTATTTGTTGAAATTTCCTTGCAATTAGAACATCAGAATTTTGAAAGCAACTGAATTTAGGACCACTTAAAATGTAAAAAAGTAAAATAAAAAAAATATTTTTCAATTAGAATAAAAGAAATACAAAATTATTAGGTAATACAACATGTGATCATCCACACCGCTCGATGGTACTGTTACTAGTGCAAAACAAATAAATATAACATTATTGGACTTTTTAAAAATATATTTCTTTAAGTTTTTTTTTTTGTATTTGTATTTTTTTTAATGGGTTTTATGTTTTTTTGTTTGGTTTTTTATTTTATAGTAATAGGTTTATTTCAATTTTTAAAAAACAAATTAACTTTTGGTTTTAAAACCTTCTGTCTTTTTTTTTTTGATTTACTGGAGGTTCAAAAAAATTAACTTTTATTCATAAACAAATACATAGAATAATTTTTTTTTTTTTTGGATTTCCATGTTTATTTTTAAAATATAACGCTTGCATACAAAATAAAAAAAACTTTCATTGCATATATACGCTTCACTGTGAGATCATCCCCAAGAAATCTAGTTGGCAGACCTCAAACCACGTTCCATTACAACGAATGTTGTTCTGCTATTTCACTTTGTTTATCTCGCAAAGTTCTTGCAAATTGCGCAACTTTCACGTGAACTTTGCCGAATCGTGACTTACACTCCTCATTGATTCAATTCTGTCACCTAAAAAGGAAAGTAGGGACATTTGCGAAATAATTATAATTTCTAGTTCCTCATAAAAATTACACCCCATTTAAAAGGAAAATATTTTAACTGTGTTACTGATACCCTTTTTCTGGTTACAAGTACACAAACTCTCATATAATACACTTTTAACTATTCATTATTAACATCTATATAGATCTGTCACAACACGTCGCAGATAATGTTCACATGCTAGCAATGTTGGGGAAATGTTGACTTCATCAACATCAAATTTGCTTTGTTTTGAATTGTTTAATAACAATTATGTGCTAGTATGAGATAGTGATCATGTGATGTTTAGTGGTTTAACAGTTTACAGACCGTAAGATATATGAGTGGCCTTGTAAACAGCATATTTCTGTGCTTTTTCATAGAAACAGTACCATTAAGTGGTGTGGATCATTATAAGTTGTAGAAAATATAAAATATTTAAAAAGCGAGACTAAAATTATTTTGACATCAAAAATTATTAGTAATGTTATTAAAACAAAATTGCTGAAAATATGTAATAGATATAATTGTATTTAATAATTTCAATTTTTTTTTATATACTAAAAATGTGATTTAAATGAAATATGTGTTTTTACAAAAGAGAGACAATGTCTGAGGTTTTTTTTAACTTGAAAGTTAGAAATGTAATAAATAATTTACAATGTCTTTTCAAGGATTTGAAATTAATGAAATTGAAGAATGAAATAAGTTATAGATAATTGTCATAATAAGAATAGATGATAAAATTATAATCGGGTTTAAAAATGTAATAAAACACTGTAATATAGATATCAAATTATTTATAATAACTAAATCTCTGCATCAAGAGAAGTTATACAAAAACATTGTTTTAGAAAGAATAGGTTATTTTGAAGTAATATTGCATTATTAATAGTCAAATAATTAATAAAAGTTGAGGAAAAAAATATATTAAAATATATATAATTAAACAACTAAAAAAAGATTCAAATAAAGTTATTTTCCAAATAGCAATTGGATAAAAGAAAGCTAGGAAAAAGAAATCATTAATCTAATACATTTGACTTTTGAGTCTTTCATCTAATGATTTTGCCGAATTACCGTGATTATATAATAATAATTCAAACAGGCAAAACTCTATACGTATTGTTTTAATAACAGTTATAAGCAAGCATAAAAAGTGGTGATCATGTGATGTTAATAATAATTCAATAAAAAGTTCCTCATCTCATTACAAATCTTTCATATTTTAAGAGACCGCATGCCGCTTAAAATTTAAATAAATTTTAAATAACTTGATTTTAATATTTATAATTAGGGAATACAATTGTATATATTTTGTAATTATATTTATTTCTTATAGCAGTATAAAACTATGAAATGTATGCTTAATTTTATATAAACATATAATCTTTATATGCTGCTACTACTACTATGAATTATTGTTTCCCACCTGCTTTATGAAAATTAAGTATAAAATATTGCAGTAGTGTAATTAATAATTTTAATATTTTATTAAATATTTTTATATTGGTAATTAAAACAATAAACATTTATTGTTTAATTTTTTTGTTTCATACCTGTTTTTATTTAAAATATAGATCCAGATTTTTTAGCGATTTTCTTCCTGTTTCCCCTATGCATTTCTGTGAAGTTTAGAGCTTTTAATTCTTAACTTTTTTTAAAAAAAAGTTCACATTAAAAGTTTGTCTGTTTTTTTTTTTTTTTTTTTAGAAAAAATGAAAATCACAAATTAAGACTAAAAATGTTGCTCATGATAATTAGGCTTATTAATTTACAGTTATTTACATAATTATATTTTTTAAAAATTTATTTTTAAATGTACATATATACTAATTTATTTACCATATCATGTTTATTTTTTTAAATTTGTATGTATTCAAGAATAAATAAAAACTGCTACATATGCTAAGATAATAAAATCTAGTGGACATGAAAATTTTAACGATGTCTATTTTATTTTGAATGATAGGAGTTTCTGAATTATAGGCAGCTAGACTAATGATATTCTAACTTTACCATTATTAACATTGTCTTTTTTTTTCACTTTTAAATTTTCAATATTTTCTATTTACAATTACCTTTTGCAGTTTTAACTATCCTGTAGTCTTCTCCAAGAGTTGTAATAATATTTATTGTATTAGTGATAACATATTCAGACATATGTATATATCCAAATAGTCATAATATTGTTTTATACGCATACATTCATACACATATTTACATACATAAGCATGTACCTACAAGAATAATATATTTTTTTTAGATTAACTATCTATATACAGATATATTGTAACGATATACATATATGCCATTACATCATTTTAAAATGAAAATATAAAAAAGATCAGTAAATAAAATTGATATATATATATATAAAATTAAAGTTGAAGTAAGAGAGATATAAAATGCACAGATGGTAATCCAATTAAATTATTTAAGGTTACAAAAATGCAATAAGGAAAGTTAAAAAATCCAAAAGATTGGATTTTAAGGTAAAAGAACAATAAAAGCTGTTAATGTATTTTAAAATTATTTTTAAACTAGCAGGATGGAAAGGATTTTTCTATTAAAATGTAATAATGTAAAGAAATAGGCCTTTGGGGCACTTAAACGATTGAAAGTCAGATAAGAGATAAAAATTAAAAGATTATGGTGTTTCCTGCTTTGGAGCAAACTGGCCAATGAAGATACCAAAAAACACACAATCCAGAAAGGAAAACCATCATGGCCAATAAGATTGATGCATTGTCAAGAACGATTGATCCAAACATTTGGTGATAAGAGATCCATAATACTATAAAAAGAGAGGAAGAAAGAATATTAAAATTTTTTTATTATTGATTGAGTAGTGGTGGCTCGTTAAAATATTTTGTAGCTGCTTTGCGAACTCCACAATGTAGGGATCTAGGAATAGATTTAATTTCCCTTATTTGCTCTGACTGAGGCGGCCTCCAGAGTGACGGTTCCTGAATAAATTGCAAGCAGCGGTTTCGTCTCCAAGGAGAACGATCTATAAAAATGTGATAGCTAGTATGGACTTCAATAAACCTGACACAATCCAGAGGATTCATCAAGATATACCATGGGAAGTATAAAACTTTTGAATGCAATATGAACTTTTAAATAGATAACTTAAACAAACTTTCAATTAGTAAATCTAATAGTAACTTCTAAATAAGCTCTTATCTGACAAGCAAAAGAAACTCTAAATTATCTAATAATATTTTTTATGTATCACTCCCCTGTGCCACATTAGCATACAGCACATAGCACCCACATGAATGCATGGCCCAAAAGTGTAGCCATCACGTTTCCAATAGTCATAGATGTATTTCCTATGCCATTGATCTCCTTATGCTCTGGTTGGGACAGTAAAATGGCATAGACTGCTATCCCCCACTTTATAGAGCATGTGTAATATATATTTCCAAATGATTACCTCGCCAGACATATGCACATTCCTGTACTGGATGAGAGTTTATTTCTTTAATGATATCATGCTACAGGTGTACATTCCAGTCAGCACATTTTTTTATGCTAACATCTTCATTATGCATTGATCACATAGGTATATCAGTAAGCTAGCATTGGTTTAAGTGCGAACTTTTAACCTGAGGTTAAATGATTTGAGATTCCTTAAATGCCGATTCTATGTAGTCTATTTGCACTTAACCCAATATGAAAATATTAAATTATATAAAATTTCATCTATTTGTGCATATTAAGATAAATATCAGGATTTAAATCTATCTAATAATGTTAAAATAAAGAATCTCATCCTCAAATCTATTTTAATATATGTGATGTGCATAATAAATGTTTATGTCTTATTAGTACTGGCAGTGACTAATTATTTTATCTTTATTAACAATATTTTGAAATAGATAATTAAAAATAAGTTTGAAATGTTATATTATAAAACTCGGCTTCTCCATGAGTTGGTGATTAGGGCTATCAGTCAAATAAAAGTTGAACATTACCTGTACGTATCTGCCTACTTTATAAGTTTTCTGTGATGTGATGCACTATGACTTCTCCTTATACGGAGTTAGGAATCTCTCAGCAACTATGCCCAGAGAAACCTGTTAGCCATTTTGACTTTTTTTTTTCATTCACCACCCCAAGTTTTCCTATATTCTTCTTCCATTTCCACAACGCAATCTTTGTCAACTCCATGGCCTTTATATCAACTCCCCCCACCCCATCTTTTCCCAAACCCAGCATAAAAATCAATAACCCACTTTCTGTGTACTTTCCTTAAATTTATTCTTCAACAACTTTATTATTTGTATCCTTTCTACTTTCTGGCATTTACATTCAATTAACAGATGCCTAATATTTTATATGCCTTCCTTACACAATTTGCAGACTAAATCATCCATGTTTTTCCATTTATATGTATAATCCCCTGTTGCTAAAGATACCGTTAGAGCCTTAAACAGTAAACGACTTTTCTTGCTATTATCATAAATTAACTCGCACCCAATATTCTGTTTACTTCCATATATATTTAAACTTTACTCACCATACTAGTTCTCCATCTCTCCAACTCCTTATTCTTTATTAATGCATCTATTCTTCTATCCCATTTCTTACCACTATAATACTCAACAATACTCCTAACACAATGATCTCACCACTATAATACTCAACAATTCTCCTAACACAATCATCCCACCTTTTGTAGAAGTATACTGACATAAAGTCTTTATCCAAATCTTCTGCATACTGCATTACCTTTCTCACCCATCTTGTTACCTGCACTTTATTCATAACCCAATTAAATACTATTTTGTCTATTCTTTTATTATCCATAAACTGCAATCTATCGAACATTTTCATTTTGTTTTTTGCATCTCTCATATAAAACTTGATCATCCCATTTCTCCTTGAATTGCCTTCTTTGCCATCCACACTTCTGCATCTAATGCATGTCTTCCTACTTCTCTTTGTATTTTTTCTAAGTAATCTAGTACTCCTTTCTTAACACATAATGCATCATTACCAGATGTTAACCTTGCTACTGCCACTCCCTTCCATACAATTCTAGATACATCATATTTATTATACAAGAACACTGTTATTTTCTTTATCAATCTTTTTCTTTTCTTTGCTTCATTTATCAGTTTTTTTTCCCATTCATCCAAGCAATTTCTCTGATTACTTAAGATGATTCCCAAATAGTTATATCTATTCACCACACTTAACTTTATATCCCCCAATAAAAATTCTTTGTGTTCTCTTTCCCCAGTATTAATCATCATTAATTTTGATTTTTCTTCACTAAATTTTATCCCATCTTTTTACTCATCTTTGCGCATATCCTCAGCATAACTTTCATATCTTCCCTTCTTTCTGCATACAAAAAAATATCATCCACAAATAAAAGATCCAACAATGTATATACTCCCTTGCCACGTATTAATGGTATCTCTACCTCTCTTCCTAGTCTTTCTATTGCTCTCTCCATTTCTTTCAAAAAACAAAAAAATAAAAACCAAAATAGGTGACAGAGGACATCCTTGTCTTAGTCCCATTCTATTTTTAACTTTAACTGATTCTATATTCCCGAATTAATACGTATAGTAATTATTTTCATATAATTTCTTAATAATATCCACTAAAGCTTCATCCAGTCCCAAATTCACTAAAAATACCCATAATCTATTTCTATTTACTCTATTATCATACATCTTCTCTAGATCTATAAAAACCATATATAACTGTCTACCTGTATTCCTACTCATATCCATAAGTTGTGTAACTACAAATATATGTCTCCTTTATGCCTAGCTGATTGAAAACATCCTTACATTTTTCCCACAATATTATTCTCTTCCATCCATTTTGCAACCCTTCCAGCCATCATATATGAGAAAACTTTATATAGCACTGACGTTATTGCTATCGATCTATAATTGTTTAACTTTCTATGATCCTTATTCTTCCTTTTAAATAATAGCCTTGTTCTTGTATTAATTCAACTACCTGGAAAATCTCTCTCTACCCTTCTGCCTTAAATTCATTACCATCTCTGCTGCCCATCCATCCAAACCTCTTGCCTTTCCACCTTTCAATTTCTTATTTGCCTCATTCAGTTTGTTTTCTGTAAATCGTATATTCTCATTACTATATGCTCTCATTTTTGCTATCACTCTGTCCTTCACATCTAACATCCTTTCTAGATCCATTACATACTTGTTTAAGATTACCTCTAATTCTATTCCCTCACCATCTAGTAATACTAATTCTCTCTTCCCTACATTTTTTCTTTTAATGCATTTCCAAAATTTTTTATTCCCATCTCTTCCACTTTTATTAATATCTTCCAACAGTTTACTATTCAATTTTATTCTCTCTCTATAATTATTTATTTTAGCCAACTTTTTTTTTTTCTAAGTACTTTTTCCATTTAGTATTAACATCTTTTTCACTTTCTTTGTTCTTAATAGCACCCTTATATTCTTTGCATGCTTTTTTTTATCTTTTACACTTTTGGTAACTCTCACTTTCATATTACTTTTATTCTTCTGAATATTCTTACCTAAAACTCTATTTGCCACTTTGCTTATTTCACCACACCAGTCCTTATAGTCATCCCCAACCAACTCTTTCATGGTTTCTTCAACTTTCATTTTATACTCTTCTAACTTATTCTTATCATTCACTCTCCATCCATATCTTTCACCATCCTTACTACATTTATTATTATTTTTCATCACATTGCTAACCATTTCTATTATAAAGTTATGATCACTATTACATACTCTTTCTTCATTATCAAATACCTTAATTTTCCATACTTTATTCATTTCCTCTTTCTCTACGACTACATAATCTATTGTGGGGAATATATTATTTCTAGAACATGTATATTGCCCCTCATAAATATTCGATAAATTTCCAGTGGTCAAATTCACTCTCTGACAAAAACTCTTCAAAAGGTGTCCATTCTTATTACTTCCATCATCATTCATATATGCTACTGTTCCACTCCATTATAGTTTGACTGTCTCTAGTGGTGATATACACTACAGCCACCATCCATTTGTCTTCCTAACCTTATCCCAAACCACAAATGTTCTTGACATTTAACAGTATTTAAATATTTTTTTGATAATAACTTCTATATCTCCATCTTTTTTTTTTCTTTTTCTTTTCTTTATACCCTGCTATACCAAGTCTTCCAGAATAGGTTCTTCTTCTTCTCTTAGATGTATTTTTACTACTGCTAATATCTCAAGCTCTACATTTTTAATTAGTCTCCTACACCTTGCATATTCAAATACCCAGTTTTAATAATTTCTTCTTTTCTAATTATTCTTTTATATATTCTTTTGACTTTTTCTTCTCCATTACATTTATAAATAACTTGCTTACCATTAATTTTAAGGACCCATTCCCTCTCCACATCTACTTTTATATCTAAATCAGCTATCCTTTGATTATTACTTACATTCTATCCATTCTTCTTCTTTCTGATAACACTGCCATTTAAAACTCCACCTCCTTTATAAATTTCCTGAACTATATTCTTTATAAATCAAACTCCCATAACTTCACTTTCTTGTTTTTCTAAGTGCAATCCATCTTTACTATATAACTCCCTCTTTCCAATAAAAAATCCCACACATCCACAAACATGATATTATTTCTCTCACACAATTTTTTTAATCTCTCAATTATAGAACCTACCCTATCTAATATATACTTCTTGTCAAATATTGGTAATAATCCAACTATTCCTAATCTTTCTTTAATCTTACTCAAATTCCTAATCAATTGTATGTACTCATCCATTATTCTCTCTGATGGTTCTGACAAATTATAAATCCGTAACATAACATACACACCTCTACTTCCTTGCTTTTTTCCTTTATCTGTAACATCCCTATTTCTAACTTCAGGCAAACATACACTTACATATCTGTTTCCATTTTTCCTTGCAATTTTATCTCCACATTCTCTAATTAATGAATTTTCTATCAATCCTGTCTCACAGTCTACTTTTTCTGCTTCATCCATAACATTCCCTACCACCTTCTGCACTTCTTTATGTACTTCTTCCTTATCATAACTACTCCATAATTCCTTCATTTGCTCACACTTTATCTCTAATGATTTTAATTTTGCTTCTACATCCTTTACCTCTTCCTCTATCTTACTTATTCTTTGGCTAACCATCTCCATTTCACTACTAATCCCTCCCCCCCATATCTCCTGTCACTCCACTACAACCATACTCTATCCTATCTTTCTCAATTACATTTTGCTCCATTTCTCCTGACTTTCCTTAAACCATGTACATTTAGAAACCACTTTTTCACCTCTTTTATCACATTCACATACTGTCTATAACCATAAATCTAGTCTTAGTTAAACATTTCAATGATAAACCTCATTATATACAGTACACTTTACTGCAGCATGCCTAATTTCTTTCTGACCATTATATGTACATTGACGAATACAAATGCAATCCATATTTCTTGTTTTCCAAGTCACCTACTTTATATTGAAGCTGTGCATGTATATACAATCATATATATGCTGGCTTCACCATTCTCTGTGGACTAACTAAGACCCTAAGTTCAACCACAGTGAATGTATGTTTTTCTCAAACTTAAAGAATGACCTGCATCAACAATTATATATTATTTTAGGGGAAATTATTTTAAGAAGGGGGAAAAAAAAATAAGAGAATTTTTTTAAATTTTTTTTTTATTTTTAAAATATGTCGTCAGAAAGAGATAAGATAAATTTTCGTAATTAAACAGAATTCATTAAAGAAAGCAATTAATTTATGAAACATTTTAATTAAAAGAAAAATAGATAACAGGGAAAAATTTGAAACAGTAGGCTACTAATAAGTAGTTTAATTAAAAATATAATTGGAGAAAAGGAGTACAAATAAAGAACTTTTCTTTTGATCTTCAATCTGGAAGCCTGCTGAAGCTCTTGCGAAGGATACTTATATTAAGAATTTCTAGAAATTTGTTGAAAATTTCTACAAAAAAAAAAAATTGTTGGGAAATCTTGCTGGCTGCCTTTTATTGTTGCTGTAGTTTGTTTGCTTTACATGTATTAAAATGCAGAACTGTGTTGCTCTACAGAAATGTGGGGCTAGTTTTTTTTACCTTCATTCTCCTATCTCTGGGACGGGAGTCGTAAAGAAATGAGCCAGCCGGAGAACCAAGAAAAATATCCGACAAATGCCTACCCTGTTTAACTAATTCTTTTCATGGAAAACATGAAATAAACCTCAACAATCAAAATAACTGCCATGCAACATCAATGGAACTCGTCACTTGCACGCTAGTTACTGGTAACTTTCCCCTTATTTGAAATGTGTTTGTCTTTTCTCAAAGTAAATCTAGATATATGGTTTTTTTTTATTTATATGTTTGAAATTTATATACTTACCTCTTGTAAATGATATTTTATAAATTGTTTTTTTTTTATAAAAAATATTATAATTGGTGTTGGGCTTAATAAGTATAATGGCGATGAATCTTCCTAATTTAAGTGAAAAATGCCTCACTAAACTTGATCATCATTATAGACCTATATTTAAGTATTTCGTTTTATATATATGCTTTATTTTTAAAGAAGTAAAAAAAGAGACAAACAAAAACACAGAAAGCACAAATTCTCCCCCCCCCCCCTTTTAAATTAATAATGCAGTGCTACCTATTAAGTTCTAGTGTATTGGTATAGGATTTGAGATTTAATGATTAAAGATTTGATTAAGTTTTCTTTTTGTTAGAAAAGAAAAAAAAAAGAAGATCCTTATCTATATTTCTTTGCCATACCTTTCTCCTTAATTCAATTCAAAAAGTTACAAATATATATGTGTATTTTATTAAAGAATGTAAAATAACTTAAAACTTTAGTTTTTCATCTAGCTGTAAAAGAGAGAGTACAGTCGCCTGTATTTATCGTTATTAAAGTTTTGGAAAAAAAAATTGTATTAAAGTAATAGACTGGCTGACCATTAACTAATTTTTAACATATCTGCCCCTTTGCATAAGTGATTTAATTTTATCGAAAAAAGTAACAATTATTTTATAAGGGATTTTCCTGCTTGGATAGACTTTCATAATGTTTTGTATACGTTTACCAGCTAAGGTTTTTTTTTAAATTTAAAGGTCGTTTGACAGTATTTATATTATATTGCATACTGGGTGATCTGTGGGTTTGGCTTTGCACATTTCGGTGCTTTTCTCACCAAGTCTACATAGGCTAATATACCTGCCTCGGGATTGCAGTGAAGATTAATAAAATTGGATCTCTTTCAAATATTTATAACTATATAACTGGACATAAGCGATAAACTCTGTTCCTGAGTTCAGATCACGCAGTTAGCAAACGAATTCCATTTTCTCTAACTCAGTTTAGAGACTGAGAGCTATCCAGTCTCGTGTTAGCCTCTTGGTAGCCATTTGTGTCTCGGGACTCATCATTTTCCACAATATTCGATCACCTTAGGCCGCAATATTTTATATTTAAATTTATTTCAAAAAACTCTTTCTACAAAATATTATTGAAATGTCTAAATCAAATCTGAAAATATCCATAGGGGGATCACTATTGAATTTTTTTGTTAGTAGCAGAGGTTGGTATTTTCAATGTTTTCCTTAGAATATGTTATTTAGTTTGGCCAGCTATCTGAATCATGTACTCTCACTCTAATGTTAATCATGTCTATCTCTCTCTTTCAATCATGTAACTTGTCCACTGGCTAAAAATGTTCCCAACTTATAAAGTGAATTTATTTTTTTTCTTTAAAGGGTCTTTTTTTCATATCTAGATTTGGTTGCAGGAAAATAGCCTGCAGCCCAACAAATCAATTCGATGTACTCTGCAAATATAAAATAATAAAGTTTTTCTTCTGTCTTTCATTCACTATTATTAAACTTCATAGCATTGTTTTTTTCAGTAAACCTGGTCATTATATACATATTCAAATTTCTCCTTAGAGTCTTGTCTCTCCTAGACCACTGGGTATACATTAAGAATAAATTCTAGTGAGGTTTGGGGAGTAAGTTGCTTAGTAGCAATCTGGAGAAGTAGATGAGGTTCGGTCCCCTCTACCTGCATCTCTAGGTTAGGTTAAAGTAGCTCTACTTTTCATACTATTACAATACTTGACTTTATACTTCCTATCCTACTCTTCAAATCCCTTTTCACAGAAGGATAAAAACTTTCTTTCAGTAACAATGGATCGATAACCACGATATTTCCAAACATAGGCCTCCAGAACGTTATCTTTTTCTTCAAATAAATTACTCCCTTTCTTAAATCAATAAAAATAATTTTTTTAGTAGCAAACTTACTAAAAAAATCAACTAATCTTACATACAACTTAGTTATAAAATATTCTTACATTAACACACATTCAACAAAATATTTTTTTTTAACTTCTATATTTAAAATGGCAACAGACACTTTCTCAACATTAACAATTCCTGATTTTCCAAATTCAATATATCTATTTCTCATAATCACAATTTTCTCTCACTTTCATACAACAAATAAACAATCTTTGTATCAATGATCTCAGATGATTAATCGCTTAGAAAAATAAACAAGTTCAACTTATCTTTCAGCACAGAGTAAAAACGTCAGCACAGGAAAGCAGAAGATGCTTGACTTCTGCTTTTAATAGCCTAGTGGCACCCTGGTATGGCAGATAGGAAAAGTGTCTCCACCCAACTGTTATAATATATATATATATACACAGTATATAGGCATCTGCATGCGTGCAAGTACACACAAATATTTTTTATCCTGCATAAAATAAACACATCTATAAAAATCAACAACTCATTTTAATCTATAAATTAAATAGAAATAGTAATCTGTCTTCAAACATGTAATATAACAATTATTGTGTATATATATATATGTGTGTGTGTGTGTAAATCAAATAAAATTTCCATTGTATTAATAATAAAATAAACTATTAATGGTGATAATAAATATTACTAATAACCATTATAAAATACAGAAATGCTTTTAATTATTTGCATAACCATTTTCAATGGGAAACATTAAATTTTGCAGAAATAAATGTCATTATATGATATTCCAAGATTCATGAATGATAAATATTCTCACTTTGTTTATTAATTAAAGATTTTAATTCAATTCACTTTTATTAAGCATGCAACAACAGAGTACTAACAATCCAATTATAGTACAACTTTTAAAAACCAAGAATTATTTTACATTGACTTAGAAATCATGAAAATTCAAATAAAACATATCAACATCTGAAAATATCTTATTATACAACTTGTCATTCTAGTTATTGCAGGATTCCTATAACAATTATGATTATATTTTTTTAATATAAAATAAAGCATTATTTGTAGCTATATTATGAATTTAGAATTTATATTATGAATAAATTCTGATATATGTCTACATAAAACAATTTTTCTTAGAAATGCTACATCATTCAACATTCTTTTTTTCACAAGATACGTTTTATTATCCATAGGTAATTGCAGACCTATATACTTAAAACACATTTTCATTATATTCTGTAATCTTTTCTCATAATATTTTGTGTTAGAATTTGAAACTACAGAACAATAATTACTGTAATTGTAAGAAAAGTATTACATAAAATAAATAAATGCATGATTGCTTATATGAAACTTTTTTTGGGCTTGCTATAATCGTAGTAATTTTATTATATTCAAGGATAGTTTCATTGATTTATCAAAATGGCCTGTGATTTTTTTTTATTATAGTTTTTTTTCACATAAAGAATTCTCATTTTCCAAGTCAAAATAAATCACAAAAAAAAACTGCAATTTTACTTAAATTGAAACAATAATATTTTCAATCCTGATTGAAAATATTATTGTGTTTCAATTTGACTCTGAAGGGTTGCATTAGATTCTAAGATCTAGGTGCAGTGCTCTCAGATCCAAGGCTCCTCACTGACGAAGGCCACAAGCCAGAAACTAGACTGGGGATATTGGATGAGTAGGCACTAGATGGGGACTTTATGCACAAGCCTTCTGGAATCCATTGGTTAGTCTGGCTTGCACTGAGTGGCAATACTGTATGGAGAGTTTTGCCTTGTTAATAACAGTTATAATCAAGCATTGATAATGTGATGTTTATTAGCTTAAAACCAATCCTGCCTAATAGGATAGTGGTGGTTATGGTATTAAAGAACCAGACACCAAAATGTATAGGTATTGAACTGAGTTTAGATCTATTTGACTATATAAGCTAATGAGCTTGGATTGAAAATATTATTGTGTTTTCAATTTAAGACATAGTTTTGTTGCTAAGTAGAGATAAAAGGTGGCTGCTGGAGGGTTGCATTAGATCCTAAGATCTAGGTGCAGGGCTCTCGGATCCAAGGCTTCTCACTGACGAAGACCACAAGCCAGAAACTAGTCTGGGGATATTGAATGAGTAGGCACTAGATGGGGATTTTATGCACAAGCCTTCTGGCATCCATTAATTACTCTGGCTTGCACTGAGTGGCAATACTGTATGGAGAGTTTTGTCTGTTTAATAACAGTTATAAGCAAGCATAAGAAATGGTGATCATGTGATGTTTATTGGCTCTTTTTAGATTTTAAAGAATTTGATTAAAGTTGTTTTCTCAGGTAGCAAAACTGATTCTTTTATCTTCTGATTGGATGAGTTTTAATATTACTTATTTTATGTGTAATTTGTCATATATTTATATGTATATATATATTCAATATACATGCATATATATATAAAACACTCAATTGTTTATAATTACTTTTCTAGCTTAATATGTTTATATATTTTAACATATACATACACACTCTTAATACTTTATTTTTTATTATTATTATTATATATATTTATGAATCCGTGAATTAAAAACGTTTTGAATTTTTATATTTTTATTTGCTATATTGTTATTATTATTGATATTTATAATCTATAATTTATGCTTTTAAGTTCAAAAATTATTGATTTTGTTTTTAATTTTATTTATTAATTTAACTGAGTTTGAAATATTCTTTTAATTAAGAGAGGAAAAATTAAAATTCAAACCATGTTTGAACTTTCATTTATAGGAATTTTTTATAATTAATATTTTAATTTTATTAATTTTTAAGTAATTTATGTGTTATAAATATTTTTATTTTTTTTTATAATTTTTAAAATTAAAGTTAAAACCATAAATGAAGAATTATGTATAAAATAAAAATTAAATCCAATAGTAAAGTTAAAGAAAAATACAAAAATTCACAGAGTTTATTTTATGCATAAATATATTTATTTTAATACTAAAATAAATCTTTTTGAGTAACTGATCATCATCAACTGTATTCTGTGAAATGGACAGATCTAGAGAGTAGTCGCATCATCAAATCAATCATTTTTCCATTCTATTCTCTTTTCTTGCCCTGCTTTTCAATTCCATTTAATTCTTCCCATCTCATATATCATCCAACAATGCCAATCTCTTCTGTCCTGTCTTTTTACTTCCACTCGTCATTCTTTCCAAAATATCTTTCATTAAACTATAATTTTTTTTAACATATGTCCAATACAGTTTCTCTTTCTCTCTCTGATTTCCTCATTCAATCTTCTTTTTTCATTTACTTGTTTCAAAATTTTTCAGTTATTATTTTATTCATCGAACTGATTTTTTCCATTTTCTCCATGTCCACATCTCTGAGGCTTCCAATCGGTTCCTAATTTTTATTACTCATTGTCCATGTTTCACATCATACATTATTACTCTCCACATATAGCATTTAATTAATCTTTTTTTTAAATTCTTTTTTCAAAGATCCACAAAATGTCTTCTTTCTTTTAATAAATGCCTCATTTGCCAATGCTGTTCTTCTTTTAACTTCATCTTTACTTCTTCCATCTCTTCTCAACCAACTTCCCAAATATCTAAATCTCTTACTTGTTGAACTATGTTATCATGGTTTTCAATTTGCAATCTTTTTGCATTTCTCTCTATCCATAAACACCTTAGTCTTCTCCACATTAATCTTTATTACATATTCCATACATCCATCTTCCAATTTATTCAACATATTTTGAAGACACTTTTTATCCTCAGCTATAAGAGCCACATCATCTGCAAATCTTATATATTTTATTACTCTTTCTCCAACATTTTTATATATACAAATACATTGAAATAATGTACATTTTTTATAACTCTGTATTATTTTATTTTCTTCTGACACTATATAATGCAAAAAATAGAATCAGTCATTACAGGATACATATTTTGAGAATAATTTTCTTGTTAATTGTCAAGAGAGAAGCTTAATCTCACTTATATAAATACTGTAAACCCTATCTTTCTACCATTAATATGTAAATGATCAGTCTAATTCAAAAAACCTATATCAGTGTGATTATTTAATTTACAAGTCAAAGTTATATAAAAATCATTATTTATTAAAATCTGAATTATTAAATTTTCATCCAAATATGTGATTAAACCATGCAGCAGTCTCTTAAATATATGTAAACAATTTAAAATATGTTCTTCATAATGCTGTATTACTTCTTTTTTTTTTTTTCAATAATTATGTGATACAAAAAATTGAACAAATCCATTCTGAAAGATGCTTGTTTTTTGGAACAATTTTCCTCATCATTTTTTAAAGAAAAGTGATCTCCTTGCCAATACAGCAATTTCATTCATAAGTAAACAATGCAGTTATGATTGACCTGCTATTAAAGCATCATATCACGATCATCATATCACGATTGAAGAAAAGATTATAATACAGGATAAACTTTTCCACCTTTATATTTTACAATCTATATAAATGGTTAAATAGATTATATTGGATATTATTTATGTAAGTACAGTTTATAAATTGGGAACTGCTTGTCTATACAATTCAAAATTTAGATTTTAGCAGAAATAAAATTGTAATTATAATATTACTTAAGAATAATATTTTTTTCACCTAAACAATATTTCTCACTACTTCCACAGCTTACATTTCACATCAATATTAACAGAATTCATTTTACATCATTTTTATTTTAGAGTTATCTACAATTATAAGTTAACAATGGATATTAGATATCACTAAAATATATAGTTGCTGATGTAGTGTCAGATCTACTGTAAACAGGTTGTTTGAAACTTGCAAGTTATTAACTTGAATAGTGTAATAGAAATTGAGGTGTGTCTGACTGATACATATGGGCAATTCAATACTTCTTACTAAAGAAGATCAATAAGTATAATCTGTATGAATAGGGTTGGCATTATCATCTAATGTTCATTGATTATTTTTAGTTAAATATATAATCTGGAGTAGAGAAATTTAAAATGAATTGATTCTGGTATTGCTAACATTTTATCATGTATTTTTTTTCTTCATAAAATAATGTAATTTTTTGAATTAACTCAAAGATATTTTATATTCATATTTTAAAAGATATTTCATATGGAGATAATATTTTTTTTAATCACATAATAATAACAACAATAATCTTTATAAAAGTGTTTGCCTTTTCAAGAAAGAGATTTCTTATTTTGTCTTAAACATATGAATATTATTAGCATTAGCAAAATGTTGGATTTTTTTACAAGTTTTTGTATTTTTTAAAAAATTTTTTTTGGGTAAATATAATAATAGTTAAAAGTTTTAAAATTATGTAAATTGTGAAACAATTTAGAATTTATTATTTTCAACTATTTTCATTTGAATCTAATCATTATTTTTAAAAATGCTACTTTTGCTTATATAATATAATCAAGGGCTCAATATTACCTGCATTTAAACAATTAAATTAATTAAATCATATCAAGAAATCTAAGAAGCTTATTGTAAAAAAAAAAAAACCTATTTGCCCATATAAGAAAAGTAGAACTTGCAAATCGTTTTCAAATATTAATAGATTTTGAACATAATTCAGATTTGAATAAAATTAATAGTAAAACAACTTATACATTTTTAAAAACTGCAACAAGATAGCTGGTAGAAAAAAGCAGCAATTGACTAATAAAATTTTTACTAAGACTAGAAAATTCATGAAGAAAAGAAGGAATATGAAGATATACAAAAATGATGCATTAAAAAGGATTGAATATCTCGAATTTTGTAAAATGGTGCGAAAAAGAGTTCATAATGATATAAGAAAGTATAATTGTGAACTAGCAATGTAAGCTGTAGAGGAAAATAATAGTCTCAGGAATGCAAAACACCATTTTGATATTGGTAGGAAATTTATATCTATACCAAGTAAAAAAGATAGAATTATTACTAAAAAGAGAGATGACATCATAAAATGGGTAGAAGTGTCCTATCAAGAATTACATAATAATAAAGAACAAGTATCTTCTACATCTATTATATCTTCTGAAAATTAAATTGAGAGAGTGCAAACTTCTCAAGCGCTTGTGACTATTAGTAACCAATCAGATCTTAATCACTGGGACAGAGAATTTAACAAAAAAAGAGTGGTTCCCGCTCTCTTCTTTACTTGTCTTTCTATATATCCAAGCCAGTCCAAAGTACTTATATCTGAGAGCATGAATCTTAAATATTATCACACTTAATTGACTGAGTTCAAATTATAAACATACAGCTTGAAATCTTTCGATTTACTACACAGTAGTTTTTCAATGTTATAACTTTGCAGATCTGATTGGTTACTAATAGTCACAAGCGCTTGAGAAGTTGGCACTCTCTCAATTTAATTTTCAATACGTCTGCGCTTTATAAAAATATTATTTACATATATCTTCTGAATTGCCCAGGATCTTAAATGAAAAAGTGAGACATGCAATTAAATTTATAAAAAAGGGAAAAGTTCTCAGGTAATGATGGAATTGTAATCGATATATTTATTAAAAGAAGCAAGTGAAGAAATAGAAATTTTTTTGGCAAAGTTATATACCAAATGTCTAAATGATAAAGATGTATCAGATGATTGGAAGAATGCAGTATTAATATTAATATTTTAAAAAAGTGATAAAGAAGATATTAGAAATTACAGACCTATGAGTCTTTTATCAGTTTTATACAAAATTTTTACCAAGATAATTACAACTCGTCTACGGAGAACAGTGGATTTCAACCAACGAAAAGAATAAGCTGGATTTAAAAGTGGTTTTAGTACAGTAGATCATATCCAAGTATTAAGAGAAGGTATAGAAAGGACAATGAATATGAATTGCTATTATCCTTTGGATTTGTAGATTATGACAAAGCATTTGATTCTCTAAGCATTTCTTTGGAGATTAAAGCATTGGGTCATCAAGGTATAGACTCAGGATATTGTCATATTCTAAAGAATATTTATAAGAATACAACAGCAGAAATTAGATTACATAATGATACTATGAAGGTTAACATTGAGAAGGGTGCAAGACTCCATATCTTTACAGGAATGCTGCAAGAAGTATTTTGTGGATTAAAATGGGGAGCTAAAGGAGTAAAAGTAAATAGAGATTACTTAAGTCTTTTAGATTTTGCAGATGATGTAATTGGTTTTGCAAATAATGCTTCAGAGCTTCAGGAAATGTTGCAAGAGTTGTCAGATGAAAATAAAGTAGGATTAAAGGTAAATGTTAAAAAGACTAAAATAATTTTTAATGGATTTTCTCAAAAGATGAAAATAAAGATTAATTATGAAGAGTTAGAAGAAGTTAAAAACTACAGTTATCATGGTCAGATTATTACTACAGATGGAAACATAATGGATGAAATTATTTATAGAATTAAACTTGGTTGGAATGCTTTTGGTAGAAATAACTTACTATTAAAAGAAAATATGCCTATGTGTTTGGAAAGGAAGGTTTTTAATAAATGTCTTTTACCAGTTCTTATTTATGAATCTGAGACTTGAACACATAATAGAAGAGCAATACAGAGACTTTAGACAACTCAAAGCAGTATGGAAAGATGCATGCTAGGAGTAACAAGAAAAGATTGAAAATGCAATACTTGGGTAAAAGGACAAACAGGTGTTACTGACATCGTTGAAGGAATTAAAAGTGGAATTGGGCTGGACATATTGCTAGAAGAGATGGTAATAGATGGACAATTGAAATCTTAAAGTGGATTTCAAGAGATTGTAAAAGATCCTGGAAATGACCACACATGAGATGGATGGAATAAGAAAGTGTGCCAGGGTGATGTAGAGATGAGAAGCTGGATATCAGAGAAAATGGATTGAACTTGGAGAGATCTTGATCCTGCAATGAATCGATAATATTTGATGATGTTGAGAAAAATGGTGGTTTTTATGGATAAGCATATAAAAACTTTATTTATTTGTAAACTGAAGTATATTATATGTTTGTGCTTGATCATGTGTTTAGTAATAAACTATAATACACTCTTTCTAAAATGTAATAAATTAAATGCAAGAATAATATTGCATCATGAATGCAGAAAACATTAAAAGCTCACTTTAGTGCCGAAAATGCATTAAGATGATATTTATTCTTACTATTTTCTAGTAAGAAGTATTATTATTGTTACAATTTATTTAATAATATGTTGTCTCCATTAAATGAGATGTACATCTGTATAGTATATACATAATATCACAATGTCCTGTGATATGCATAATCTGATGAGATTTGAATAGATGCCAAATGAACTTGGAAATTTTTCATATTAAAAATAAGGTTTAGTGTTTGTCTTTTAGATAGACAGCTCAAAAACACACTTGCTATCTATCTAATATTCGTTGGTGAATGGATATCTATTTATTTTTAAATAAAACAAGGAAAGAAAACTTTAACTCTTATCATTGTAATTATCAAATGAATAATATTTTCTCCATCACAGGTTTATAGAAGAATTTTGGTAAAACTTTTGTTCTATAATGAGTTACTCAAATTTTGTTTAATCTTTTTTCATATATATTGTAACAGTAATCGCCCTTTTTAAACAAAATACTAAATTGGTAATAAATATATAATAATCATCAGCATATGATATTCATGAAATAAACTAATCTAGTGGAATTATGGATATCTAATAGGTGACCGCATACTTATTGGCATGACTATGCAATTTATTTTTTAATTGACTAATTTATAATAATCACAAATAACAACCAGACCTGGCACACATAAAGGCAACCCTTTATGCAGATCCAGCCATATTTTTTGACCGTTATTCTCTCCATTAATAAAAGATAAAGTAAAATAATATACTTAGAATTCAGATGTGAAAGAAACAAGCAACAAAAATTATTAACAGTAACAATAATTTTAATTAATGAATGGAGTGAGAATAATATAACAAATCATATTTACAACTAAATATTGTATGGATAGTATGTATGATAGGAAAAATATTTGTTGATTCATAATAATTCATAAAAAAGTTTACATTAAGTTTATATTCAATTACTTTTATTTTTCAATGAGCTTACACATCACTAACTTTTGAATAAGGTCTGCAAGCAATTTTTAAAATTTTTTAATTTCTTGTGGTTTGTTTCAATTGTAGTTTATTCCCATGAAGTTTTTTCCTATGATTGAGAGTGTTGAAATTAGAGAGATTTATAAATCAAATCATAGAAGAATATTTCTCATTTGACAATTAGTTAGAGGTCAAGTTTTCATACATCAAGTGTCGGACATTTTCAGCGTCCAAAAGTAATTAATAGACTGGCAGAATCAAAGTTAATTTTTAAAGCATTTCTTTGTTTGCAGTTGCATAATCAGCTACACTAATGGAAATTTCAGGGTGAGACACTCTGAAGATTTATTCCTGAGACTGCATTATCTCTACTTAAATATCATTAAAATTTTCTTGACTTTCATTTTGTAGTAGCACACTGAAGAAAGTAATTACCTTTTTTTATTTAAAGCAGATGATCAGAGTTTTCTTTTTTGTTTCTAATTGGTTTCCATAGCAACTTGATATTATTAAGTTTACAAACAAGTGCTGTAATACATTTTTTAATTTTACAATTTTTATTTTAAATTTCTTCATATTTTATTGATACACATGACTTTTATAAATCTTCAAATATATAATTAAAAAAAAATGCATACATTTACCAAAAAGCCGTACATATAAGCTCTGTCATGGAGGTTACAATATAAATATATATATATAATAAAATACAAAACCATAAAACAATACAATAGTAGATAAAATCCAAATTTTACCAAAATCCTTACATGACCATGGTTTCATCTACTAAGCAAATAGATCTTCTCAAGTGAAAATCAAAATAAAGAAACAACATATATATACAAAACAAACAAAACTTCCCATAATTCATTTCAAAAACCAACTTCCCTTTATATCAAAAGATATCTTCATAAGATTGATAGTCTCAGGTTCAAGAAGTTTTAGCGTTAAAGTTTTTTTTTCTCTTTAATTCATTCTTTTCATAAAAAATAACCGTTGCATTGTCAAATTCATGAATATATAAAGCTGAATTATGATACCTATGTTTAACTCTCTTATATGAACTTTAATCCTTTCATTAAGGCTAAATTTACTCTGACCTATATAAATCTTACTACAACTACAAGGAATCTTATAAATAATACTAAGAATAGTTTTACTATTAATCAAATGTTTTGAACCATTCAGTAAAGAATTCAAATCGAAATCTTTCTTCCATGCCACCTTCATTCCTCCTAACAAATGACTATTTTTATAAACCAAATTATAAATTGATGACTTAAATGGTAAAGACATAAACTGTCTTTATCCTTACTAACCATACCATTTTTCCTATTAGTGTCATGATTATAAATATTATTAAATACAACATTTCGATATTTATGTATTAGTCTTGTGACACAGCACGTTTTAGACCTGTTGGAACTATTCACATCCAAAATAAATGTGTAACATTGCGATTAGGTCAAATAAATCCAAGTAAATCCTGGAATGTTTGATGTCATATCAAAACATGTTTTTATTGTATCTCCGATCTAATATATTTTTTTCCGAGTATTTTTCAAGATTTCTTATCGTATCTCAGATCTAATTTTTTCCCCTGAGTATTTTCTAGATTTTTTTCGCAGTTACTATCATTGTACTTTTTTTTTTGTAGTTTATTTCATCATTGCTGAATTAGGTTGATTATAAGTGAGTAAATAACTGTACTTTTCTTTTGATTTCTATTGCATAATTGTCGTAATTAAATGTTTTTTTTTTGTTGTTGTTGAAGAATTGAGGTACCGGTTATGATCATTTTCGTGTGAATCACAAATATAATTTCATCAATCCTGAAACAGGGGGTTCCACAAAATGGCATAACAAGCAACAACGGGGAACATTTTGCTAACATTTGGATTCGTATTTGGCTGAATTTATGTGGCGCAGGTGTCATAAAGATGAGGATGCATTCATTTGCATAATAAATGAAATCAGAAATAATTGGCTGCCAATATGAATTACTAATAAAAGTTTTTTTAATTTGTGGGAAATTTGTTTTCTCTTTTTTTTTTTACATTTTTTTAAAAAAATACTTATATCTATTACTGTTTTTCGACCAAATTCTGTTCACGTGATACTCTCTGTAATCACGCAGTTATTTTAGAGGGAAAAAGTGTAAAATTTTTACTTCAAATCTCCATCTTATCTGGAAAATTTAATCAACCTATTAATAAAATTGAAGAGACCACTTACATTTATTTATTGCGACAATTTCTGTTATGTATTGCACAGAAAGTAACATATGTGTATATTTTATGTTTTCAGGAATATTTTAGAAATCTTGGTAATTTAGTTATTGTTCAGTACATAATAGCATGTGATATCTTTAGTATTGTTATATATTTTATCCTTTGTCATCTAAATACCATATATATAGTTATTGAAAATGCCGTATATATTTCATTCTTTTTTTAAATTATATATTAGGGAATTGCTTAAAAAATACTCCATTGATATATATTAAATGTATATTTGTCCTGTGAAAGTCGTATATGTGTTTGTGGTAAAATACACTCCAAAATTGGTGAAATTTACCAATTTTATTGTTTTTATTTAATGGCATATGGTATTAATTGCTTAAAAATTATTTATAGTTTGTAATTTGTCAATTAAAATTGGTAGTAAAATTTAAAACTTTTTCATCTAAATTTCGTATATATTTATTGAAAACACCGCATGTATTTCATTCTTTTTTTAATTATATATCAGGAAATTGCGTAAAAATTACCTCATTAATATATTAAATGTATATTTTTCCTCTGAAAGTCATATATATTTCTGGTAAAATACTCTCCAAAATTGTTGAAGTTTACCGATTTTATGGCTTTTTGTTTAATGGCGTCTCGTATTAATTGCTTAAAAATTATTTATAGTTTGTAATTTGCCGATTAAAATTGGTAGTACATTTTATACTTTTTCATCTAAATTTCGTATATATTTATTGAAAACGTTGCATATATTTCATTCTTTTTAAATTATATATCAGGGAATTGCTTAAAAATTATCCCATTAATATATATTATATGTATATTTCTCCTGTGAAAGTCGTATATGTTTCTGATAAAATACTCTTCAAAATTGTTGAAATTTTAATGATTTTATGGGTTGATGTTTATGACATCTCACATCAGTTGCTTAAAAATTATTTATAGTGTGTATTAGTCCTGTGACATAGAGCACTTATTAGACATGCTGCATCTATTCACATACATATTCAACCTGCCGATAAGTTTGTAAATCTTTGGGAAAATATCATGTATAAAAGATCTGTGTACATGTTATTTTCATAAATTTTTCACATACATATTCAACCTGCCGATAAGTTTGTAAATCTTTGGGAAAATATCATGTATAAAAGATCCGTGTACATGTTATTTTCATAAATTTTTGTGAAAATATGTATAAGATCCGCATACACGTTATTTTGGTCATATCACGATTACAAAGTTATCAGTGGATTGATATGTATGTGAATAGGTGCAGGATGTCTAATACGTGCTCCGTGTCATAGGATTAATATGTAAGTACCAACATTTCTAAGAAATTCATGATTATAATCTAATTCTACATAATCAGCAGCAAATTGACCTTTTTGAATATCAGCATTATTACTAAAGCTATTAAGCTTTCTATTCCTACAACAAAAATTCAATAAAGATATTTTTTTATGCATAAAAGGTTGATAACTATCAGGCCTAATCATATTTCTCAAATTCTTAGGTTTTATAAAATGACTACAAAATAAAACATTATCAACCTTCTTAACACTTAAATCCAAAAATTTTAATTTTACAAAATCAAAACTACCGCCGTCAATAGTAAAATTAATACTAGAATCAAAAGCATTGTCCATCTAAAATCTTCTCTAATATTTCTTTCCGAATAACAAACAAACAATTATCAATATACATAACAAATAATTTTAAAGAAACAGAAAATTGATGAATAACACTACATTCCAAAAAATCAATATAGACAGATCACATTAAAGGAGAAATAACATAACCAAAAACCCAATCCTCTTTAATTTTATATAACATGTCATTACACATAAAATACATTGAATCTTCTGACTACAAAAGCAAGTCATGAATAATCTTAATCTTATCTGCAGAAAAACATTCAAACTTTTTTAAAATTGAAAGAAAAACACCAATACTTTTTAATCTATCAACAGATTGATACATATTTTCAATGTCTAAACTACCAAAAACACAATTATCATCTAAAACAAAACCATTTATTTTATTAAAAGCCTCAAAAAAGAAGAAAATTGACCTAATTTAATATAGTCCTTAAAAAATCCTACTAAAAATTTTGATATCGTACCAACAATTCCTCCTGTAAAATTAAAAATACATCTTAAAGGAAAACTATCTTTATGAGATTTCAAATTAAAGAAAACCTTTGGAGCCACATAATCACTAGGATAACAACTTAAATAAGTAGCTCTATTAAAAATCTTTTTATTTTCCATAATTTTCATAATCTTAATCAATTTACATTTTTTTACCAGGATCAGAATCTAAAATAGCACACTTTCTATTATTCCATTCTAAAAAACATTCCTTTCAAAATCAATATTATTTAACAATACAAAGCGCCACCTTTATCTTCTTTTAACAAGATAACATCATTTTTTTTTTTTTTAAAGTGTCATAGCATCGGCCGGGACGCGAACCCGCAACCTGGGCAACTGCCTGCAAGCGCAAAGAAGTCGCGCTGGCCTCTTGACCACCAATGCAAGAAAGGAAAGGCTCCAGGTAATGATGGAATTATAATTGATATATTAAAAGAAGCAGGTGAAGAAATAAGAATTTTTTTTAGCAAAGTTATATACCAAATGTCTAAATGATAAAGATGTACCAGATGATTGGAAGAATGTCATATTAATATTTAAAAAAGGCGATAAAGTAGATATTAGAAATTACAGACCTATCAGCCTTTTATGAGTTTTATACAAAATTTTTACCAAGATAATTACAACTCGTCTACAGAGAACACTGGATTTCCACCAACCAAGAGAAACAAGCTGGATTTAAAACTGGTTTTAGTACAGTAGATCATATTCAGGTAATGAGAGAAGTTATAGAAAGGACAAATGAATATGAGTTGCCATTATGTTTTGGATTTGTAGATTATGAAAAGGCATTTGATTCTATAAACATTTCTTCAGTGATTAAAGCATGGGATCATCAAGATGTAGATCCAGGATATTGTCATATTTTAAAGAATATTTATAAAAATGCAACAGCAACAATTAGATTACATAATGCTACTGGGAGAGTCAACATTGAGAAGGGTGTAAGACATGGCGACTCTATGTCTTCAAAACTTTTTACAGCAGTGCTGCAAGAAGTATTTTGTGGATTAAAATGGTAAGCTAAAAGAATGAAAGTAAATGGAGATTATTTGTCAGTCAGATTTTGCAGATGATGTAGTTGTTTTTGCAAATAATGCTTTAGAGCTGCAGGAAATGTTGCAGGAGCTATCAGATGAAAGTAGGAAAGTAGGATTAAAGATAGATGTTAAAAAGACTAAAGCAATGTTTAATGGATTTTCTCAAAGTATGAAAATAAAGATTGATTATGATGAGTTAGAAGAAGTTAACAGTTACAAATACCTTGATCAGATTATTAATACAGATGGAAACATAATGTATGAAATTAATCATAGAATTAAACTTGGTTGGAATGCTTTTAGTAGAAATAACTTGATACTAAAAGGAAATATGCCTATGTGTTTGAAAAGAAAGGTTTTTAATAAACATGTTTTACCAGTTCTTACTTATGGATCTGAGACTTGGACACTTAATAGGAGAGCAATACAGAGACTTCAGACCACTCAAAGAAGTATGGAGAGATGCATGTTGGGGCTAACAAGAAGAGATTGATAACGCAATATATGGGTAAGAGAACAAACAGGTGTTATTGACCTCATTGAAAAAATTAAAAAATTGAAGTGGAGTTGGGCTGGACATATTTCTAGAAGAGATGATAATAGATGGACAATTGAAATCTTGAACTGGATTCCAAGAGATTATAAAAGACCCAGAAAAAGATCATATGTGAAAGGGATGGATGAAATAAGAAAGTGTGCAGGGATGATGTGGAGAAGAGAAGCTAAAGATCGGAGAAGATTGATTGAACTTGGAGAGACCTTCATCCTGCAGTGGATTGATAATGGTTGATGGTGATGATGATGATAACATATATTTGTCAAAACTAAAATATTTTAACATTGTTTATAGAATCATTTTCTGTGCGAGATATAATTCTATCAAGAGGAGTGTAAAAATACCGACCGTAGCAAAGGTACTAATAAGTGTTTAGTGATCTCACATAACTTAAGGGGATTAGCTTCCTGCTTATGACCCATATTTACAGGAGAAATGCGAAAATAGTTTCTGAAACATTAACTTTACGAAACAAGAGCATTGACAGTTATATTGGCTTTCCTCTGGGTGAAACAGGCTAAGAGCTCAAGATCTATCTATTGAGAGAGTTAAAACAATAATACGTGCCTCTAATAAACGAAGTGGAAGCTCGAAGAAATGAAACTAAATGCTATTACATTTCATAATAATATATTACAAATAAGTATAGTTTCTCGACCTATGTCAGACTAATACCCAAATGGGTCACAAGTCAAAAGCTAATTAAAATAGTGTGTAATATTCAGAACAGCTGTATACAACAAAAAGGAATGCGAGATTAAAATTAAGACTATACTATTTTACTTACTAAGACTTGAACGGATCATTCAATATAGGTTTAAATTAGAACTCATTTAAGAGAAAAATATCAAATGCACAGAAACCGAATTACACAACAAACAAACAAAAAATTGAAACAAGTATATATATATAAATTATGACAATAACTTTATTTAAATTATAAAACGAAAGATACCTTAACAATTTATTTAAATGCTGTGCACTAGCCTTATTGACTATGGCCCTTGATCTGAATTCATTGTCGGCAGGCTTGGGCAAATCGGATTAGTGGTTTTTTGGTAATTGATTCTTACGGTATTGTGGGCAATTAATGGAAATACAGGGAGTACGAACCTGTCCTGGTGAAAAGCTTAGCAAACCATGGTATCGCAAAATATCATTATGGTAAGCTTGGTGTTCATTTTAGGTAGAATCTCAGCAAACCGGTAATAGCAAATTTCTGACAATAGACTTCCCAAAGAGTGTAATACTTTCTTCCATGATTTGTGTAGGATAATTGCAGGATCAGCCTTCTCTCAGAATATCTACAGGAGAATAATTCTGTCAGAGTCTGTGCAGAATAGTCCTCTCAGAATCTGTGCAGGATAGTTCTTCTCTCAGAATCTGTGCAGGCTCATTGCAATAGCCCAGGTAAGGCTTTTATAGAAAAATCTCTCCTATCTGGGCCAATCACAAAACTTTTTTTTAAAATCTGAAATGGGCTAATGACACTCTGAGCAAATAGTACTTTTTTTTTTTTCTTTGTTTGTTTTTTTTTTTAATTAAAATTTTAAATCTTTCATTTAGCTAGCAATACCTAAACAATTAGTGAAAAGAAATCCCTTTTTACAGATTTAATTATACCTAATCAGATTTCTAGATTCACAAATAAAAAGTTTTTTTTTTTTTTAAATTAGTTTATTCTTATCAATTTAAATCTTAAATCCGAATGGCAATTTATTTATACAATTCACTTTTACATAAAAAACAAAACAACTAATCTTAGTTTTTTTCAAATTAAAAACTAAATATAGTTATGGGATTAAAATATAATTTCCGCTTTCATACATATATATATATTTTACAATAAAAAAAAACAATTTTTAATCAAATTGTACAAACAAAATCAAACATATACAAAACAAACAAAACTTCCCATAATTCATTTCAAAAACCAACTTCACTTTATATCAAAAGATGTCTTCATAAGATTGATAGCCTCAGATTCAAGAAGTTTTATCATTAAAGTTGTTTTTATTCTTCTCTTTAATTCATTCTTTTATATTTATACTTTTTTATATTAGGTACTGAATGCTGCTGTTACTGGCAAAGGAGATTCTTCAAAGAATATTTCCAGTCATTTGGCAGAAGTGATAGACTATGATCCAAATATTCAATTGGATAATTTAAAAGAAACATGCACCAGTCCTCCAGGTTCACCCAAAAGTCCAAGCAATAGCCCTAATAAAGATAATTCGTCAGTTGAAGGAGTGAAGACATCACCTGTATTTGAATTCCATCCTGAAAAAGATATTACTCGTTTGACAGCAAGAACGGTAAAAATGTAACAATTTTACATTATTTTACTTGTTTTTTAATGTGCTACCTATATATGAGTTTTAATTATTTAATAGTAGGCAATTTATTTATGTATGACATGTTTATATTTCTTTTGCATGTATAAATAGACACCAGCTTAAGGATTAAAAGAGGCAAAACTCTCCATACATTAGTGCCACTCACTGCAAGCCTTCTGGCATCCATTGATTACTCTGGCTGGCACTGAGTGGCATTACTGTATGGAGAGTTTTGCTTGTTTTAATAACAGTTCTGAGCAAGCATAAGAAATGGTGTTCATGTGATGTCAACTTAAGGATTACAATAGGAAACAGCGCATTAGCTTTTGTTCAGTGAAATAGTAGAAAATACTTTTTTATATCACTTTTTGCCACAGAAATTTTTAATTCAATTTACAAGGCAATTTAATTATAGATAATTTATCTATATGATGCTTACAATAATGATAATAAATGATAGATTAGCCGTAACTTTTCTCCACATATGTTGTATACTTAAAGTTAATCACTATTATTATCCTTGCAGAAATATAAAGTACAGCTTTATATTATTAATTTTTGAAACAATAGTTAAAATTGTTTAATGAGTAGTATTTGATATTGTAACTTACTAAAGACTATTTGACAGTAGATATATATAAATCTTGGATATTATCATATTTTGATGTGATGATCAATTACTAAGAATTTAGACATGATTAAGGCATTTTAAAAATTATTGAATAATCTTGCTTTAAACTTTTTTTTATTTTTTATTGCATATTATCTTTTGTTGAAAGTATTTTTCAAATGTAAAAGGATTTTAATTTAGATCTACTTTGCTGTATATGTTTATTGGATACTACATTAATAATATACCTATTAACAGAAAATTTTCTGCCTTTGCATAACAGATTTATTTATTTATTCATCATTAGTTTATATCAAATTTATGATATATTTACAAATATATAATCACACTAATACCAAAAATCCATCCTAAGTTCTGTTATTTCATTTTTCAGATGATAAAGATAAAAAGGGGGGTTTTTTTTTGTACATTTTTTATTCCAGATGTAGATTAAAGAAATTTATTTATTTGGATAAATGTACTATCTATTGATATATTTCTTGAAGATGTTGGCCAATTAATGCTAAATATATATATATTTTATTGTGTTTGAATTTTTTTTTGAATATATTTTTACTGCACATTAATAAGTTAAGATTTTTTTAATATTTGAATTACTCATTTATTCTCAACAGTAGCAGAAATTATAATAAATCTTTTTATAGCTATATAAGAGGTAAATAGCATTTTATTTTAATAATATTTATATATAGCACATTTTTTTGCTTGAAAATGTATTATTTATTTATTTTAATAAAAGTAAAATTTTATATGGCTGTGTCAAATGTTCTGTCAGATTTTTCTGTGTGCAAGAAAATGTAGTCTTGTGCTTGTTCACAATAGTGATCAGAATTCTTTTCATGACCATCTCATCTAATGAATAATAATATGAATGATCCCCTATCTATTCTTGCTTAGAGACATCCCCCTCCAAAAAAAATGTTTAATATAAAAATATAGTATATTATTCTTCATGAATTATTCATACAAGAGGAGGATCTATTCATTTCTAAGATTTTTGTCAGAAGCTTTTATCTTTTTTATAATGTCTTGTGTGATATAGTTCAGTGGTAGAATAGTAGATTTGAGTCCTAAAGATCTGTGGTTTACAGTTTAACTCTGTCATTTCTGATGTTTGAATACCACATGACCTTCCAAGTAACAAAATGTTCAATTATTTATATTTTTTGTAATAATCCAGAATACTTTTTTTTCTTTTTAATCTGCTTTGACAGTAGTTTTTTTAAATATGTTTTGGTTTCCAGCTCATAATTGATTATTTAACTCATTGTTTTTCTGTTTTATATAGTAACTGGATTAGGATTGGAAGAAGATATTGAATTTTAAATCACTGAAAGGAAGGGGCAAGTTTTTCTCAAAATAATGATTGTATAATAAATAATTTGACTTTCAACACATGAAAACAAAAATTTTTTTTTAGATGAAAATAAATTTGTTTACTTTTAAAATGAATATTTAAGGAAATTTACAAGGAAATGTCTAATTTTATATGCAGTATTGACATTTAATGCATAGTATATGTATATTAATAAAAGGGTGATGGTACAATAGTAGCATATCTGCCATGTCTTATGATCTCAATTTGAATTCACTCCAAGAAATTTGAAAAATTTCTTAGATTCCAATCAGATTTAAGATTTTTCTTTTATATAAATGGCTTATAGACAAGCTAATTAACCTTCTAATATTGTTTGGTAAATGTATATTTAGCGTTTCTTAACTAGAGTAAAGAATAGAAATGAAAAAAAATGCCCCACCTAGCGTGTGATAAATCTGATGAATAATGTCTTTTTTGTCATTATGTTTTTATGAGAAGCTATTGGAGAGGTTATTGCCTTGAAATAACCTACTTAAAGGATGTTTTATAATTTTTTTTTGTATGTATCATCATTTTTTAAAAACAAAATGGTATTTTATTTATATATTGAGTAAACAATATTCTTCCATATCGATGGGTTCAAGCCATTCATGATCGTGAAATACCAATAACTAAATACAGGAAACTTAATATGAGTGTTAATTAAATGGTTGTTATTTTATTGTATGACAAAAGCATATAAAGTTTATGATTTTTAAAATTTTTTATTTAATTTTTTTTTTAAAAAATTGTAGGTTATTGAATCCATGGGTTTCGGAAGTTCAAAGATGTCAGTCTCATTGTATATAAAATTAGAAATGAATGGTTATTTCTTGAATTTTTATAGATCAAAGATTAATTATAAAATTTAATTTTTGTTTTTTAATATTGTGTGTTGCATTTGAAAATTTTTTTTTATATTAATAAAAGAAAAATCTGAAAATGAAACCACATGATCCTACTTTTAATCACTTTTAAATATATGATAAATAAAAACAATTTAATATTTTAAAACAATAGAGAAATTTATTTATATATATGTTATTATGTGAGAAGGTTTCAGGCTGTTATACATATATATTTTTAAATCCACAAATTGGTGTACCATGATGAAATTGATAAGAGATTTAGGATTTGATAAAGTCTACTTTACTTGAGAACTCTTCATGAATTTTATTTAAATAATATCATAAATGTAATAAGCTGGTTATCTGTTTATTTATAATTTCAGGAGATAACTTGCAACTACCATGAAGGTTTTATGTACAAATTAGTATCTTGATACCCAGATTTATTTCAGTTCACATTCCAAGTCTTAAATACAATAGATATTTGTTGTTTTTATGATATTGATACCAGACAAATTATACATATATAATATATAGTAAAATATAAATGCAAGATAGTATAGAAAATTCCTAAGCTTTGTAATTAACAATATGATAAATCAACAAAAACATGACAAAGCAACAGTTTTATAATATCTAAAATAATATAGTCACTTATGTATACATAATATAAAGAAAATCATTATACACCTGAGTCTCGTTTTATGCGGTAGATAAGTTTCTCAGAAAGCGCGCACAAAAGAAATCGCACAAAAATAGACTTAACTTACCTTGAAAAATGGGGATAGGGGTTGTAATTTTCAGAAATCGCATAAAAGCAAAGCAAGAAGGAAAAATTACTTTAAAATTCGCATTAAAAAAGATAAGGAAACAAAGTATGACTAATAAAAAATTTCAAATATTTGAAAAAAAAAAATCATGACAAACTTTTTTTACTTTTTTTATTAACTACAGTATTTAATTTTACATTTTTCATACATATTTTAATCATTAGCGGTTGTTTTTCTATTTGACAATATGCGTTCGTTTGGGAAACGTTAAGAAATCAGATTCGTCATGTGACATACAACTAGCGCCACTTTCAGTCTTGAGTTGTGTTAATGATTTTTTATTTCTATATTAAAAAAATGAGATTGTAATCAAAACAAAAAGGTTATAGATTATCATTAGATAGATTATTTTCAGTTTATAAAATCAATAAAATCTTCATTATTATTTATTTTAAAAATCTAAAAAATTATTTATTTCTGTTATAATTAACAAAATACGTTTTAAAAGTTTAAAATTTTTGACTATTTATTGCGATATTTTTATATGTAAATATAAATCTATTATTATTATTTACTCATTAGTATAAGTAGGTTATTACATAGAAGCTAATATTCTGAATGCAGCTTCAGGCCATATTCACTTTAACTGCTAATATAATGTTATATTTTTGAAAAAAAAAAAAGTATTTCAAGTCAAAATATGTTATTAATAATTTAAATTTCTTGATATCTAATAAATATAGTGAAATATGAAAGATATTAATAAGAAACACGAATCGCATAACTTCAAAATCGCATTAAAATAATCCGCATAAAATGAGACCCAGGTGTATATTGCACCAGATATAAAAAAATTTACAATAAGTAAATAGTGAGATATTATTTTATATAGTGCTATGGTTTTATACTGCAACAGTGATATTAGCAATTAAGTCAGTGCACATGCGCTTTAAAGATAAATTATAAATGAATACTCTCACTTTTCCAGACACAAGATATAGTTTTTTTTAGAAAAGATGGAATGAATCCACCCATCTTTTCGACCCAAACATTTATGTATGGGCAAATCTTAAGCGTATGGAAATGAAAGCATGAAGATGTTAAGCAATCACTTCAAATTGCATTTATTATGTTTGAACGAATGACACTTGCGAAATCTTTACAATTTGCGATACGTCATTCTTTAGTTGCAATTAAACATATATAATGAGATAAATAAACAGATATAATTACTTTATTATGACAATAAATTTCCAATATGTTTTTCTGATATGTTAGCGTGATGTACCATATTTATAAATGAAAAAAAAATTAATACCACGTCTCAAGATATTCCTAATTTATGCAGTAAGATATATGTAAATAAACAGAAGAAGGGCTTCGAAAATAAGCAAAATAAAAAAGATACTACAATAAAAAAAAAAATCCTTTTCAAATTGAAATTAAATTATATTGATCTGAAATAATCTCAATTTTAATACTAGGTTTTGTTCTTTATTAAATATTGTTATTTTTATGGAGTTTCTTCATATTAAATTTTCCTCTATAGTATACTATATATCCAAAAATTTAGCTATTACTTATTCATAAACAGATCAATTTCTCAATAGAACAAACATTCACAAAAAATTTAGGGTCTCTACATAGACAAATTAAGCTTCACATTTGACCATTTGATTGGTGGAGTGCTCTAGTTATATACTGAGATAATTGATGCAGAGTTTGAGTGTGAGCTCTAACCATTTATCATAAACTCAGAAATAATATAATGATACTTTTATTGGCTTCTAGCTTGATGTATTCTTCAGTCTTAACCATTAGTGCTACAATAGACATGTGATACCACTATAAATTTTTATATGCCTTAATTTTATAAAAAAAAATTTAAATTTTACAAGTGCTTATTTCAGTAACTTTTTAGGTCTCTATATTTTGCAAAAATCAAATTAGTTTGAATTTAGCTCATATAGGTGTAAATTTTTTGCCACTTTTTTGGAGTTTAGTGATATTTTATATAATGCTTGTAGTCTAAATTTTAAATGTAAAATTTTATTTTTCTGCGTTTTGCATCTATGGATTTTTTTTTTTCTGTTTATTTATATAAATATTATAATATTTTTTATAAATAATGCTTACAACAAAAATGAAATTTATTTCATTATTATTATGCTGAAATAATAGGTTATTTTTTTCTTAAAAGAAGGCAAACAACTGATACCTGTTAGAAGCTCCATTTTTGTAATCTATGGTTATATATTTTTTATTTTTTCATATAAATATTATAATAGTTATTGCAAATAATTTTTATAATAAAAAAAATCAAATTTGGAATTTAATATCATAAAATAATAATTTTCTCACGAGCTGTATCTAATGTTAGTTGTAGTAGTCATGTTACAAAATGATGCTGTAGCCATTGCACATTAAGTGCTTTTTTCTTTTTTGCTGATAGGTGGTTTTACTTCACTGATGATTGATTAATGTAACAAGCATGGATTAATTTAGTATTAATCCACACAGTTTGAAATAGGAACAATAAGTTTATAAAAGAATTCGATTTAAATATCTTTTCATTAATTGATATTACAGCTATCTTATAATGTTTCTTTTTTTTTTTGTTGTTGTTAATAACTAAAGTTCTTTTTAATTAATTTGTTTTTATTTTTTTCTAAATTTATACAAAAAAGAAATTCTGTATTTCAAGTAATTGACATATATATTTGATTATGTCAATTTGATAAAATTTATTTTATTTTAAATAAATGCTATGCCTATTCAATTAAGGCAGATTTTTACATTGAAGTTTTTTATATTTCTTATCATTAATTAATATACATATGCTTAATTATTAACTTTGTTTGGCTGAAGTCCATTATTCTTTGATTTTTATTGAATTATTGCAAAAATATTATTTTATACTTTAGTCTTCAGTACATTATTTAATATTTATTTAATAGTTTTAATATTTTTCAAAGTTATAGAATAACTTCATTAATTTTTTTAATTCACCTTATTATAATCAAATTAATGAACATATATTTTATACATAATTTTATATATTACTGGAAGATATTGAAAATTAAAATCACTTCATTCTCTTTGAATAAATTTAACACATAAGCACACTTTGACAATACTAACTATATATATATAAAGTTTTATAATATTTTATTGTTAAGAGTCTAATTTAATTATATAATTACAATTTTAATTAAAAGTATAATGTGACAATTAGGCCTATATGTCTCAACAAAGTAAAAACAGCCCTTTAAAAAAAAAAAAAAAAAAAGTATTGCAATACAAAAGTCTCTTCAGCAGTTTTTCATGGAGAAACAATGAAAGAAAAGACAATACTCATTAGACTTACTTGTTGGCCAGTGGTGAGAGTTTGAATGATTTATCATTCTTGTTTTATACTAGTTAAACATAGCAAAATGCCCTTTTACTGAACAATGTTGGGTGTTAACTGTGGGCCAGCCATCTGAGAAAAAAATTCTAAGCTTCTTTAAAAGAATTCTGTTTTGTCTGTGACCACTTTTTGTTAAATCAACATTAGTATTATATAGACATTTTAACTACATCATACCAGCTGTAATTTGAGTAGTGGAGATCACTTTTGCTGAGAATGATTTCTACTATTTCAACCAAAGGTGGGAATCTTTTTCTGCCAAGGGTCATTTGGATATTTATAATCTCATTTGTGGGTGACATAAAATTTCATCAAAAATTTAATTAATTTACCTCTGCTAGAATAAAGTAAAATTATTATAAAAGTTGGAGAGATGTAGTTGAGAAAATAAGTAATTTTACTTAACTCTTAATTCAGTATTTGCACACGTATATTTGCGTATATTTGCAATGCATTACGTGTGGCTAAATAAGTTTTATACAGATTCATTTTATATACATTTGTGAAAATATCTTGGGGCTGGATTGAGAGCTCTCAAGGTTCAGACTTGGATTATAAGCTGGAGGTTCCCCATCCCTGACTTAAACAATGGAATATTAATAACAAGCGAATGTGTACACAGACTAATCCAAAATACATGTTCATGTTTTTAACCTATGTAAATTTTCAGTTTAATATATAATATATATGTGTGTGTGTTTTTGGAATGTCTGTGAGTATATTATATATATTGTAACCTTTTAATTGGTTCATTGTACGAATTGAGTATATAAAATGTATGTAATAGTCCAAAATTTTAAATTTTAAAAATATAGCTGGCACAAATAACTCAATATATGATCTTTCAGAGATAATTTAGTAGGGTCAATGTATGCAAGTTTTTTTTTTATTTGTAATTATTTTTGTTTTATATATCAGTTATTTTAACAAAGGCAAACTCATTTACACGTATAGCTAGCTTAGATTTAAATAGAAGTTACTATTAAAAGTAATCCCATCTTAGTATTATAGATTAGAGTGATTTTTTTTAAAAGAAAAAAAATGAGTTGGTTAGTTTCTGTATTGTATTCTGATAAGTAATATTGGTAAAATGATTTATTTGTTATCAAATAATAATATATTTTAAAAAAAATTATAATGATGATAAACTATCAGGACTTAATTATTATTATTAAAATATTTTCGTGAAACAGTAAAAATAGCGTATTTTAAATTTCAATTAAAAAATTATTTAAATTTTATCACTTTCAAAAATTTTTTTTTTTGTGTGTGTGAGTGTTAAATTTTAAAACCGCAAGTTAAATATTAAAGAACTGATAAACAATTTTCAAGTTATTGACCAATGACATTTTGTTAATTGATTTCCATGTCATGCTGTTTGGGGATATAAATAGAAATAAGCAGATGATCTTGGAAAGAGGGGGGAAAAATCACCAAAGAAAAGTAAACTATTGTGTAAAAAGTTTGCGAAGATTTATCAAATTTAAGATATTTTATTTTTATAAACAATTAAATAAGTAAGTTAATTATGAGGAAATAATTTAAAATGCGAGGGTGAGTTTAAACTAATTTCTTCGTCTGTGTCACAAGTTACAATCTGGAAATTCAATTTACAATTTTGACAAATGCTATTGAGAAAAAAATTGCAATATTGTTATTATTAATGGAAAAATTGTGAAGGAACAAAAATATCCCACTTCAATTAATTAAATGTGGATAAACAATCACGTAAGCAAATACTTTATCTTTATTTCTGCTTTATTAAGTAGCTTAGTTGCGGAAGAGGAACAAAACAAATATATACAAAGTGTTAACTTTTATAAATTAATGAAGATAATTTATAGAACTTTAATATAATGTATATTTGAAATTAAAAGAAAAGAAAATAGTTATTGCTGTCAATCAAAGTAACTTATATTATTCAAATTAACCTTACGAGATTAATATTTAGGAATAGACATTCGGAATAGTTTTTAGAGAGCAAAAAATAATAATTAAACAAATATGAAAATGAATGTTTATTATCAATTATTTTAAATAAAAGTGTATATTCAGGATGTGTCTTCCATTTAGCCATTATAATTTTTTATTGGAATAGGAAATATTAGAAGGAGGTGAATTCAACAAAGAAGAGCTATTAATTTTAAGTATGCTAAATAATGATTAAAAAACTATTGCAAGAAATTTAATCTCAATGAACTTATTTATGCTTATTGTAAAAGAAAAATAATTCTTATATGAAACACAAGGATAAAAAAAGTTTAAGTGAAAATGACTTATTGATTAATGCTGCAAATAATTAAAAATCATAATGAGGAGAACAAAATCCAGCCATGCATCAATTTGATTGTTTGACTACAACTTTCATTAAGTTTTATGGTATTTATGGATAGTTAAGATTCAAACATGTAAATATGAAAAATCACCCTAAGAAGCATCAAAATTGTGCTCCACCAAATCTCTGTGGCAGAAAGAATAGCAGAATTATTATTATTGACCACACATATGGGAGTTTATAAGTATAATAAATTGCCAGGCAAAAATAGGAAATCTTTCTCATGGCTCAGACATCATTTCATATTTTGATGATATTTTAGTCATCATAAAATCTGGCTGGAGATAAATACATTGAAGTGTATCTGTTTTACAAATGAGATGAAATTTTTTGGACACATTATAAATAAAAATGGAAATTATCCAAATCCAGCCAAGGTGAAGGCCATAAAAAATGCCATGAGACCAAAAAATGTAAGGAAGTTAGAAATATTTTTAGAATTTTTAAACTTGTACGAAAGCTTCTTTAAAAGAAAGTCTCATCTGCTATCACTATTGTATCAATTATTAAAAAAAAAACAATGTTGGAAATAGTCTAATGAACAAGATTTAACTCTGAAAAGCCAAGGCTATCTTAACTTTAAATCAACTCCTGATAATCTATTGTAGTGATGTGGATATTCTTATTATGAATGCAGAAGAATAGGGTGTCAGAGCCATAGTTTTTCATCTGTGCTACAGATGCGAAAGCCCTTTAACCTAGACCTGTAGAACATTGTCATCAGCTGAAAAAAATTTACAGCCAGATCGACAAAGCATTAGCAGTTATTTTCGCCAAAAAAATTTCATCAGTTTGTTTAGGGACAAAAATTTCATATCCACATGATCCATCATCTACTTTTAGGAATATTGAACACTGGAAAAAAATCCCTGAACACATAATTCAACACATGCTGCACTAGATAAATATATTATCAGGAAATGATTATGATCTAGTATATAAGCCAGGAAAGCAGTTTGGACATGTGGACACTTTATCACATCTAACTGATGCTAAAGAAAGACAATATGGCATTAGTGAGATAAATTATATAAAGACTATGAAATCTACTTTGCTTAGTAGTTCAATAATCACTAAGTGGACTAAACAAGATCAAGGTTATATTCAATTACTGAAATGAATAAAATATGACTGGTCAGAAAGATGTCCAATTGAATTTGTCAAGTCCATTTGAAAAATATAGGATAGTTTATCATCTTACAATGGTTGTGTATTAATGACTAATCATGTACTCATACCAACAGAGATCTGGAACCACATACTTAATTTACTTTATCAAGCTCATCCTAGAGTCATGCTTGTGAAAGCTTTAGCTAGATCATACATAAGACCAAATCGGAATGGTGAAATAGAATAAATGGTAAGGAAATGCATAAGTTGTCAGTCATTGACTAAATTGACATCTGAAAAACTTTAAGTGTGGCCTAAGTCTATGAAATCTTGGAAACATTTACATTTAGACCACACAGGATCAGTGCTAGGGTATATAATTTTGATAGTTGTGGATACATTTTCTTATTGGACAGAAATATAAGATAATAAAAAGTATAAGTGTAGGATGTACAATTAAAGCACTTAAAGAAATATTTGTTGTACATGATTATCCAGGATTTTTTTGTAACTAAATACAGAAACGGTTTTACCTCTCAACAATTTATGGATTATTTAGATGATAAAGGAATACAGTACATTCTTACTTCATCTTATCAGATGCTAAGAGTAATAGCATAGCTGAGAAAGCCATTCAACATTCGAAGCATATTGAACAAAACTTAGTATAAGAATATACTAGAAATGTTAGTTGTTGCTGTGTTGTAGCAACCAATGTGACACAGGCTGAGTTATTAATGTGCCAACATTTTTGCAGTCATCTTACTAAGTTGTTACCCACTACAGTTCAAAAATTTCAAGACAGTTTTGATTGTGAAAAATTTAAAACTGGCGCAAGTGTGTGGATACTCATTATTTTAAAAAAGAAATGGATGCCAGGAGTGATATTGCAAATTTGGTCAAAAACTAGAAAATTAAATAAAAATAAGAAGGTATGTAAATTATTTATGTCTTTATCCAAATGAGTTATCTGATGTTGATGTTTTTGATAAGTAAATTATTTAACAAAGGATGAAAAAAACTTTGTTATAAAGGAAGTAGACCAAAAAAATACTTTGGTATCTAAACAAAAAATTGCCAGAGACCAAGCGTAAATAAATGATAGCAATGTGAATAAAAAAAATTGAGCCTGAGGAAGATTGTGTTTATTCCTTGACTGCTACAACAAAAAGAAGAACAAATTATCACAATTTCACAAGAGGATGAAGAAAGACTTTTTTCATAGAAAAACATGTACGTAGGAAATGTGCTAGATTAATGGACTATATATGCGATTGAAAATATTATTTCTAGAGTTGAAGGAGAATTGGAATATCTTATGTATAAATTGTAAATAAAATGGATTTCATAATTATGTAAATATGTATAGATTGTATAATAAACACACTTATGCATATTAGCCATTTATATGTGCAAGATTAGACTCGTAATAAAAAAAATCCTGGTCTAAAGTTTGGATTAGCAGAGAGATGGCTAATTACTATATGAAAAGTATGTGTGCTAAGTAACCTTAAAGAAAACTTGGAAAAAGTAAGATCTATTTACTTTTAGTAACAGATTGTTCGTTAAAGAAATTTTTGAATTGTCAGAAGCATAATTGTTATACATATATCTTAACAGTAACAAGCACATGTGTATAAAAGTCTTTGAAAGTAAAACACATAATGTGGTTATAATATTATCTTGAGTGTGAAAAATGAAGTGTGCAATTAGAGGATTAATAATAGACTATTTATTTTTTCTGGAATTCCAAATTATTTATTTCTTATTTATTCGTATTTATTATTGTTAAATAAATTGTTTTGTCGCTAAACTTTTGAGAATTAATTTATTTAAAGTTATTATTTAAAATCTAATTAGTACCTAATTAATATTATCAGGACATAGCAGTTTGCTAATTAAAAATCTCTCTAAGTAGCCATAAACTATCTTGCCAAACAGTATTCCTGTATCTCAAATTGTTTTTGAAAAGAGTATTTGTCTATCTCAAATCTTGACTACAAGTTTTGAAACAAAGCTATACCTAGTATTTGCCTGAAGGTATGTGATGATGGTATATTAGATGTGATATATGTTGGACTATTTCCATAATCTATCATTAAATTTTGAATATATAGAAAATTTCAAACTTTATTTTAACTTTTCAAATACAAACAACTTGTTAGTAATATCATACATGTAGATAACACAGGTTAGTAATTACGTGTCTTGAGTAATATTATTCTCCACACTTTTTTATGTGTTGCTGGCCTGAGCAGTAACAATATTAGCATAGGAGTCAAACTTCCACTTTTAGATTCTTAAGTATCGAATTTTAAGGCAACGCTCTAACCAACTGAGCTATTCTGTCAAAGGCAACAGATAATAGAAAATTTTTATACTTAGTTATGAGGGTTGATTCAAATCCTTTTGTGTCCAAATTTTTTTTTTTTTTAATACATAATATATGGAAGCCTCTAATTAATATCTTACTCTTAGAAAAAAGTATTAAAAAAATTTGAAGAACTCAAGAGGATTTGGACCAACTCCTATAGATAAGTAAATGAAATTTCTACTATCTGTTGCCTTTGACAAAATAGCTCAGTTGGTTAGAGCATTACCTTAAAATTAGATATTCAAGAATTTAAAGGTGCAAGTTTGACTCCTATGCTAATATTATCACTGGTCATGCTAGCAACACCTAAAGAAATGTGGAGAATAATACTACTCTAAATGTTGTGTAATTACTAACCTGTATTATCTATGTGTGTGTTATTATTATCAAGTTGTTTGTATTTGAAAAGTTTAAATAAAGTTTACAATTTTCTATACATTCAACATTTAATGATAGTTGATGGAAATAGTTCATCATATTATCACTTCTATGTCTGGTGGTTATATTTGAAGGAATTTTTAGAAAATTCTCATTATTTAAGTCTTATTAATATACTGTACTAGAAAATAATAGTAGATGATTATGTTTTTTACTTTTATGAGTATCTTTTATTTTAGTTATTGTGCATGTAATTGGTTTAATTTTTTGCTGAAAAGTTTTTTTTTTTTCTTTTCTAATAATATGTTTCAAATAGTATGCTGTTTATGTAATTCAGATTTTTGAGCACTCTTATAAAATAATATGTCATCTATCTATTAGTTGGAATTATCTGATAAAAAATAAAATTGCCCATATATTCTTGAATTTAAATTTGCAAATGTATATTAAATAAAATCAAGAAAGTAATATATTTAGCATAAAAAGTGAATTAATTGCAAAAAAATCTATATCATTATGTAAATTTATATTAAATGGGATTGCAAAAATAAAACCATTTACAACAGCAAATCTATTGAATAAAAGTTAACACAATAAACCAAAAAGCAATACATTTAGGGAATAATGCAAAATATACAGTAATTAAATGCTCACAAGCCAAAGTATTTCTTAAATTGAGTTATTTATAAGCATTATATTTCATTATTTTGCATTATACTATCGGATAATACTATTTTATTAAACACCATGATAGTAGTCTCATATGTTTATTTTATCATCTGACATAGCTTCATCATTTTTTATGTTATTTGTATTCAAATGTTAAATAAGGAATTTTATTGCTAAGAAATATGCCTTGAAGAAAGAACATTGTTGGCAGCTTGATTTTGTCACACATGAGAAGTGAAAGAAAATGTTGAAAAAAGAATTCACCCCAGTTTTATGTGGCCAATGAAAAAAATATACCAGTTCATTCACTCAGGATTGGTAATAGGTTCAACTAACTTTTGTTTCTTTTTATTTAATACAAATTTTGTACTTAGTTTTATTTGATAGATTTACTATTGTGAATGTTTTGTCTTTGGAATTTCATTTATTTCCATACATTTTATATTTTATTGATATATTTTTTTGGTAAATATATATATATTAATTAAATATATTATTTTTTTGATTTTACATTTGTAGTCAAAAATTTTGATTAGTTAATTTTTGGGTCATTAATAAGTACTATGCAATAGAAACTAATGGGTAAACTGTATGCTATAGGAGTATCAGTTTTGATTTTAAAAATTTCAATAGCTTTTTAAGGTCTGATTATTGTGTTGTTATTCTTGATTAATATGTTTTCTCAAAATTGATAATGTTTTGGGCTGATTTGATTTTTCAATTTTTAATTAATAGAATTTTTTTTTTGGAGCATTATAAATTTTTCTGAACCCACATATTTTAATAATGATTGATATTATTGTTTATAAAATAATAATAATAATAATAATAATGATTGATACTAAAGGTAAATTGTAAAATTTGTTGACTTCACTCTATAATTTTAATAAAATATATGAATGACCTACATACTATTTGTACAAAACTATTTTGAAGCAAAAAAAAAAACAAAAAACATTTTCTTAACTTTCAATCATTAATAGATTGAAGAGAGAAAAGAGGAGAGAAAAAATTAAATGATTACAGATACCCTCATGTAAACATTAGAAAATGTTTGAAGAAGATACTTTTGTGAAAATCAAATGTTAATCAGTTATTTTTTTATTCTGTCAATAAGTATTATATATTTTGAATAAAGATTTTTTTAGTCCCCCATGATAGAGATCTGTCATAGTTTTATTTAAAAATTTGCAACAGGAACATAGTAATTGACAAACATCTTTAAAAGTGATTTGAATACATATATTACTGTTTAACAGAATAGTTAAAGGTATTTTCAAAAAGTTTTTAATGGTAAAACAAATGCATTTGTTTATAAATATATTTGATGTGATTTTTTTTTTTTTGTAAATTAAAAACTTCAATATTTGCCAGCATTTTTTAGAATATATATATTGAATTATATTATTTTATAATTAAATTTAAACCATTTTGTATTTGTCCTTCACACTAAATCATTAAAACTAATAATAATAATTTTGTGATTTATTTTTTATGTTTATCAAGGTATGAAATTCTTTTATTAAATTTTACAGCTTTAAAACAATAGCCATTATTGTTTTAATTTCATTTTATTCATTAAATATCAATACAGTCTTCTTTTTGATTTGTTATTAAAACAGACAAAACTCTTCATACAGCATTGCCATTCAGTGCAAGCCAGAATAATCAATGGATGCCAGAAGGCTTGTGCATAAAATTCCCATCTACTGCCTACTCATACAATATCCCCAGACTAGTTTCTGGCTTGTGGCCTTTGTCAGTGAGGAGCCTTGGATCTGAGAGCATTGCACCTAGATCTTAGGATCTAATGCAACCCTCCAGCAGCCACCTTTTATCTCTACTTAACTACAAAACTATGAATCTTAAATCGAAACATATTAATATTTTCAATCCAAGCTCATTAGCTTATATAGTCATATAGGTCTGAACTCAGTTCAATACCTATACATTTTGGTGTCTTTTGTTCTTTAATAACCGTAGCCACCACTATCCTATTAGGTAGGATTATGTGATGTTTATTGATTTGTATTAAAAAAATAGTTTACTGCTTTTAAACAATTATCATAGTATTTTAAATTCAGATTTTAAATATACTTTATATTGAACAATTGATTTCTTCTTTGAGAATTTTTTAAGAATGTAATCAAAATCTATTTAAATGTATAATAATTTACTTATGGCTAATGCCATGCTTTCTTTGAGATCTAATTGGAAAAAAAAGTTTGCAGTTGATTATATTTTTGTCATTGAATAAAATTATCAGAAATTGTCATTGCTACTTTTAAGACATTAATTATATTAATTAATAATAATAATATTAGCTTATAAGCCAACTGAAGTTTGTAAAAATAAAAATGACTGTGCTTATTTTTTTTTTTCAGACTGTATCATCTTTGACTTCATTCACATTGGTTAAATATATTAATGATTACTAATAATCATTTATTAAACTAGAGATTATTATTTCATTCTTAGTTCTGATATAAAATTTGAACCCAGAAATTTATATAAATGTTTTTTTTTTTTTATTATTGATCACAATCACATGGAATCATTAACTAATTTCATCTTTTTTGTCTTGTAACTTATCTTTTTAGATGTAAACCACTAAACATCACATGCTTTTTAAATGTACTTACAATTTTCATTCCACTATATATTTTTGAAATATATGAATAAAGATAACTGAAAAAGATATTGACTCTTAAGATGCATTTCATGCTAAACTAACATTCTACATGTCTTCATTTGTTCAGAATTTATTAATATGAAATTACTACAATTTGATTAACAAATGTCAAATTTCCTGCAATCACATTTTTGACACCATTCATACTTAGATAAATACATTAATAATTTTTTTAAACATTTATTAGTTTAAAAATACTTTTCTTTTTAAATTGTATTGTATTATCTAATTTATTTTCAAAAATTCCATTTGATTATAATTTATTGAATCTTTTTTTAAATATCTGAATTGTATTTTCTTTTTATTCAAGTTTTTTTTTTTTTCATATTTTGTAAATACTTTTATCTTTATTTAAATAATAAAGCTAATAATGCACAAATCTAGTTGGGTTTATAAATGTAAATTTATTGAAGTAATCAACACTTAAATGATACCAATATCAATAACAATTATCAATCTCAATCTAATGTCAAGGCAACCTTTTTTTTTACAATAAAGATGGAAATCCACCTTTAATTATGATTTAATATTTTTATATAGACACTAAAGATTGCAACTTGACTACAGCGAGTGAAATTATTGACACAAAAAGATTAAATAAATCTCATTAAACAGGTAAATGTAAACATATTAGACCATAAATAAAAGATGGATTTCCATCTTTATTTTTAAAAGATTGTCTTGACAACAGATTGAGATTGTTGGTTGTTATTGATATTGATATTTATTAAATGTTGACTGCTTTCAATGAATTTACATTTATAGACCTATCTAGTCTTGAGTATTATTAGCTTTATTTTTTAAGTAATATATTGTTGGAGTGCAGTTTGAAAGTTATAATTGCAGTTTGAAAGTTATAATTGCAGTTGGAAAGTTATAATTGACTATTTGTATGCTTTCAGAATAGGTTATATTTATCTGTTTAATGAGGTTTATTTAAACTTCTTTGTATCAATAATTTCACTTTCTGTGGTCAACTTGCAATCTTTAATGTTTATATAAACATATTAGGCTGTAAATAATGATAGATTTCCATCTTTATTGTTAATAGGTAGTTGCCTTAGCAACAGATTGAAATTGTTGATTGTTACTGATATTGGTGTTGGTTAAGTGTTGACTGCTTTCAATGAATTTACATTCATAAATCTATCTAAATTTGCACATTATTAGCTTTATTATTTAAGTAATACATTGTTAGAGTGCGGTTTAAAAATTATAATGGACTGTTTGCTAATCTGATTTCTGAACAGGTTATATTTACCTGCTTAATGAGATTTATTTAAACTTCTTTGTTCAATAATTTCATTCTCAATGGTCAAGTTGCAATCTTTAGGATCTACAGAATTATATTAGTCCACAAATAAAAGGGAGTTTCCTCTTTATTGTTAGAAGGAGGTTGCTTAATAACAGATGAGATTGTTGATTGTTATTGATATTGTTATTGATTAAGTATTAACTTTTTTCAATGAATTTACTTTTATCTTTATATACATAATATTACATTTATATACATGTACATAATTTGTAATTAATGCTTTAATTTCAGATAATGTGCCATTTGATCAACCATTTAAATCATTTTCCAATGAATATGGGTGCATCACGGTTAACTAGCTTAGTTAATGAATTTGATGATATTCCTGGCCTTACTATTGATGAACTATCATCAGAAATATTTCATGTTCCCAATGTGCAGGTATTTATTTGAATGAATATTTATATAATCATATATTTGTTCATGGTATATTTTTTTAAAAAAGAGTACAAGTTTGTTTAGGTTTGATGATGCAATATAAATTGCACCATATAAAATAGGTATATCTTTTAGACTACTTATATAGTGAGAAATTAGTTTTATTTATCTTACACATTTCTCTAAATTTGCTATTTTTAAGCATGGTTACATGACTATTAGCTCACTTCTAATTTTAATATTAATAACCTCTATTTCTATTCTAGAATCAGTTGAGTAATCAGATGGTAGTGAAAAGGATTCATATTATTTAAGGAGAAGTTATTTTATATCACATCATTAATGAATACATTACAAAACAATGCTCTTTTCAAAAGAGTAGCTAGGCATATATTTGCATTATATCTATTGTGTTTTGATTGTTGTAAAATGTCAATAGAAGGGACAATATTTTGTGGTTAATAGTGACTAAAATAGAAGGGACAGTATTTTGTGGTTAATAGTGACTAAATATGTGACTTTTAAAGATTTTTCGCTGAAGTTTTTGTGACTTTTTTTTGCAAAAATGTTTTTAAATAGGCTTTATGCTAAACATGTGGAATATATAAAGATCTGTTTTTGTAATTACAAAAAAATTATTAAATATTTTATACATTTTGAGTGATCAGCCAGAAACACAAAAGTTTTTAAATCTAATATTACTGGTAAAGAATGCTATGGAGAAGTATTAAAAAGAATAAAAATAGTCAAGCGTTGGTGGCCTAGTGGTTAGCACAGCTGCCTTACAAGCAGTTGTCCCGGGTTTCACTTCCCGGCTGACGCTTTGCCACATAAAAAAATAAAATAAAATCTTGTTTGTTATTGTATCAGATTGCCATCTAAATTTAGCAAAAAAATATTTTAGTACTTCAAAAAATGGTAATTATTTTGTATTGCAAGATGCAAACACATATATGGAAGATCAAAATGTAAAGATAATTCATTTTGAAAGAATTTTTTTTTTTTAAACAATGTTAAAATTAGATAAGTTTTTTTTTGGGGGGAGGGGGTATGTGAAAGTCAGAAAAACAATTAGTATCTTTTATTTTCAGAAATGTTCCAAATAAATTTAAGCTAAAACTTGCATATTATTTTAAAATATTAGCACTCTTCAGTGATGCTCAGAGTGAGGAAATTCAGTTTGAAGATGACAAAAATTCTATTAAGGACAATTGCATAGATGTATATAAAAAAAGTAACAATTCATCAGTTAATTTATCACTGAGAGATGGCAATGTATAAAAAGAAAGAGGGAGTATGAAAATATTTAAAAATGATTTATTTAAAAGGACTGAAATTTTAAATTAAAACAAAAAAGATTTAATTATGATATAAGGAAATATAGACAGAGGCTAAACTCTCCATTCAGTAGCACCACTCAGTGCAATCCAGAGTAATGAATGGATGGAAGAAGATTTCTGCATAAAATCTATCTAATTTTATGCCCAAACTTCTTGCATCCATTGATTACTCTGGCTTGCACTGAGTGGCACTACTGTATGTAGGGATTAGCCTGCTTGTTTAAGCATAAAGAATGGTGATCATGTGTTTAGTGGTTTAATAAGGAAATATATAAGGGAAGACCCAAAAATAATCAGGATTTTATAATAAAAAATTGTATATTTAGTTTTAGATGTTGCAAATTGAATCACTTTCAAAGTATAGTCTATTTAATGCAATGTGACGGTCTAAACATGTTTTTCATTTTTCAAAACACTTGCAAAGTGATTCTTTTTAATCTCCATCATTTTTTTTTCACTACTTCTTAGTCTGCAAAAAAAAAAGAGAGAGAGATATTTCTTCATTCAAGAGATTAAAAGGAAGTCGTATAGAGTGAGATTGTGCTCTGATGGATAAACTGGATCATGGTGAATTTAATTGAAAACTGTTTACACTCAAGCTTTATGTTCTAGCTGCATTATCATGATAAAACATGCACTCCTTACTACCACAAAACAGGAAGTTTACATTTTACCACATCACACAAAATTTTCAGAACTTGTAGATTTTAAATGCCTGATAGTTATGAACGAAATGTGAGTGAACAATCACTGTTTATGTCCCAAAAAAAAAAAAATCTCTGCAGCATCTTGACATTTGATTTTACTCACCATTCTTTTTTGAGACATAGTAAATTTAACACTTCTATTAAACTACACGGTTTTCCAGAGCAACTTGCTTGTAAACTCTTTCAAGCATTACAACTGTTTACCTGCTATTTTCCTTAAAAGAAAACAAAATTTTCAATTGTTCTAACTTTTCAACCTTAACACATACATGAAACACACTTTACAAAAAAATGTGCTGTGTAAGACCAAGATTTTATATAATGACATCATTTGGCAGATTGATGCAGAAGAGCCTCCACAAGAGATATCTAGAAGCAGAAGCATGTACTACAATAGACGTGGCTACCAGAGAGCAGATTCTGGATTATTTTTGGTGTACCTCCTCACAACAATGTATTAGAAAAGAACAGTATAGAAGAGAACAAAAATCTCAAAAGCATAGCATAACATTTTTAGTATGTGAAGGAAAGTGGTTTTGGCAAAAAGAAGAAAAGATGATATTAATATTAAAAAGAAGGATGGCATCATTAAATGTGAGTGAGAGCTTTATAAAGAATTTTTAGTAGTAATCTTCAAAATACCACGTGTGAAGAAGTAACATGTAAAATTAAATCTATGAATAATAGAAAACCTCCAGGAAACTATGGAATATACTATTGATATCTTTAAAAAAAAAAGCAGATGAAATAAGAGAAATTGTTGGCAAAACTGTATATCAAATATCTAAATGATAAAGATGTATAAAATGATTGAAAGGCTGCAGTAATGAAATTGACATTTATCAAAGGTGAGAATTAAAAAAAAAAAAAAGAGAGAGAAATTATAGACTTATGTCAATGTACTATCAGTTCTATACAAGATCTTTACTATGATTATTACAATTTATCTATAGAGAACTATAGACTCAAACCAAGAAAAAAGGAAAAAACGAATAGATGTAAAAATTGATATAACACAGCAGGTCACATATCAAATGTTAAGAGAAGTTACAGTATGGACTAATGACTGTGAGCATTTGAAATTACAAGCATTTTAACAGTGATTAAGAATCATCAAATCATAGATCCAGAACATTACTGGGTTCTAAAATATTTATCAAAATGCAATAACAATAATTAGATTACATGCTGACATTAAAATGTTTAAATAATAATAGTATATAATAGAGTGATTCCATATGTTAAAATTTTTTATGGCTGTTTATGGAAAATATTTTAATGAATTAAAATATGAAAGTAAGGAAATAAAAATAAATGAATAAAAGCCATATAGATATTTCAGATGATGTAATTAATTTTGCAAATAATGCTTCAGAGCTTTAGGAAATATTACAAGAGCCATCAGATGAAAGTAGGACTTAAGATAAATGCTAAAAAGACCAAAGTAATGGTCAGTTACTTTTGGATAAAAAGAAAGTAGAGAGATTGTTAGTAAAGAATTGAAAGAGCATAATGACTATAAATAAGTTAGATTATTAATAAAGATGAAAATGTAATGGATGAAATTAAGTGTAGCATTATTTGAATGGAGTACTTTTGGCAGAAATAATTTAAAAGAAAATAGCATATGTGTTTAAAAAGGGAGTTTTTCAGTATGTTTTGCCAGTGGTTACATATGAATCTAAAACTTGGATCTTAATAGAAGAACATTTCTGAAACTTCAGAACTTACATTGAAGTATTGAGAGATGTATTTAGTAATAACATAGAAGAAGCAAAAGCAAAATATGTAGTGAGAGAACAAACTGATATTATTGACATCATGAAAGGATTATGATGCTGAAATGATATTGTGTTGGATATACTTTTAAAAGAGATGTTAGTATATGAAGAATTGAAATCTTAAACTAGATGCCAAGATATTGTAAAAATTATAGAAAATATATGAAATGGATAGATAACATGTGAATTACTAGATTGATATGGCAAAGAAAAGTTATAGTGTTGAGAAATTGGATTAAACTTTAAAAAAATTTCGTTTTTTATTAGTTAAAAATGATAATGAAACAAAAAAAGAGATTTATTTGCAAAATAAATTGTCGTTATTGAATTTTTTTTATGCAAGTATATACAAAATAAATTATTCTTGATTTATTTAACATGATCTTGACATCTGTGTACAGTTACTTAGATCTCTTAACACCATATATTAATATGAAGCTGTCTAAAGCAAATTATGGAAATTTTTGATTTAAGAAAGTCTTGGTAAACTGCACCAATAACTTGAAATATGTATAATTTTCTTTATAATTCACATAATAAAAAATATTACCTTTCCATTTGTAATAATTGTTTTTTTTTTTAAAAAAACAAAACAAAACACACACACACAAAAACAAAATATGTAATATTTTTTTTTATAAATAATTATTTTTTAATTTTTAATTTATTATCTTTGTTGAAAAGTAGTGCCTATAAATAATATATCATAATTTTTAAAATACATAATATACATCTTTCTTTACTTATTAATTTGAATTAGTTGAAGGATAATAAAATTTTAAATGTATTATTTTTTATATTATATTTTTATTTTTAGTTTTTTGTTTTAAACAAAAAAACTCTTATTTCATTCGTGGAGATTCCAGCATTGGTAAGTTGTTTAAGATAGATTTTGTTATTTTTATATTTATTGTTCTTTAAATAGGTTCTTATTATTAGCAGTAGTATTATATGAAAATTTAATATTTTAAAAGTTTTACCCCCTCCCCCCACAATAGTAAATTTAATTAATATCCAAATATATTTTATTATATTTATTTCTTTATTTCTAAATGTGATATTTTTAATTTTTTTTTTTTTTTTGAAATTATGGTCTTGGATAGCTTTTGTAAAAATATAGGAATCTCAGTTTTAAAATACTTTATATACTTCTCTTGTTTACATTAGAAAAGCAAGAAAGAATTAGAAAGCACTGTCTTGATATATATGGAATTAAAATAATAATTATGATGGCAAAGCCTTATATGGTCTTTCTGGGAATCTGAATGTTAGGATTGCAGAAAAAACATTTTGATTATATTATTAATTACTATTTTTTTTATATATTAAATATTGAGCATGTACTTTTCCATTATTATTTTGCAACTAGTTTTTTTTTCATCAGCGACTTACTTTTTTTTAATAAACAAAAATATTTTCCATTTTCTGATTCATTAATTTTTTTCAGAAATTGTGTTCATTGTAATATAAATCAATTGCATTCCTCCTATATTGCAGTGACAGAATTTTGAGAGGAGCACTTCATTTGAGCTTTTCTTCTTTAACAACAATAGGTGGTGTTAGAATTGCATAAAATCCTGCATTTCTATTTTTTTTTTTTTTAAAGTATGACTATTATTATATCTTTTCTAATTTTTTTTATATTATTCAAGTCATATATAATGTTTAATCACATATTGTTATTAACAACACTCTAAATATTTTTAAAATTTCTCTGGAAAATAATTTAGGGACTATTACTGCATTAAGAACCATTTCAGATTTATATTATAAAATTGGTGCTTATATTTATTGCATTTCATTATGAATTTTATATGATTCTTTTATAGATTTTTTTCTATTTTCTATTTCATAATTTTTAGTTAATATCTTTTTTTTAATTTGATAAAGAATTTGTTTTATTTTTTCCTTTTCAGAAGTTTTCAGCTATTTTTCTATGTCTAACAATTCCTTTTGCATTATTTTCATTTTTAAATTTCCCCTCTTCATTAATTTTTTTTTTTTTTTTACTTTTTATTGATATTATTTATAAATAATAAATTTTTCTAATTTTCTTTTTTTATGTATCATATTTAAAATCTTTTCTGTGTTATATGACTTGCAAGATATTTGTTCTTCTTTACACAGCATTGTTTGGCTGCTAAAATTATTCTTAATTGTAAATTATTGTATTTGTTATTAGTTCTAGCTTGTTTTTTTTTCATGTTAAACTTATTATGTACTGAATTGGGTATTGTATTTTAGTCAAATTTCCACTTTTTTTTTTTATGGATTAATGATTTTTGCTTTGATACCATTCTTATGTAATTGATTTGAATATTATCTTAACTGTCATTCTATTATCAGTATGTAGATTATCACTTGTCAGACTTCGTTTTTAAGCATTGATTATGCATATCCTTCTTTCTTTATTTATTTATTTAAGAAATAATGTTTGATTATAATATTATGACTTTTGCAAAAGTCCATTAATTTTTTTTCTTTAATTTTCTTATTTGCTCAAACATATATACTTGTATTAAAGTTAAATTTTTTGAATGAGCTCCTATCTTGATTATTAAGATTTTTTACTTTAGTGTTATACATCTCTTATCTGACTATATATATATTGTACCAAGATTGGTTGGTACATAATAATTTTATCTAAAAAATTATTAAAATAATAAATAAGTTATAAAAATCTAAAAGGTTTCTTTAGTAAACAAAACGCAGTTTGCTGTCAAAAGTAAAATTAAAAAGTCAGAGTTTTAAAAGAAAAGTTACAATTGATTAATTAATTAGAAGGGGAGAGGGATTGTGTTTAGAGGCATCAGGTTGAAAGTTTTATAGGGGAAGTAAAGAGTTTATTATTATTATTAGTTGAAATATAATTTAAAGTTTAAAAAATATAAATCTCTTTTATTTAAGTCAAAGAAAAAAAAAAGAGTAATCTTAGAACTAAATAGCGAATGATCTTAAAATATACGTGTGCGTAGATGCTTGCTAATAAATTATATATGTGCGAGAGTAAACAAAGAAATGATAAATGCGTGGATATGTGTGTGTTAAAATAATATTAAAAATATAAATGAAAGTTAAAAAGAAAATATATTTAAAACACAGCAGTGGCTATTAATTAAAAATATAAAACAACACGTTTGGATGGGTACTACTAATTAAACGATCTTCAAAAACATAGGATTATCAAAGGAATTTCGACAACAGATATTGCTGGAGGATATTAAAAGGACAACATGTCGTAGGTATAAATAGCCAATTTTTTATCGGACATTCAGTGAGGACAATCACTCGAGTTAATTGTTTCAGTTCAGATAACAGTTCAGTTTATTATGTATCCAGAAACAAAAATGCAGTGCTGAGCAGCTTTTGGGAACATACTATTTTACTTCAGCCCTTAGTCCAGTGAAACAACAAAACCTACCCGTCAAAATAATGTCTGCATAACAGCTTGAAGAATCTCCGTCAATATTTAATTGTCTCCAATAATAATACCGATGAATAAGAAAGAAACTTCCTCAAGAAACTTCAAATCTAACCGGTTAGATATACTTCATTAGAAGCAGCTAACAGAAAGCAGTATACACGTTCCAAAAATCCTAGGTAAATAACATTTTTTCTTATATTCCTTCCTAAGTAGCCATCGCCTTCATGTGAATCCTCCAAGAGCCAAATTATATGAACTCTATAGCACATAAACATGAACTATTAATTTGTGTGTTTTAAATATATGTGTTTAAGTTTCAAATACTATTTAATGATTTATTATTATATATGTGAGTGGGTTAAATATGTGCATGATAAAAATACCAATATTATGTTAGTTAAAAATTATAAAGATATTTAAATTTAGTATAATTAATGTTAGTTAAAATAAATTGTCTTTAAACTAAAACTTTATTTGTCGGTCAATTCTTTTTACCAATTCCTTTTACCAATCTTTTTATCAATCCTTTTATCAATTCTTTTTCATAATCTGTTATTGATTACAAGTAGCTGAGCTAGTCTATGGGTATAACTTAGGCGTTGAGTTAGTGGCCATTGTTCAAAGTGCGTTGTTTATTCTTCTGAATAAATAGCTGGCGCCCGTGTTTACACAAAACAAAAAAGTGCTTTGAACTTGGTGTTGAACTCAACAATCGAGAAGAAGTTATGTCCTGGAAATGTGATGCCAGTTATATATATTATAGCTATCGTTTGGACATACATACTTTCCGAGTATGTTCTTCTCTGCCTAAGAGACCGGTGTTTCGAGAGACTCATATTCGAACCCGGTATAATATATAGCATAAATTCCACCATTTTAATTTTATTTTTGTAGTCATATCAATTCTATACTTTTTGCTTCTTCCAAGTGCTTTTTATTTATTTTTTTTAATATTTTAGGTTTGGTCTTTTTCAAAGTTTTTATAGTTTTTCAGGATTTTCCTTGATGACAACTATAATAACATCAGTGTTTCCTTCCCTACTAAATATAGTCTTTCCCCAAAAGTTGAAACATTTTCTATAAAGATTTTTTTTTTGATTCTTGTATTTTCATTTTGTATTTTGAGAAAATGAAATAGTGTGTATTCATACTTCTTTTTTTAAGGTGTGACAAAACATGAGTAATTTAAATGGTTCTTCTATTTACACCATCTGTTTTCTAGCCCTGAAATTTTAATATCATTTATTCTTAGCCTTTTGTTAATTTTTATTATTGTTCCATCTATTATCTATTTTCAATGTTGCATCTTAATATTAAATATTATATTGTGATCTGAATTTTCATTCACTACTACACTTCACCATATTATATGCATATGATGTGCAAACATTAAAATAAAGACTATTGTTTTGACATACAATTTTTACAGGCTTCAATAGGGAGTTGATTTAGAAATCTTTGGTTTTTGAGCCAGCTATTAACAAAATAAAGAAAAAGTAACTGCTCAAATTAAAAATAAAACTTGCAATTATTCCAGAATATATACTTTATTAATATATGTAATTTTAAATGCAAATTCCAAAAAAAAAAATCCCACAACAATAACATAATCATCATTAATTTATATGGTTTTTTTTTTTTTTAAAAAAAAAAAACAGTTATTAATCTTTATTTTGTTAATTATTAAATTTTTTCTAAAATTCTAGTTTAAAATTTTATTAGTTTTTTTCTAAAAGAAAATATCTACAAATAAATATTATTGTTGATTTTTTTCTTTTTATAATTTATTTTTAGCAACTTAATTGAATTAATTAATATTCTAAATTTAGAATGTTCCTGGTGGTGGAGTGACAGCCGGTCTCAAAACTGCAAAGTCTCAGGTGCGATTGATTATTCGAGATATTGGAGGAAAATTTACTTGGGATAGTTCAATTTTGTATGGTCCACCACATTGTAAACAAAACTATATTCCCAGTAAGATTTTTTTAAAAAAAAAATTAATATATATTTTTGATCATGAGTATATTGTGGATATGTATAGGTATTTTTTAATTATCATGATTTTATGTTTTTATTAAAATTCTTTAGTTGAATTTAGATTTAATTATTAAAATCATTGTACAACAACATATCTACATCTAAAATCAAACTGGTTTTCAAAATTGGGAAAGAATATATTTAAATTAATAATTAAATTTTATTATTGGCAAATGATAATTATCTTGTTGGAAACGAAAGACAGATACAAGCAAGGTAAAATTGTTCATGAAAATAAAAGTAAAAATATTATATTAAAAGTAATGAGCAAGAGAATCTTCCATAAATAGTAATATTTAGAGTCCGTAAAGATGTAATTGGAAAAGTTCTCAATAAACTCAACAAGTTATGATAAGCATTAATAATTACAGGAAAATAATATGAAGACTATGTGAGGAAGGAAAAAAACAGTGATGTAAAAGAACAACAGGTTGATAACTATGAAAACCAAAACAAATAATCATTTAATCTAAAAACAATAATATTCCTTGTTTAAACAGGCAAATATGAAAAAAGAAGGTATAGAATCTGATTGTTATAATAGTGATGATGATAATTCATTCATAAAAGTCAAATAGCATCTTTGATGTATATGTGATTCACTACTTTCTAAAATGTCTTTAATGTTTATTTGATATACCAATTTTTGTCTTTATAGAGATCATAGTTTTACAAATCAGCCATTACTATTATATGGGTTAGTGTAGATCTTGCCAAAGTTTCACAGATTAAGACTCTGTTTGAAAAATTAATGTTTTGAGATCCATTTTTTTGTTATGCATATTAAAACTCTTAGAATTCCAAGACACCATCTTTAATTTAAAAAAAAAATTACAAGAAATATAATTTATAATATAATTTCTATTTTATTACAATAAATATATATATACATTATTAGAAAGAGCAAATATGAAAGAATGTAATAAAGCTAATAAAATAATCATTACCTCAAAAAAAAATTAAGAAAAAAGAGATATTTAACACTTTTAAATATCTTTATTTTTACATTGATTCACAAATTCTAAATTTTGAAAGTTAATTGTTAAAATGACAATTTCATAGAGAGCTTCATCACATTTGTCATGAATTGCTGAAAAAAATTATATATAATATGTCTTTAATAAAAAAAAAGTAATAAAACTAATTCAATACTCACAGTATCCTGGCTAAACATTGTATTCCATTTCAAATTTGAATCCGGTCATGAAGGCATCAAATGTGGTTATCACTGCTGTTCTTGCAGATAGAAAATGACTCCAATCTTTTTTTTTTTTTCGACATTGCAGCTTCCAAATCCTTTTTTTTTTTTGACATTGTAGCTTCCAAAGCTGAACTGTCAGGAAAATGGACTTCTAGAAAAAGAAGACTTACAAACACACATAGCCTCATATCCGTATCAAGCGGTAAGACAATGCAATTCAACTGTAAAAAAGATTTACTGTTAGTAAATGTGAAGAAAATGAGAAAAAATTAAAAATTGTATTTTAGAAAAAAAAATCGTAAAAAAATCCAAATTTCATTGTAGAAAAAAAAAAAAAAAACCACCTCATTTCAATCATAATAAAATGGCGGATCAAATGGTCCAAGACCCGTATGTGTATGATTTACTGATTCCGCGCAAACTCAGTTGAAACTCTAACCTTCTGAACAGGAGCTCTACTGAAGATGCTTTGGACTTAATGAGTTAAAGCAGGGGTGGGCAAATAGCAGCCCGAGGGCTACATGCAGCCTACTAAGAGTTTTTATGTGGCCCACCAAGACAATCAGAAAAATTCGCATTGAACTGAGATTTTCTTCCCATGCATGACTGAAGATTCGTCTCGTATTTTCCACTAGGATGGCCACGTCAATACACATGCGCAGCGTAGATATGAGGTGCAGTGCTTTTCCAATTAATCTGGTTAGTTTCAATTTTGTCTTTGCATTAGCAAATATATACATTTCCAACTTTAGTAAAACCATAAACCCTCCGATAAAATGTAAAATCGGTGATGAATGTCGTGTGTTTAATGAAGAATGGACAAACTAATATTTCTTTGGTAATACAGGGAATAAAGCAGTGTGTTTATTGGGTCATGAAAAAAAGGTGTAGCCCTCCGCTAATCTTCGCTTCCATAAAGTGTCCCCCAATGCGGCTCTTCGCCAACCTCTGCAGCCCCCGAGCCAAAACAATTTCCCATCCCTGAGTTAAAAGAAAATGCCTATATAACTTAGTGTAGTTATAGAGTATATAGATCCATGGTTTGCAGTTCCACTCTTTATTTCTGGTGCTTAAACTTTTTGTGAACTTCTGAGTAATAAACCATTTGATTTACCCTGTGTGGTTTGGTGCAATGGTAGAGTGACAGACTCATTAAAGTCCATTGATTGCAACTCACTTCTATCATTTCTGATATTGGAACTTTTTACAAATTGCAGGCAATAAACTATTTGATTATTTTTTTTGCCTTGCATATTTTGATGCAGTAGTAGAGTGGTAGATTCTAGAATTTGTAGTATTTGGATTGTGACCCATCCTATTACTTTTGGTGCTCAAATTTCTTATGAAGTTGTGAGCAATAAATAACTCACTTATTCAATATATTTGATTAACATTTTAGTGCAATGTGGTGTTGCATTACATCAAAGATTATGTGAAAATTTGTGTATTGTTCCGCATATATAAATATATTAATAGTTATGTATTATTGCTTTGCCAGAAACTTGACAGGCTTTTTTTAAAATTATCCATTTTCAAGGGTGTCAATTAAATCTTGAAAACCATATGCCTGACTAGAAGTTGTCGTATTTACTATTTCCTTTTATTTATTTTTTTTTAATATTATTATAAAAATAGAAGAAATTATGCAAAAGTACCATAATTAATTGTAATTAAAATTAATATAATATAACTGCAGTAAACCTGGAATAGTTACAATAAAGCACTCACTGTCTCTCTGCACAGGCCACCAAATAGACACTGCTGTGGATGTATTCTCCTCTGTTGGTTAATATTTCTTAATTTCTGAAATACTCTATTGCATGTTCTTCTCTTATTGGATGATCCTACATTTTAATCTTTTTGGCAAAATGTTCCAAAAAAAAAACTAAGATGCTCAATAACAATCTTACACTAAACATAAAAAAATTATGACAATGTTCACAAAATATATAAGAAAAAAAAAAAAAAAATTAAATCTTGTGAATGGAATTTATAAGAGCTTTATTAATATTTTTGGAAATTAATAGGAATTTGGAATCGATTTCTTAATATCTTCTAAAATTAACAAGTAACATATGTTCGATAAATGTTTAGAATATATATGAAGAAAAAAAAAATTAATTAAATGTTGTGAATGGAATTTGTAAGAGATTTATTAATATTTTTTTAAACTTAACAAGAATTTATAATCGATTTCTTAATATTTTTAAAATTATCAAGTAACACATGTTTGGTAAAATAATTTTGAGAAAAAAAAACATAAACAAGTACTTGGATGCCCCTGAAAGTGGATAATTGAAAAGAAATGTCTGGCAAACTTCTGGTAAAATTAGTACCAGTGTATTTTTTTTGAAATTTTGATTAAAGGTGTTCATATTTTCCTATATCTTTTATATATAATTAGACTTTTATCATTGTGGATTTTTTATCGCAGTTGTATATTAAACACAAGTGTATCCTTTTTAAAATTTAAAATTATGTTGCTGGTTTTTTTTTATTCAGTGAAAGACATGTTTAAGTAATAAATAATATTTTATATTTATTTATATTCATAAATATATAATAGACATATGGAAAATATTTTGCTTTATGTTAAAATTTTAACAAATTAAGTAATTTTTCCAAATTTGCTTATTTTGTGTAGGTGATCCATTATTGGAAGCAGTCAAAGAATTCGCAATTAGATTAGAAATTCCAGAAACAAAAAGTGCACAGACCACTTTATCTATACCAAGGCCATATTTAAAAAAGAGAGAACCACATGAATTTCCAATATATGAAATTAATTCTGATGAGTATGATAATTTAAATGATGTAAGTTTTTTTCTTTATTAAAATAATTAACACTAATGAGGGGGAAAAGATTTTTTGATGTACACAGTAGTTATATACATGTATTTAATATGTATATATACACACATATCTCACAAATCACACATACTTACATGACACACATTTATATAAATAATTACATAAAATAAGACTGTATATTTTATATACTTGTTTGTTGTTTTATTAAGTTTAGTTTTTTTTTATGGCCATTTTATTTTTTTGGAGTTGAGTTAGTTTGTTATAGTATAATGATAAATACTTGATTGAAGAATAAAAATTGGGTTGAATGACAAAAGTCCACCTTCTTTGACATATTTTTGTGTTTATTTCAAAGTGAAAACTCCAATTAATCCTTATAAAGTGTTTAAATAATCAATAAATTATTAATATATGTAAATATTTTATTATATGTAAAAATAGTTGAAAGAAAAAAATCCAGTTGTAAGCTTTTTTTTTGTACTCCTGCACTACCTAAAAAAAAAAAAAAAACAGAAGAAAAATTAATTTCTGTCACTAACAATATGCAATATTTAATAAGCTAATAAATTAATTTTAAAAATGTTAGAGATGTCTTTTGATCTGTCATAGCTAACTTCTATATTCACTTTTAATCACATTATAAAAAATGCACTATAACTTATATATATATAAATTAAATATTTAAGTAAAGATTACATAAATCAGCCAATCAAATTTTTGGTAATCATGCATGTAATCCATTTTTTAAATAGCCATTACTATGCAATAAGAAAGCATTATTTCCAGCCTTGTTAATTGTTGAGTGATTAGAATTTTGCTACGTTTTCACCCTGATTTTATTCTCTACCTAAATCAATCAATGGTTGGGTGGTATGACCAGCTATTTTCTTGAAAGACACATCTTAAGTCTATTTGAAATCTAAAAAAAATTATAAATTTTCTAGTTTGAATTTGAAGTCAAGTTATGGGCAGGTCAGGTGGAGATTGTAGTCACCTCATGACAAAAACTTTCAAATGTTTTCAATTCTACATTTACATAATACAGAAGATATATCATTTAACCAAGTTAACAAATGTATGTGATATTAGATGTAATAAGTCTATCATCATCATCTTTTTAACTATTACTGATTCATTTTAGGACGAAGATCTCCAAGTTTAATGAAATTTTTCTAAGTTACAGTCTCCTACACATCACATCATTAAATTATCTTATTTCCTCCACCAATTTCATAGGTTCTGTCTAGGGTTTTTACACTCCCTTGAAATTCAGTTTTTTTTTAATACACGTCATCTCTTGTAGCAATATGTATAGTCCAGCACCATTTCAGTCCTTTAGTTCTATCAATAATGTAAATTGTACTGTTTGTTCTCTCACTCATGTATTTTGTTTTTAATCTCTTCTCTTCTTAACATAGAGTATTCTGAAATCTGTATTTTTTTCACTAAGTATCCCAAGTCTCGTATTCATAAATAAAAATCTGTAAAACATATCTATTAAAAGCAATTGAACATTTAATAATTTTAAATGAATGGTGTGCTTGGAATGAATATAAAATTATTTGTGAAAATGGATTTAAATTAATTGAACTTAAATTATATAATAGATTTGAGAAAAAAATTGATTTTTTATTTAATAAGTGGTATCCACAAGCTTATAATAAGTTAAACTTTATTAATTTATCAAATAATAAAATACATTTGATTAAGAAATATGTTTTAAGTCATGCACTTAAATACATCGGTGGTTATTAGAATGATTATAATTTGGAACTAATTGCAGCTGTTCAAAATTCATTTGAAATGATTCCTGGTAATGATCATTTTGCTGATGATATTATTAAGAAAATTAATTGTAATACATTTAATACAATGCCTTATGATAAATCATGGGAATTGGCTATTTCGGAATTTAAACGAAGATTGAAGAATGATAATATGATTTGTTGAAAGAAAACAAAGGGCTATGTATGTGTTTAATGATGGAATGCCAATATATTGATAAAGTTAAAATGCAAATGGAGAAACTTGGTTTCTTTTTGATTGAAGAATATAATAGGAATGGTCAAAGAATAAAATTTATTAACAATATTTTAAAAAGTGTTAAAAATAAAGCAATAATGCATACTATATGATATATCCTTCTTATGCTGTATGTCCTCGTATTTTTGCAAATATAAAATTACATAAAAAAGGTAATCCTTTGCGAGTTATGATAGATTTTGGTGATTCATTCATGTATCAGACTTCTAAATATATTGGTAAGCTTTTACAAGACTTTAGGATTTGGTGAAAATATTATTGCTTCATCGTTTGACTTTGTAAATAGTATTAAAAATTTGGTGATTGATGAGAATGATATTATTGCTTCATTGGATGTAATAGAAATGTATGTATCTATTGACAGAATGAATTCCATAAAAATAATTGAACATACATTAAAAAGTAAAAATATTTGTAAATTTATGATAAAGTTTATTGTTGATTCTTTAAAATTTTTTAATGATAACATTGTTGCATCTTTTGACGGTCAATATTATAAAATGTCTAAAGGTTGGCCTATGGGTCTGCCTGTAGTTGCACAAGTTTGCAATTTTGTTTTATCTACATATGAGAATAGTATTTTAAATATGTGTACTTTTGGAGATATTAAAATTTACAAAATATATGTGGATGATGTTTTTGTTTGTGGTAATACTAATAATATAAATTTGCTTGTAGAGGAATTAAATAAGTTGAATGGCTTGAAATTGACTATTGAAAAGGAACAGGACAAAAATTATTTAGATTTAATTATTACAAGAGATAACAATATATTAAATTGGAAATGAATAATTAAGCCACTACAAAAAGGAGATATATAAATTGTAAATTAAAAGTACCAATTAAGCATAAGAAGGCAAATTTTAGATCTTTTTTGTTTTGTAATGAAAAATTATGTCATTACCAATGTGATAAACTGAAAAATATTGAGATATTTGCCAAGGAATTGCTTGATGTTGGTTATAAAATGGAACAAATAAACAATACTTTATGTCAATTTAAAAAAAGTTATAATGGTTTAAAGGAAATGAAGATTAATAGTAAACAATGGATATCCATTTCATTTATTTCAAATCCACAAGTGAAATTTTTTAAGGATATATATAAGTGTGTTTAATGTTTCATTCTACATTCCAAACAATATTAATAAAGTAGTCAATAATTCTAAGGATGTCATACCTGTCAAGTAGAAAAGTAATGTCATATATCAAAATTTTTATGATTGTTTGCTATCATATATAGGTGAATCTAAGTGCAGTATTGAGAAGAGATTGAGGGAGCATGAATTGTTATATAAGCATGTAAAAAGTAAAAATAATGGTGATTTAATGGCTCCTTCACTTTTCTTTGATCATGAAAAAACATGTAAATAAAAAAAAAATTTGATTTTGAAAATGTGAAAATTATCCATGAAGAGAGAAAAATTAAGGAGGCAATTTTTATAAATAGGAATAAAATGCATTTAATAAATAGACAAGCTGCTAACATTAGAATATGAGATTCGTGGGATTTGAATTGATGACGTTTGCGTCCGTTTTTTTTTTTTTTTAATTTAATGGCAGTTGAGGCAGGTTTAAGAAATTAACAGAAAGTACTTCTGCGGATTTAAGGATTGTTTATAATAGTTTGTTACCATTAAATTTATTATTTTTATTATAATTACAATATTTATACAAGCATAAAAAAAAAACAACAACTTTTAATCAAGTTTTATAAACAAAATCTAACTTATATAAATTTATTTTTAGCCCAGTACACTTCAACTTTGGAATGGTGTTTTAAGCATCCATTACAATATATATTTATCTAGACAAAAAATAACACCCTCACACACACATAGCTATATTATACTTTAATATATTATTGAGAAATTACTTATAAAATAATAATAATTTTATATCTAAATCATAATATCAAAAACGAGTTACAAGAGAGGCTTTTCCGAATAACATTTAAACAATCTTATTTGTAAATACATTCGAATTTTATCCAGATTCATCATTATTAACTATTATTCCATGGTGGCTTTTATTATATGAGCATATATTAAATCTTATTGTCTTTATTGAAATTGCAAAAAGGAATAGTATGCAAATTGTAACTGCCTTTTTTTTAAAGATAACATTTCTCCATAAATGATATATAATTTTTTCTTTTGTCTTTTAATCAGTTTTATTTTAAATTGATTATTTTAAATAACAGTATTATTCTTATATATAAATAATATGAGTTTAAAAATACATATGATAATGCTTAGCTTTTTACAGAGTATAATTTTTTTTTTTAAAAGTAATTATTATTCTAATATTTCTACATATATATATAACAACTTCAATAATTTTTAAAAAAATCTAAAAAAAACCCTAAGAATTTAATAATAGTAAGTTAAATAATTATTATTTAAAAAATAAAATAAAATAATTTTTTTAGAGCTAATACTATAATTATATTCTTAAATGATAATTTGTAATTGTCATAAATTATATATATGTAATATTAACTAATACTGTTATTAATTATAATCATAATAGAACAAACATAAAGCAATAAAAATATTAATAAAATTGTAAAATTTTCTTCACAATCATGGTTTCTTGTATAAAACAAATAGACCTTTTCAAGTGATAATTAAAATTCAGGGTGTTTGGCATTTTTATTGAATTGTATGTTTTCTCTAATAGTTTTCATTTGAGAAGGTTTATTTGTTTAATAAGTGAAACCATGATTTTGAAGAAAATTTTGTAATTTTACTAATATTTGTATTGCTATATTTTAATTTTATTTTGATATGTACTTGATTTGATCATCACCACACTAAGAAAAGTGCATTATATAATCTAATTATTGTAGTTGTTATAGTAAGGCTTTACTTTATTGGCGATTGAAATCAATAAATATATATATGTGCTTTGTGCACAGATAATGAAGCTGTTAAAAAATAAGTAATATTATCCAAAAGTTACCGCCAAGCGCTTTCAGGACAGTTTATAGTCCCATACTATAAACTGCCCTGAAAGCGCTTGGCGGTAACTTTTGGATAATATTACTTATTTTTAACAGCATCATTATCTGTGCAAGTGGAATGAGTATCATGTGATAGAGTGATTTGCATATCTCTTTATCATGCTCACAATCTGGGTGTGAATCCAGTTGAAACTTGAATTTTATTTTCAATTTCCAAGCAAGCTTACTTTTTTTTTTATATTTTAAATACTCTATCCATAGCCATGGCACTTATCTGGCCATCCATAGTTTGTAAATGGATAACTGATAACTCTTAATAAGAGAGAAACAAGGAAGTAAACGTTTAAACCTCATCTCATAGTGTTTGACTAACTTGATGTTATCTTTTTCTTTATTAATTGAGGAATATTGGAAAGGTCTTTATCTAACAGTAAGCTATTTAAAACCTGTTTTATTTTTATCCAAATGAATCCAATAAACTTTTGTTACTAAATTTTATTCAGTTTCCTTTTGTGTAGATAGACTTTAGTATGAGTACAAAAAAAAGCAAAGACTGGAATTACTTGGTAAAGAATTGACATCAAACAAGGAAATAATTTAAGATGACACAAAGAACAATGTATGTATGTACCATATATATATTTGTATTGAAAAATGGATTCCTGAAGTTAGTTGAAAAGTAAAACTTTAGTCATTTGAAATACGGTATTGATACAGGATGATAAAAATTTCTTAGAAAGTCATATTGTAGAGTGAGGATAATGGGGGTGGGGGTGGTGGAGGCTTTCTGCAAGAACAGGAAAAAAATTGAAAAATAGTGGAGATTATTAATCAGTCACTTCTTAAACATATATTAAAATGAATGAATGATTGGATGAAATAAGTGAATGAAGAACTTTCTTGATGAAGAAGCATTAACTAAATATCAAAAACTTCTGCCTGGAAAGGATATTATTGGAATTAAATCATGTTTTTCTCAATGTCTGGAATTTTTATTTAATGATAAACTGACCAGAAATCAAATAACAATTTTATGACTATTAAAAATATTAACTAATAATAAAATTCTTGGTCTTCATATTAAATTTTTCGTAAAATTATTCAAAGAAGACTTTTAAAGCACTTCAAAGATATTTTTTGATGACTGAAATATTAAAATTGACATTAACTCTCAAAAGTCAAGGAATAAGTTTGTACTGTATATGCAAACAATTATGTATAAAGGGATCATAATAAGCTGTTTTTTGTGTTAAAGAAATGAAATTTGTTATTAAAGTGTAAATAAGACTCAGTTAAGTTTAAAGTGGTGGCTTATGTGTTACTAAATTTAAATGATATATATATATTATAACACCACCCGATATATTTTATACCGCCATTGTAGGCTTTAAACCGTAGCTTCGAATGAAGATATTTGTGAGCATGGTTTGATTCCATCTCACGCGCCAATCTTACACGTGGATAAGAATTATCTCATCGAAAACGTAAATAAGGGTTCTGGTATGTATATCTATTTATGGTAGCGCACCGAACCAGCTCAATCTCAGGGTTTGGGGACGATAGTCTAACTAGAGAACAAAGCTAAAACAATACCTAACTAAGTCTTATATGTCTATTATTATGTATGATAGTTTATTTGTTATAAATCCATTAATCTAACCCGGATCTTATCATAAAATTTATTCTATTTACGGCTATACCCATTACCAATAAATCCCATTTATACACGCATATAAATATATCAATATTCAAGCGCACAGCCCATTTATTCTGATACACACATATATAATTCATACACGCATCAAAATAGTGCAATTATACATCAGAGCTGTTTATTTAATGTTGTTATTTTATTTAATTTTAAAAGAGACCTATTATAGTAATTAATATTGAGGTAACACTAGTTTCTTTATTAAGACACATTCACTGAACATATATTTTTGTGCCACGTCAATTTACCTTAGTTCACGCGATCAAAGACAAGTCCGCATTTATAACTCTCCAAGAATACTGGTCTGGTAGATATAATGGATGGCTAACAGTTCCAATAGGGTATATCGAATAGCTTATCCCAGAGGTGGAGTAGGTGATTCACTCGCTTTATGACAGGGTCCAATTTTCAAAGATCTTTCGTCACCATTACACTTGATGAAACAAAATTTCTTTATTTTAATAACGCAGTTCGTAAGTCCGCTTCAGGTGAGTTCCACGACAAGTGTCCACTGGGCCGATTAACGAAACTCGCACTATAGAATTACCCCGACATTTTGGGTGGGAAAATATTAATGACTTCTTAAGAAAAAAATTACACGTCCACACAATCTGTAGTTCAAGCCGCGTCTCTTTTTTTTTTTATTATCTATATCTCTCCTTTCGAGCACAACAAAAAGTTCTTTTGTTTTTCACTTTTAACTTTGTAAAATTTTCTCTGTGTATCCGTACGCCACTGACCAGTTCTTCCATTGTTCTTCAAAAATACCCACCTGACCAGTTTTCAGACTTCTCGACGCCAGTTATTGACTAAACTGCCTACAGCAATTGATTCATTTCTATTTCTGTCCTCATATGTTCAAGAGATTAATTAACAAAAGAAAAACACGTGTTACCGACAATATTATTAAAACTTTAAAAAAAAAACTTAACGGATAAAATATATACAAATAATCAATTACAATTTATACAGCTCTATATAAAATTGATTGTAACCATCACCGATAATACATACGCATATTGTACACTCGCACATACAACTATATTTACATATGCATACACACATAACTTTCGCACTCCTTGTAACAGGGTTCGAATGACTATTTACATATATATCTTTTCGCATATAATCACTCCATATCAACACTCTCAATTAGCACTATTGCCTTATTTCTTGTATTCGAACCCCGTCTGTTACAATATATATATATATATATAGCCTCATGGCATTGATGCTTTAAATTCTTTTCTTGTTTTTATAAATAATTGGCATCCAAATATTAAATTTACTATGGAAGTGGAAAATAACAGATCGCTTTCTTTTCTTGATGTTTTAATTGCAAGAAAATGTGATGAAACATTATCAATATCAGTTTACAGAAAATCCACCCATACAAACAGATATCTTGATTTTAATTCTCATCATCATTCTGCACAAATTTTTTCTGTAGCAAAAAATCTTTTCACTAGAGCTTATAATTTATCTAATAAAGAACATCTTACTCAAGAAATAGAACTTACAAAAATATTTTATTTTCTAATAATTATAATAAAAACATCATATATAAGGCTTTACATAATATTAATACTAAAAAGAAAAAAGAGGATAGAATTGACAATTCTTCTTTTAATAGAGTAATTTTACCTTACATTAAAGGGGTTACTGATAAAATCAATAGAAGACTATCCTGTTTTAATATAAAGACTACTTTTTTTACTGGCAAAAAAATTGGTGATTTTTTATATAAACCTAAAGACAGAATATTTTTGGAACATCAAGGAATTTATGAAATTCCATGTTTGCAGTGCTCAAGAGCTAAGTGGGTCAGTCTAATAGACGAATAAATGTCAGAATTAAGGAACATAGAAATGCTTTTAATCAAAAAATTAGCACATCAGTTTTTACTTCCCATTTTTTAGAAATTGGTCACAAACCTGATTTTGACAATACCAAAATACTTGCTAATTTTGAAAGATATGATTTAAGAATCATGAGAGAGTCAATTGAAATATTAAAGAGACCTACTGGTTTAAATAGGACTGACGAAGCGCAACGTATTCCAGCTATGTGGAAACCTCTTATTTTATCTAATATTAACTTGAAATTAATAGGTGAAAAAACTGAGGGAAATAAACATTTTGATAAGCCTCATATTGTGAACGCTGAACTACTTCAAGTTGAATCTCACTTCTCATCTCACATTGAGTCACGTTATTGTTTAAGATCGAATGATTGTTCTTTCAAAAGTTAACCTTGATAATGGTGGTTGCTAGTCTGTCGAAATATCGGATTGTAATGCAAAATAATACATGGTTTGTACCCAAGAATATTTTTTTATCTACATCATATAACCGTGAAAACATTAAATATAATATATTATAACGGTCGGGGTGGATTTTCCCGTATCTGCCGTACAGGGCGCCACCAGACTATTTGAATCTGGAAAATTTATATTATAGGCAGATATGTACTGTTAAGATCTGATTTTAATATCTTTTATTACAACCGTCAGCCCCAGTCACTAGCTCGCGGAGCAGCAGAGATAATTTTTAATATCAAAAAAAATAAAAGAAGCCACTGCCAGTAATAACACACACAAACATTTATTAAACATATATAAATTTAGAATTATTTTAGTATGATGTTTACTTTATAATTTAATTTACATTTTATTTTAGAAGTTCGCACAGATGAATTTATTAATATTTTATTAGAGTGTTGAGTATGGATAGACTACGTAGATTGCATTTAAGAAAATATTCTATCCCTTATTTAACCTTAGGCCAAAATTTCGCAGTCAAACCAATGCCAATCTATCTGATATATCAATGTATTCAATGCAGCATGAATACGACAGCACAATACCATACTGTCAGGAATTCACATCTGAACAGCATGGTTATAGAGAAGAAGTTGTCTCTTGTCCAGTACAGGAATGTTACATCTGTCTGGTGAGAAAAACAATTAAAAAAAAACTCCATAGGAAGGGATTGCGGTCCTTTTTGTCGTCTTACTATACCATTCCATAGGCTAAAGGGGTGATCCAAGGACCAGGGAATACATCTGCTTCCGATGGTCAATACGAAATGGGACTTATTTTGCCCAAGTGCGGCGTATAATGTGATCCTGCACATAGTGGATCTTCATACTACATTTACTAATTACACCAATATATCCAATCTATTAACCCAATTTAACTACGAAACAAATAACCTAAGATTTAACCTCCCTTAAACTAACTTAACTTTACGAATCTATGCAGCCATTCACGCCCGACTTAAATTTAACATGATTTAATTAAAAGTTTAACTTAACAGAAAAACAAAAAAAATCATAATAAAAACTTAAAGAATGGAAAAAATAACTTAATGGAAATGATTTAAAAAAAAAAATACATTCAATAAAAATAATTGATAAATAATTTAGTCAGATAGGAAATTCTACTTCTATTTAAATATTGAAAAGTTTAGAATTTAGAGTTCTTATTGTTTTCAAATACTAATGTTCATTAGAGTTCATAAAGTTTTTACGGTTTTAAAAAATCCATGCTTAACAGTTGCTTGCCATTTGGGATCCAGTGTTAATTGTCCCGATGTCCTGGGGAGACCGGTATGCTGTTGGCTGTTTTATTGATTCATCTGGAGGTCCTTTACTTTAGCTGGTATTTTATTTCTGGCCCTGATAGCCTGGTCTGCAACGATGTCATTTCTTTTTTTTTTTTTTATAGAAAAACTGAAGGAATTGAAAATGCGTCTTTCAATCCCTTCTCCTTCAACTCTCTCTGACTTAACACATATCATACCTCTCTCTATCACATCTTTTTTTTTTATTTATTTCCAAACTTTTCCTTTTATATTAAACTTTCAGATCAAGTGGACATTACATCATGATGATGATGATCCTTTCATTGAGGTCCATTTCCTGAGGGATTTCTTTTATTGGCCATTCTGTTCCTATTGTTTTTTCTGACCTTTAATTATACATTTTGAGATGCCCAAGGACTAGTTTACTTTAACTAATTGAAAATAATCATTTCCATTTTACACAATAGCATTAATTAAATTATATACATTCCTAAAGATAAATTTTTATCTTTAAATCTTTTTTCTGAAAATTTAGTTTTAAATTACTTTTTTTTTTCTTTAATAAAGTTTTCCTTTAATTTTTTATCTGTGCGATTTTACAAATGTATAAAGTAGATGACTTTTCATTTTCAATTTTTTTAAAAACAAATTTTTATTTGCGAACTTTATTTTTAATTTGTAATTTTACCCATTATAATAATAATGTAATGGCATGTATGCCCGTTACAATATATATATGACATTTTAAATTGACATGTCATTTTAATTGACAAAAGAATTCAAAATATTACATTGATATATTAATTTCATTGTTGTAATTATTTATGGAATATTATTTTTCTGTAACATTTATTGAATTCATATATTTAATTTACATATTTTTATTTATTTTTAAAATTGAAGTGTTTTTAATTTATTCTTGCTATATTTTGCAGAAAATATATATATAGGCCTTAGTAACTCGATAGTTATAAGTTATAAAGCTAAGCTTACTCCAGAGAAAAATAATAATGAAATGTAAGTACATTTGTAAGTTTTAAAAGCAATAAAAAGGATTGCTAATAAGTTTAAAAAGAAATGGAAAATAGATTCGTTAAAAAAATAAAGCAACTTTATTTTAGATAAATTTTAGTTTAAATTTAATAGCAACAAAGAAAGATGATTGGCAGTTGAATTAAACTTAAATAGACAAAGATCGTAGACTAAAAGCATTCTACAAAAGATTGCTGAAAGATAATCTAAGTTGTTAACAAGGCTGGATATATCTAATAGATTTAAAAGACAGAGAAAACTGTATATTGTTTAAAATCAAAACATTAAACTAATTTTAGAAGCAAACAAGCTGATAAAATATTTAAAGTTAATTTACTAAGGAATGTGAACCGACGTAAGTAAAAGCTGGATCCTAATCATTGTTGTAAAGATGCATTAGCCAAATGTTAGTACAGTTACATTAGAATGTTAGGAATTTCAAGCAAGGAAAAAAGGAATATAAATAGCGCACACTAAAAAGAGAAAGGATTGTGGTCAGCTTTTCTCAACTCATCCTAAACTGCTATTGTTGTTGTGTTGTGAATGTTGTAAGGACCTTGAGAAAAGCTGAGGGAAAAGTGCCCTGACTTTTCTGCAACAATGGATTTGTTCCAGAGCCCGTGCTTCTGAAGACTAAAGATAGGCGACTAGGGAAAGTGTTAATAGACCGCACTGATGTATTATTTACATATACTTGAGAAGGCCCAAATAGGATTGTGTTTTGTAAAATAACCGTGAGTATAAACTTTAGTATTCACTAAATGTTACTACTTGTACAATGGCAGGATTAGTCACTCAGTGGTGATATGGACAGTAAAGGTAGAACTTTAAATCAAGGACTATTTTGTTATATGTGTAAATAAAGTAAATATGGTGGCTACTCAGTTAAACCTTAATTTATGTGTATGTATAATATGTAAATAAATATATTTAATTGTTATTAATAATGTTTTGGTAATCTATAATTTTGCGACTTCATAGCTGAATACACAACAATTCTCATTAAAAAAAAGTGATTGTTTTTTTAAAGTAAGATGTTTATTATTTGCTTTATTATTATTATTTTTATTATTATTTTGCAGCTTTTACAATATATTGGATACACAAGTCCTGAATGTCTTCATCGGCTAGGACAGGCAATAAACATTCCTTCTCCTTCACCATCTGGAATTAGTGAAGAAACTGAGAGCAGTACAGTAGATACTATTTTGAATCAGCGTGATTATGAAATGTATTTTTTTAATAAACACAAGTCAGATTCTTGGTAAGAATTCCTTTATTGTTTTTTCCTCAAATATAAATTTTATTTATATATATATATACTCTTTTATATTATTTTTTTGCTACTTTAAAAAATATAAGATTATTTTATTTAATTATAATCTATTTACTAATTGTAATCTTACAACAATTCAAAAAAAATTAAGCATTTCATAATTTGCACTCTCCACCCAAAGTCAATTATTTTCTTATTATCAGAATCTATAATATGTAAAATCAAATTGTACTATATATATGTACAATAATTATTTTTTTTGCATTGTTTTTTTATTTTATTTATCATGTTAGGTTTTTCTTAGTTCTCTTTAAGCTGAATGGTGGCATTTCACTGACTTTCATGATGAAATTGACAAGTGTCAAAATTTTTCACATAATTTATGAGAATTTTATTAAATTTAAAACATTCACTATGTAAATGGGCAAATAAAAAGATTCAAAAGTTGGAATAAGACTAAAGTAATAAATAAATAGAAAAATTCATATTAAAACCATGTAAGGTATTGCTGTCCACAATTTTAGTACAGTGGTAGAATGATAAGTTAAAAGTTCTTGGATCAAAAAAGTCATTGTTTGACACTTCCTCAATCAAATGTCACATGATTTTCCAAGTGATAAATTACTTAGTTATGCATGTGCTGTTTATAACAATAGCACATCTAGTACTCAACATTTATTTTTTCATTTTTTAATTATGAGAATATTCAATAGAAGTAACATTTCTATTTTATCCATTGTTTGATTCTTATCTGAGAAAAATGGAAAAAAAAATACTCATTTTTCCTGATTTAAATATCACTTAAAATCGTAAAGCAATTAACCTTATTTTCATTTTATTCTTTAAATGCTGTAGTGCACTCTTATTTTGAAGTTCATATTATTTTTTGTTTCTTTTTTTTTTTTTAACTTTTCTTTGTAGTGTCTTTTAATGTAGTTCTAAAATAAAATGTCCATCTCATTTTCTCTTTTTTCTAATAATTTTTTTTTTTTTTTGGCAGTATTTTTGTATTTCTAATCTTATCCAACCAACTTTATTATTCATTTTTTTTCAAAACTACATCTTAAAAATTAATAATCTTTTTTCCCCTTATGTTTTAATCATCTAAGTATTTGCAATGTCTTAAGTAATGAATTCTTTTCAGTAATCATTGATGAGGACTGAACATTTCAGTGATAATTTCATTTGTTAAAAATCTATATAATTTTTCCTCATACTATTCATATATTCAGTTAGCTATTTCATTAAATACTTAAAAGTACTATTCTGTTCTGTGATTGATTTTTTTTTTTAACTATACAGTTCTCAAAATGTTTATTCTTTCCACTTAAGTTTATATCTTTAATTTTACTTTCACTTTATTTTTAGTGCAAATTTCTTAGAAATAACTTAATCAAATTTAATACTTTTTAATATTATCTTTAAAACATCGTCATATTATAAGCAAATCTGATACAGTGAATTCTTCTCTTGCCACTTCAAGTAAATAAATTCTAAATAAAATTCAAGAAATAAACAACTCTATTATATCTTGTATAAGTAGTTCATCTTAAAAAATGTGTATATTAAAATTGTTCAAGCAAGGTTGCTTCTTTAATTATATGAATATGTAACTTAATCAGTGAAAAAAGATATTAAAATTAGTGATGCTTTTAAAATAATAGTGCTATGAAAATTTTTGAAAATTTTGTGGGAAAAATATGTAAACTCTTGTTTGAAGCACAAATGATCAGGTTAATATTCTATTTTGATTGTATCAGGAAATAGCCTAATTAATTAGATAAATATATAAAGTTTTACAAAGTTACTGATGTAAAATTTATGGCTAGTGGTGAAGAATGTATTCTATAATCTTTATAAAGATTGAGTCTTTAAGCAGTTTGAAAAATAGTAGATGATAGATTAGTCATATATATATATATTAAATCGAAGTTCGTCATGGGCTACAGATATAAATGAAATATTATCCGAGTATATCCATGTATAATTTTATTGAAAATATATATTTAAACCAATATTCAACTAGGTCACATTGGTTTTTAACTGGGTAACAAATATTATAAAATAATTATTGAGGTGCTGTAACCATTGATGTATAACAATAATGAATATTCTATTAATAGAAAGTATTAAATAATAATTAAATTATGAGAACTTATTTAGATTAATGAATTAAAAACAATGGTGAATATTCTATTAATAGAAAGTATTAAATAATAATTAAATTATGAGAAATTATTTAGATTAATGAATTAAAAAATTTTTTTTTCCAAATATCAAGTAATTTGCATATATCATCAAGTTTGTTGATACAATCTGGCTTTTTAAAGATTCCAATGGCTTCTTTGACATTGTTGGAGAGTGTCACATCTGGGTAGTATTCTCATATTAGAAAAATCAATATTATGACCTATATCTACAGCATGGAGAGATAATGCTGATGATATTTATCAGCACTATCTGTAGATACAGATCATAGTATTGATTTTTCAATTCATCAGCATTTTCTCTCCATGCTATAGATATAGGTTATAGAAATGATTTTTTTAATATGAGAATACTATCCAGATGTGACACTTTACAACAATGTCAGACCAGTGAAGCCATTGAGAATTTTAAAAGGCCAGCCTGTATCAGCAAAAGTGATGGTACATGCAAATTAACCTTTTATTTAGAATTTTTTTATTATAAAAAACTCAATCTAAATAATTTATCATATGTTCATTATAGTTATACATCAGTGTTTATAGTGTCTCTACAATTATTTTATATTTGTTACCCAGTTGATGACCAGCATGACCCTGGTGAAATGTTGGTTTATATATATATTTAAATAAATTGTACATGGATGTACCCGGATATTTCATTTAATATATATTATAACCTATAGGAATTTTAACTACTATTGGTGATGAGACTCTTTAATCTACTTCTACATATATCTCTTTTTTGAAGACCTGTAAAATTTATTTTATTTCAGGAAATATTAAGTGCAAAGAAAACATTTGGATATCTCAGGGTAACATGAAAATTCAATGCCAAATGATGTATTCCTTAAAATAAATCTCTATTCTCTTTCTCTTTTTATACATATAAACTAACGGCTATCGAACTATATTCTATTGTTTATCATGTGAATCATTTAGTAAACTATCTTAGATTTCCTTGATAATCTTCTCATCCAAATTGTAATTTTAAATATCACACAATCTGTAATACGATAATGCAAATATAATGAAGTTTTATGTGTATTTGTTCATCACATAGGTATTATTTACTCCCATAAAATGATGTAGGTAGAACAATAGTCAATACCTTGATAAATTTGAAGTACGATTAAATATTTTTGAAGTATATTAATTTTATGACTTTTATAACCTTTGGGTCTTTTATAACTTGTATATTTTCTATAACTAATTTTTACATTTTTTATTAACTTTTAGATCTTTTAGTAACTTTTATATTTTTTTGTAACATTTATATTTTTTAGTGACTTTCTGATGATATAGATGATGATGATCAATGACAAACTTATTTACTTATCAATAATAAAAAAAAATATTTTATTTACTAGTAATTATAAAGATAATATATGTTATAACAAGAAAATATGAAAAGTTAATGTATGGTCTATTAACAAGAAAAATGTTCAATTTAAATCTGGATTCTGCTCAATTAGCTCAAAATCAATGCTATAAATCTATTATGTGGGTATTTCTACAATAGGTGATATTAACGATAAGACAACATAATTGGAGTGGGTGTATCATTACTTAGCCCATTATTAGACATTTAATGCAGGTGTACTCAAAAGGAAGGATTTTATAAGTCTTTTGGTAATTTATTATCAATCAGTAAGGCAAACATAAATGTAATTAGCAATCACTGGTAGCATATAGGCCTGCACTTGATTTCCAGCTCAAGCATGTGCTATTAGTATGACTTAACTAACTCAATAGGCTCTAAATATAAACACTATAGTAAAATTGCTATATATGATACTCAATATGTCATCAAATGCGAGAAAGATTCACTTGGAATAAGATCCACCTAAAGAAAAATATATCATCTCACTCATTTTACCCTTCATCACCATTGTTAGTTCACATCATGAGGAAAAGCATCAAGGGCAAACAAAACGTGATGTAAACCCATAGGTAAATTGATGTGCAGTGCTTATAAATAATTAAATTCAAGACAGCGTCTCCAGTATAAATGTATTAAAAGATACAGAAAACCTACACACTCATACCCCTAAGTTTACATATTTACCTGTATCATACTTTGATACCCTATTTCAGGGGTGGTCAACTTTTGTGCTCATAAAATCTACTTTTTATTTTAAAAATGTGTTGCGATCAACTTGTTGTCATAGGCATAGTCTAAGTGGAGGGAGGTGTGAAATACATACTATTTTTATATATCTACCTAGTAAAAAGTAACAATTATTTAACGGGCCAAAAAACTCATGTCCGGGAGAATTAAAGCAACATGAGTAATTATTAACAATATTTATTAATTCAAATTAGCTACATTAAATCAAGACTAAAAATATTATTTTCAATAATGATACAGCTCAGTGGACTATCTAGAATTGAAAAAAATTTAGGACAAAAATAACAAAAAAAACTTGAAAATCTTGACTTAATTTGTTTACTCGTTACCCAACAACTCTTGCCAGATTGGCCTCACAATCGACCAAAAATAGCTTTGCTATTGACCGGTGGATCACGATCGACTTGTTGGACACCCCTGCTCTATTTTATCAACATAATTCCTCAAGTAAAAAAATATAAAATTTAATATCAATGGAATGAGCATGATAGATTACTCTGAGAGATCAGCCCAGTTAACTCACTATAGTAACTATCAGAATCATTAACCATAAATTCACCAGCATTATAATTAAGGATAAGCAATACTCATTTATCAGCATGAATGATTAACTATAAAAATAAATCAACAGTCAATCTGGGGACTGGATTTAAAATGGGTTTACTATAGACCAAGCTTCTTATTTAGACCATGCCAGCTTGGGGCAGATCATTGAAACCTTAAGTTGGATGCACAAACTTAAGTGCTAATTCATAACATTATAACGAACAAAAAAATAATGCTGGGATACTAAAGCATGCTGATCATTATCAATGCTCTGGCTACTTAGTACCTTTGATGTACTAGCCATTATAAACTTAATGTCTAATAGAGTAAACTAAAATAAAATTTAGTGCATGGACTTTAAAGAATATATTCTTCGTGTCAATACAGTATGATAATCATCATCATCAACTGGATGCCCATACACTAAATATAGATGCCCCTTATTCTATATAGCTATTATGAATGAATCTAGATCAAGAAACAAGAACTCTAATTTATTAATGTGAACAAGAGGGAAATAAATAAATAAATTAGCTTATTATAAATAACCGTAATCAAATTGTGGGCTTTCCCTATTTATACTAACTAGTTTTATTGGGATCATTAAAAAAATCTAAATCCTAGAATATAAGCTGTCATGATATAAGGTCACACACACACTGCACTTCTCGAAACAAGAATTGGATAGAATAAAGAAATTAAGACTAAAAAAATATATATTTTTAAACAATTATTTAATATCTAATTAACAACAAACAAAAACAAAAAATGACATGATAGTATGACATTTTAAATACCTATTTCTTAAAAAAAAAATATATATATAGTTTGATAAAATTATATTAACCAATCAGTTGATTTTAGGATTGTTTTCTATTTCCTCGTGCCAGCCGTTTGATGGCGTTGATGCTAATCAAAAACACATACATATTACGATTCCGGGCCAGGCCTGTGATTCTATCTATATAAATATCAGCTTTTTTAGTTTTTGTGATAGGAAATTAGAGGAACTAATATTAAATAATATTACTATTTAAAAAATTTAGAAATTCACATTAAATTTAAAAATGATACCCGAATAATTGACGTTTTTGGACAGTAATTAATCATAAAATGTGTTATTTTTGTTTGTGTGTATCTGTCAAAAGTTACTGGATTTTTTTAATCAAAAATAAGACGCAGTTATACATTTTTTTTTCAATTTACACAAAATTGATACATTCACGCTAAATTTACAAATGATACCCGACTAATTTGCTTTTTTTTTTTGTTTGTTTTTGAACAGTAATTAATCAGCAAGTGGGTTCTTTTTGTTAGTGTGTATATATAAAAAGTATGGTTCTTTAAATACTACATTTCAAAATGATGCCTGACTATGTTGCATTTTTTTTTTTTTTTTTTTGGGACAGTAATGAATCGGAAAGTGGATTGTTTTTATTAGTGTGTAGATTTTATCAAAAGCCGTAATATTATTGAAATACTAAATTTAAAAATGATACCCACAAATAACTTTTTTTTAGGTATTGACAGTAATTAATCAGAAAGTGGGTTTTATTTTCTTTGTGTGCGTGTATATATATATATAAAGTTACAGTCTTTTTTTCAGTCAAAAGTAATATGCAATCCTACATTATTCAATTTACTATACCCACAACATTGAAAAAATTCACACTACAATTTTAAAATGATACCAACTAATTTGCTTTTTTTTTTGGGACAATAATTAATCAGAAAGTTGTTTTTTTTTTGTTAGTGTGTATATCTAAAAAGGACCGTCATTGAAAGACAATTGAAAAATGATACCCGACTAATTTGCTTTCTTTTTTTTTGGGACAGTAATGAATCAGAAAATGCGTTTTTTTTGTTAGTGTGTCTATATAAAAAGGTACCATTATTTAAATACTAAATTTAAAAATGATAGCCGACTAATTTGTGTTTTTTTTGCACAGTAATTAATCAGAAAGTGGTTTTTTTTTTTGTAAATCTTATGTACTGTATATATAAAAATTACCGTAATTCAAATACTACATTTAAAAATCAAATCCTGACTAATTTGCTTTTTTTTTTTGGACAGTAATTAATCAGAAACTGGGTTGTTTTTGTTAGTGTGTAGATATAAAAAATAATCTTATTTTTAAATAGTAAATGTAAAAAAAATAATACCAGACTATTTTTTTTTTTGGACAAGTAGTTACTAATAATCAGACACTGGGTTGTTTTTGTTTGTGCGCATATATATCAAAAGTAACTTGTCATGGATGAATTCTTGCGAAAACATTACTTTTCGCGTGATCCTCCAAATACTGCCGTTCCGCACCCTTAAAAGCAATTTTTGAGGGTTACCCATTCGTAATGGAACCTTCAGGACATTATTAATAAAATTACAACATAATCGTAGGTTAGAGCACTTGAAAAAAAATACCTTTGTAATGAAATTTTAAATAATTACGACAGGCTACTATCCACACAATCTCACACTAAATTATAGAGAAAATAGACATTCTAGCATTACAATAAAGTTAATAACACAACCAACTACGGCAGCCAATAAAGGCATTTGTCTGTGCTTTTAGCATAGAAAAAAGCCAGAATGGTGGAGACTCTTTCTGTGTTTTATCGTAGAAAGAAGCCTCTTAGGTTGGGTGTAGGCCACTGAAATGGTATATTTTTAGGAATTGACCTAGAAATAGCACCGTCATGCGGCTGACACCAGGAGAATAGAAAACGACCAATTTTAGTCATGGATTTTAAATTCATTAAGCTATTTCTTTAAAATAGTCAAGATTCATCTTTCTATTTTTTACAATATTTTTAAAATCACAAATAACAATCTTTGTTTCAATTTCTTTAAAATATATAAGACTTAATTAAAATGTTCAAAATCAAAGATAACAATCTTTGATTCAACTTAGCAAGATAAAGTTTTTTTTTTTAACTTTACAACAGATTTTTTTCCCTCCTTTTTAAAAATATCTCACCATTCACAATAGAAATTTGACTGGGTTTTAGAAAAAAAAAAGTTTAACAATTTGAAACATTTTAACTTACTGAAGTAATTACTATTTCTAATTCTTGCACGTAAAAACTTATATTTATGAAACAAAAAACAAATTTTCTATTAAAAATATAGTGTGCACAGCAAAAAAAAAAAAACCCTCTAACATGTTGATGAATTCCTTTCCAATTTCAATTTTTAGTTTCTTTTCAATTGAGCTACATGTGCATGGCTAAGGTGTGTGTCTTTTTCCTGGTCTAGCAATTCCAGATAAACAAAAAAATAGCAGATTTTGTCTATTGGTTTTATTGATTTTCCAAGTGGGACTGACACAGACAGAACATGCTCTTGGTTGAAGACAAGATTGCAGACTACATTAGGGGGTATCTTCTCTATATTTTTATTCCATTCAAGATAGGTTACATGTAGGAATATAATGTGTAGCTTTTAGCTGAAACTAGCACATGATTTTAATTGTACAAATCATTTTTAGCGCTAAACTCATAGTATACTAAAGCTATGATTAAAAAAACTTATTCAATAGCTTGGTAAACATTGCTGCCGTACTATGCCACAGCTTGGTAAAGACTTCTGCTTTCTTTTTTAGCAGCTGGATTAAAACTTCACTGTTTTCTCTTCAACAACTAAGTTAGGAATAATATATCTTCTGTTTTTTTTTAACAGTAGGATTAAGATTTGACTGTCTCAACAGTTAAATTAGGAATACCTATTCTGTCTTTTTCATCAGCAGGATTAAGATTTTACTGCTCTCTCTTCAACAGTTAAGTTAGAAATATTTTTTCTACTGCCTTTTTCAATAGTAGGATCAAGACTTGACTGCTCTCTTTAACAGTTAAGTTAGGAATATTTCTTGTACTGTGTTTTTCAGCAGCAGGATCAAAGCTTGACTGCTCTCTTTTCAACAGTTAAGTTAAGAATACCCTTTCCAGACACTCGGATATTATCACTTATTCACACCCAACATTTTTTTTGGAACAATCTTGCTCACAAGCCAATTACAATCTGTCTTGTACATGATAATCTTCATGACAACGAATTAGATAAAATTTCATGAATACAATTGTTCAGACAATTCCCTCTTAATCATAGATATTGAAAACAAGTCAAGAATTTAAATTAATATAAAATTCTTGACATTCCTGTATAATTAAAAACCAAATTTTCTTGCAAAAAAACAACAACAAAAAAACAACAAAAAACAAGATAATCCTTTAATTGCACTGATTTAGTTTTTTTCTTTTTCATTAAAGAGAGATAAACAAAACAAAAAATAATCTCTGATTAATTAAAAATAAAATTTACAAAATGATTAAAATCTTATTTTGTTCTTCCCTCATTTTTCTTTTTCTTTTTTTAAAAAAAAAACCTCTTAAATGTATTTAATGTTTGAGAATTTTCATACTATTATATTGGGGACTTAAAAAATATTGAGTATATAAAGATCCATTAAAAATATGTATAGGTAAAATTAAATATTTCTCACATTAATTAATTAAATTTTTTTATATATATTCAAATCTGAAGAACATGCTGCCAACTATCTAATTATTTATTTTTCTTAGTGCAGCTATGTAGCCAACTGGTTATAATAAATTGAAATAAAAATTACTCTTTTATTTTAGAATTTTTTCAGGCACTAATGTTTTTAGTTTCTTTGATTTCATATTTTATAAAAAAAGTATTTCTTAAAAAATATTATGAAATAACTTTATTAATGAATGATGATAAATTACAAATATCTTTTGTACTAAGCACTTTCTTTTATAAGTCTACTCTATTAAAATCCTATAGTGACATTTTTTTAGCTCTTGCACTTGGAATTAAAAGTTCATATTAAATAACTCAAATATTGTTTGATGAAACATATAAAAAGACATCATTGGTCTATATATTAAAGTAAAACTTAAAAAAAAAAGAAAAAGATATTATATAAGGTAATAAGTTTATACATAAAATTAAGCCTTGTCAAAAAAAAAAAGATATTTATAAATTTTTTTTTTTTATGTAATTATTAGTGCAGTAGCAAAGCCATTAACTCAAACTTCCAGCAATCCTCCTACATCTGCTTTTCAACATTGCCGATTACTTCTTAATCAGTTGGGTTTACTATCATGGGAAAATAGGTGAGTAGAATATAATTTTGATTTTGTAATAATATCTAATAATAATAAATTTAATTTATATTCATGTATCCATATGTGGAATGAATTCATTTATATTAATGTTCATACATAAATATTTGGATGTAACCAGGGCTTTTTTAAATAAAATTATATTCAAATATCATTTAAATGAACTTTAAATTAGCTTTTCTAATGCTATGAAGCAAATAATAAAATTAAACAAATTTTATCATAATTTTTTTATTTTAGTTATGTCAAATCTAGTTATTTTAGATATTGTGACAGTCAGATGATGTATGTTGGTTTAACCCAGTTCGAATACTAGACGAAAGTACCTCGAGTCCACCCATACGCAAGATATTAAATCAAAAATACTATGACCTCTGCCCTATTCGCCTATTCTCGAGGCTAACTACGAACCAACAACATTATCTGAGACACGCTTAGATTAATTTCTTACCGGGCCCAGGCTTAGCATCAGAGAGAGACATGGATGGGGACACTTACGGGACTAAATCAGTTAAATGTGTGTAAAAGTACTATGAAATATGTGTTTTGTGTGCCTGGATCATTGGAAAAGTAACATAAAGCATTAGAATAAAATTAGCAAACTTAAGCTTGTTAGTTAAATAAGATATTTAATTAATGCCTTTAAAATATTAATAATGATTGGTCTCCGCTATTCCCTAAATTAATGAAAAACTAATTAGATAATAAAAACAGATTAAACGATATAATATTGTTACGGTCTAAGTCTTTTCTTCCCAATTTTAATAAAATTGTCAACTCGAATCTCCTCGATAAAGTACAATAATAAAAATCTTTCGCAAAGCATTTTCTAATTGCTTTGCGCTAAAAACAGACAGTTAAAAAATTATTTAAGACGTATGTAGCCAAATCAGATATACATAATAAGCTAATGGCGGACAAAAGAGGCGTTATCAAGGAGATCAAGTTCGCAAACAAAGGAAACCTATTCGATTTAGAAACATAAATAAAATTGGAAAGAGATTTTAAATGAAAAATTAACTTTTAAACTTAACTGCAATGGAATACAAAATATTTATACATGTTAGTAATGAAGAATAGCGAAGTAAAAAGGGTTAAATATAAATAGATAGATGATCACACAATATATATCTATCTAAGATTAATCTAATAAAAATGGTTACATAACGAATATAATTAAATACAACATTTCAGAAATATAATTCAATGAAGCAATTAAGAAAGCTATGAACAAAAAAGGGTAGAAAGTAAATAGTTCAATGGAGGAGATACAATTACCGTCCTAGTTCCTTGGTCATGTTTCATCAACGAGCATGGCTTGATCTGTCCATCGATAGGTATTTGCCAGGACAAGGAAAGTGGAAATAAGTAGCATGCTTTTACGAAAAGTCCTACAGACACGGCACAGAGTTCAGATTAATATTGAGTGGATACTACGGCATTTTGATGGTATTGAGGAACCTCGGTGGCAGGCAAAGCTATTTGCCTAGCCACCAAGCATAGTAGAATCCATCAAATTCATGTGACTTTTAGCTTGTAAGAATGTTCAAACTTCGTGATTTCGAAGACAACAGTTGAATAACTTTTTTGAGCAAAATGGAAACGAGAAGCAAAATCTGGGAGGTTCAAAGCACAAAAAAATCTGAAAGAATTCTCTACAGGAAATCTCAGCAAGCACAAGAAAAAGGCTCCAGAGAAATCTGAATGCAATCTTCCAAAGGAAAATCTGAAAAGCCATCTCCAAAAGGAAAATCTGAATGCAATCTTCAAAAGGAAAATCTCAATCTAAGTCTTTTGTTCACTCTCCTATTTATACGTTTTTTTGTACCTTCTATTGTTTGTATGATCTTAGATCTTGATAAGCCCCCCACGCTCCTTTGTTTCAAGGTAACATTTTCTAAAAATAACTTTTACTTTTTTATTCTAAATTTTTTTCTTTAAAGTTTGAGTTTTTATTAATTAAAAAAAGAAAGAGAAGGCCATCTTTAATTTGCCTTGAATGGGCTAATTAATTACAAACATACATTCTTTTAGAAAATATTGGCAGGCTTATCTCAAAATAACAATCATACTCCATATTTTAACAAGATTTTAAAAAGAAAAATATATTATTTCTTTTAATAAAATAAGCATTTTATTTCAGCAGAATTTTGCATTAACTCATATATACGCTTGACGTATATATATGTTTGACTAATAGGTTTTACAAGCAATTTTTATTAACAGAAATCTAATCTTAGAATGGAATTTATTTAAAACAAAATATTTAAATGCAAATACAAATTTAATAAACATAATTAATTTTAGCTTTAATGCAAAACCCTGCTGATATTGGACTATAAACTTAATTCAGGCCTACAATACTAATTAAGTTTATAGGAGGCTGTGAAGCATGGATCGTACTTCAGATCCATTGCTTCAATATTAAAACAGGAAAAACTCTCCATACAGTAGTGCCACTCAGTGGAAGCCAGAACATATGAAATGATGATCATGTGATGTTTATTAAAATTTAGACATGTCAAATCTAAAGTTAGTTTAGTCATATCAAATCTAAAGTTAAATAAACAAATACAAATATACAACTGATAACTAACTGTAATTAAATAAACAAATACAAATATACAATTGATAACTAAATGAAATTGTAAAACTTTATATAATTGAATAGAAGTTTATAGTGATTTCCAAAGTTTTGTTCAAATCTCATCTGACAAATTATCTCTATTAATTTTCTTAGTGTTAGTATCTATGGCGAATGATGTCTTCTGAGTAACCACACATCAACGTATTTTGAAGGATTGAAAAGTGTCAAAGATGGTCCGATGAGTTTGATGAACAAAAGTGCCGAAAGTATTTTGATCTTCAAGGATATCTTATTGGGGTAATAATTAGATTCATTTACGAAAACCTGCGTTCACAATCACTTGAAGAAATGGGAATAAAATTCAGACTATATATCAAATGCAATTATTTCTTTTTCATTTAGTTGTAGTATGATTGTCATGTTTCGAATTTCCATTTCTCCCAATATCAACTGAATATCAATATCGTCAGGCCAATATTTTTTGGTTAAGTATGCGAGCCCAAAGTGCAAACTACATCTTTGCTATCTAACATCCTTTTTTCAATTGACTCTTTTAACATGGTAATAAAATGTTTTTGAATCAATAGGAGGATCATTTTTTGAAACTTTTGTGTGAAGTGAAATTTCACAAAATCACAGGTTGTACAGCAGCTACAGCACATTTATAAAAGAGTCCAAAATTCTATTTTTTCTTTTTTCAAAAATTTGAACTAGTGCATTTATTTTTTGATTTGCAAGGTAAAGATTTACTTTGCGATCTTGTAGTTTCAAACTTGGTGATAATTCTTAGAGAGTATCGCACATCAGAGCTAGATCCAATAAAAAGGTTGTAGTAAGCCAATGTAAGTACATTTATCATTTTTATCTCTTGTAGGATCATTCATTGCTTCTTCAAAATGACACACAAGAGATTCAAAATTATTCTACTTAGCCACAACTGAACAAAAACCAACTATCACCCATCTAGTGCTTAAAACTATTCCAATTTTTAGTAGATCAACTTCTAGTGATTCTGCACATTTATGTAACTATTAATTTTCAGCGACACATAGTATAAAACAGAAAGTTTATCAATAAATAATCTGAATCTATTGATTCCTGAAATTTTTTTTACCACATTACTTACTTATAGTTCTAATCTATGGTTAGCACAATGCCAAACTATAATGGAAGGAAATTTTTTGTGTCAGCAATTTATTCATGCCATTTTTACATCCTAACATCACAGCAGTGCCATTGCATGCTGATGAAATTAAATATTTTTTTAATATCTTCTGTCATCCCATAAAATTCAAGACATTGGAGTAAGGAGTCAAATATTCCTTTTGCTGTTACAGTTTCAAGTTTGATCAAGTCTAAAAATAAATTAATCGGTGAATTCATTTCAACATCTTTGATATAGCATCGAACAAACACAATAAGGGTGGGTTTTTATCAATGAAATTATATTTTTTGATTGAAAAATTTCTTTAAATACATTTTTTTCTCATTTCATCATTTATATGATTCACTATATTAATGCACACATTTGTTGAATGATGAATATGACCCATTTCAATTCCAGTCAATTCTTGCAGATCCGTTTCACTTTTAAAAGTAGGGAATGATTGTTTTTCCTTTGCTACTTTATATGCAGTTTGAAAAATTTTTGCTAATATTATTTACTTTTCCACGAGATAATGATTTTAAAAAAATATTTTCAATCTTTTTTTTTTTTCGGTTTCAAAAATAATTTTTAACGCTGTTTTGTATGCAGCAAATTCTTTGCGATTGAAAATTGTTTTTTGAAGTGAGCTCAATTATAACTTTCTATCTTTCCCAGAATAGGTGATTTTATTATTGGCTCATTCTTTGGAAATTTTCATTCCCATCGTCGCTTCAGTTTCAAGAGCTCTAACATTTCTGCAATGTGTGCAGCCAAGTTTCATTTTGCGTATGTTCAACAATTCATTTTTGAGCAAAAATCATTTTTTTTGATTCAGAGACCTTCAATCCAACCATTCATTTTAATTCAGTGTTACACCTCAAGATTCGCTTGAGGTGATTTAGGAATATTTACTTGCACCAATATTTCCATATTTTCTGTTGTTGTTTTGAACTTTTTATTGGTTGGACCAACGATCGAGAAGTAACTGGAATTGTTTTCATTTTTAAACTTGGGGTAAACTTTTACACTCAAAAATAAATAAAATAAAAATAACGACATCAAATTTACATAAAAATAAAGAAATTAAATATTCCACACAATGTCAATCGCTATGCAGGTGCATTCAATGACAAATATCAGATGCTACTGGTTACACATGCATCGTGGGATATGGCCAAGTCCACTTCTCACTACATCAGAGCACCAATTTCAAATCCATCCATATTTCATCTGATTCATAAAACACCATATTTTTTTTATTTGTTTGAATTACATAAATATGGATCGTAATTATGTACATGCAAAACCGTTTCTTCTAATTACATCTAAAACATTAAAAATACACTAAAAAAACTGCCAAATGCTGTTCCACCACATTACATGATAAAAAAAAGCCCTGAATGTATCAGATATTAACACATATTTACATAACTTCCTAACACCATCAATTCAAAATTTTTTATTTTAGTTTTTTTTTTTGTATTTGTGGATTTTTGAATTTCAAGAATAGATATTTTACTCATTATTATAAATTCAAGCTTTACTAAAAGCAAAAATAATCATTAATTTTACTATCTATAATTTTGTTTATATATAAATACTTTCTGCATAATGTATACATTTATTTTATTAATAATTTAAAATTTTAAAATATATTCACAAACAATTTTGTAGGAATCATTAAAATAATAAATCAAAACAATAATTTACTTTTAATGAATAATTTATCTTTGTTTTTAATTAATATCTTATTTAAAATGGAAGTGGCTTTTCCTTTTTAAAGTTTAATTATAGCATTAATTACAAATGAAATAGTTATTGGATTATAGAAAAAAAAAAAGATGCAGTTTACTGGTTTTAATTTTATTGATTTATAGGCATAATTGATTATTGAACTTTTTTTTCCTTTAATTTTGTTTGTAAATGTGTTTTTGTAAACCTAATTTATTTATTATAAAAGATTAAATTTTTTCCTCTATAAAATTTGACTTGAAAACCTTGTTGCAGTTGAATGATGAAATCCCAGCTGCTTCATTTAAATATATTTTATCATCAGAAAAAAAAAAAGTCAGGTTGTGTTTAAAGCAATTCTCTCAAATGTCTCAAAATATTTAAATAATAAACTTATTGTTGAAGCTAACCTAAAAACTTTTCTAGTATTTAAAATTAAATAATATATATATTAATCTAAAATTAAAAGTGTTGGCCTGTGTAATTTAAAAATTATTTTAATTAAGTTAGATTTAATATAAATAAAATAAAAATTTTGTTAAAAAAGATTTAATTAGCATAAAACATTTTTTAAATAAGCAAAAAAAAAAAAAGGGGGGGGAGGGTTAAATAATAAAAACAGTATAGTTATCTGTCAAAACAATTCTCATGCACCAAACTAAGACTATCTTCCCAAGTCTTTCTATCCTGTGCTAAATTTTTTAATATTCATAATTGCTTTCAATCTCAAGATTATTGTATTAACTTCTTTCCTCTTTTATCTCTTTTTCTTTTATTCTTCACAGTCCCAACATTTTATGTGTATATATTTCTCTTCATAATTTTATTTTTCCAACTTATTCCTTTTATCTTTCTTCAAATTCATATTTCCAAAGCTTCCAATATTTCTTAATTATCTAGTTTATTCTATATAAAACATCCCAAACAAATCTCTTTTTTTAAATATATTATTTGAATGGACTACAAAATTATCTCCCCAATAATCTTTCACCTTTATTAAAATTTTATTTAGCTATTCCAATTTTTACTTTAATTTTTTTTTTTTTGCTCCACAACTTTTCTGTTCAATATTTATTTTAAATGTTTTCATTTTTTTTACTTACTTTTACGGGTTTAGTTTATTTACATAAGATCTTAAGTTTATTCTCGCTATCTACAAGGTACTATCGTCATCATATCTGACACAATGTTAATTCTGTTTTTTGTTTACCTAATACTTAATCAATAATTTACTAAAATGCATATTAAATAAACATGAGATGAACATCACTCCTATCTTATATATATTGTTTTTCATTTAAATAAGAATGTCATTAAATCTAACAAGTATTTTCTAATACATTTTTTATTAAAATGACATTCCAAACTATTTTTATTTTTCAAGGTCACTATAACAAATCTTAGCCTTTTTACTTCTTTTAATATGTCTCTCAACTATAGTATTCAAATACTGAAGTTTTATATTTAGTTAGTTTTTTTTCCTAAATTCAAATTGCTCAAGTGATTTAAATAAGTATTCTATTCATAACATTTAATGACATTTTATTTGCATGTGAGATTAAGATAATAGTTTTAAAATCTTCACATTTTATAGCATTAAGCTTTTTACCTACTAGAATCATAATATAATGGGTATTTACACAAGTTATATGTTATAATTCAAATATTAATTAACTTCCTCAAATCTTTACAAAATTTGTAATAATTCAATTGGAATCTTATTGATTTTTTTGTAGTTTGACTTTTTTTAATCTCATTTAAAGTTTTTATAACTTATTTTGTTTAAATATTGCATAACTTATTTCAGTATTATTTTTATTTCATGTAAATGGATTGTTATTTGTGTTATATAAATCATATAAATGTTTCTTCCACCATTTCAATGCAATCACTATTTTTATTAGTGTCTTATTAATGTGATTAACAATGTCACATAACTTTCTCATAAATTTATTCATATATTTCTAATAGTAGTTATCTTCATCCTACTCTGAACCATCTACTAAGCTTAAGTAATCAATAAATATCAGATAATGTAATACTATAAAATTTCTATCTGCAGAACAGTTTCTGGCTTTTATATTTGTCAATGAAAACTAGGATCTAAAGCTGGAACTAATGCACTTATGCATCCAATAATCACATTTTATTCCTTTCTACTTTACCCCATGCCATCCATGAGGTTTCTTTGTTTTATTTTCAGTTCACGCACAATCTGTCCAGTAATGAAGGCAGTAATCACAGTTTATTCCCGATCTTTTCTGCTTTGCGGCCAATTTATATCTTCTTCGATGTATTCTATAATGCATTGCCTTTTTTCTTGTCAGCTCAACAACAACTCTACTATATTTTTTTCTATCATTACTAATCCAAGTTTCCTTTCTCCTTATCTCTGGTATTTCTTTGTATTCAAAAAATATATTTTTACAAAAATGCCAACAAAAGAAAAAACACTTAGCAACCTTGATTTTTAATTATCTTATCTTTTTTTTTTACTCTTGGAACTTTTTAATTGCACTCTTTTCGTTTACTTTAACTAGACAAAAGAAATCGAAAAGAATTCAATCCTTAATGGACATTCCACATTCATTAATTTTAAAAACTATTTCCACAAAATCTGAATATTTACAATACATCAATTCATTTAATTAAAAAAAAAAGAGAGATAAGTGTGGTTAGATCTGTTTCTAGAACAATAAGAAATATGTTTTGCTAATTAATTCGAATAACAACTGTAAAAGAAATTTTTTTCTTTTACATGCTTTAAAATCTTTTATTTTTACTTCTTTTTCTTTCTCTTCTAAAAAACAACATTCACCTATATACATGTATCCCAATTAAAATATTAACCCATATCTATCATTCCAGCAAATACATGTGCACTTGTCCGTGTGACTTTTCCAATAATAATTATAAAATAAATAATAATAACAAATTTTTTTTTATCTAAAATCTACCCTTTCTCTCCTTTGTAACAGGATTTGAACTCAGTTCCTGTTACAGGGGCAATCTGTACAAAAAAATAATTGGCTTGCTTAATTTCAGGAACTGAGACCCTGGGTGATTTCTTAGCACTCGCTCTCAAAAATTTACAGAATGCACACTGCTGCCCTCATTTTAAATATTCCCCCTTTTATCTGTTTGGTTTCTTTTGTTTTCTATAGTAAATCTAAATTGTAAGATTAGGGTGGAATTTAATTAATCGGCACAATTATAACTTAGTAATTAAATTGTTATTTTCCTAATTAAATTCTTTTTGTTATCTGATTATTTAGTTAGTTTTGTTTAATTGCATTTTAAGCTGGATTTCTGTTAATCAGATAACAACTAATTTTAACATACTTTATGCATTTAATTTTAATCAATATATATTTTACAATACCCCCCCCCCTTCTTCAGAAAAACCCTTGTTGCAATCCCTTGGTGCTTTGTTTTTTTCTTTTCCCAACTTGGAGAAACACTTGATTTTTCCAATTAATCGATGTAACCTTGAAATTTGTGTAAACTCTTCTTCTCGCCGCATTGAGTGCTTTTTTTTCCCCACTTGTAGAAACTCTGGGGGGTTTTTTTGTTCTTCAGTTTTTGTGTCTGGCAGCTCACTGTCTAAAGATTGCCGTTCTTCTAAAAAATATTTGAAAATGTCTTTTATTTTCACTTTTGGCCATGTTTTCTTGTAGCTCCATTTCATACTGCTGCCAATTCTCTATCTGTTCAGGTAATTCTTTTACTTTTTCCTTCCATTCTTCAGCTTCTTTAAGCAGCTGATTATTATTCTGCAGTAAATACTGGATTTCTTGCAGTTTCTGTTCCAGCTCATTATATAATTTACCATTTCTGTATTCTATCTCTTCTGATTTCTTTTCTAATAATTTCACCATTGATTCCAATTCTTGCAGTTTGGTCTGTAATTTAGTGATCTGTATTTGTTCTTGCGGAATGGTCCTATTTTTCACAGTGATGGTTTGCCCCTTAGTTGATATAAAGTTAATGCTATACGTTCTACCATTTGTGTCGACTATTCCTTTCTGGTGATCCTCTACATATAAGTGCAGGGTGGCTTTCTATTTACAGATATGACATTGTTCATATTTAAATCTACAGTCTTTTTTAAAGTGCCCTAGTTTTTCACAGCAAACAGATTTAATTTTGTCATTTCTTTGAGATTCACATTTGAACAAACTTATCTCTGATTTGTCGGTTTTAAAACTTGCTCATTTCTTTTTTTCAATTGATATAAAAGCCTGTGCTTGCTCTAATATTAGCTCATAAACTATTCATTTCTTTATAATACTTTTGTAAGTTAGAACTGTTTCTATTAATAGCTGTTGTCTAAACCTGTCGTTAGACATTCCCCATAGTAGCTGATCTAATAATATTTCTTCTACGATATCACCATAACCACAATCTTTCGCTAACTCCTTCTTAAGTGCTAAATTATATTGTTTGATTGTTTCACTGTTTAGTTGTTTCCGATTTCTTAGCTGTAGGTGGGCTATGTGGTGGGATGGGCAAGGGCTAAAAAATTAGTTTATTTTTTGGGTTAATTCCTTGAATGGTACATTCTCATCTACAGGATTTTGATATAATTTATTGGCAATATTAATATTTATTTCCCCAGAAAAACATAGGAGGGCAGCTTCTTTGCACATATTGTCTTCAATCCCATTTAGAATTAAGAAATTCTCAACTTGCGATAGATATATTGGCCAATTAACATTATTGTGCATGTTAAACTCTCCAATGGAGTTTTGTCTGAAATCTGACATTTTATAATTAATCGCTAATTTTCACTATGGTTTTAGGTTCAACTAATTTGACTGCACCAGGTTGCTGTGTATTGGCTCGTTAACTACAGCGTGGATATAGTGAGAGACAACAATCAGTAACACAGGTTAATTTAAGCATGATTTATTGAGTTTGTATGCATATAAAGTTCTCAACTGTTCCAGGTTAAACACAGATGAGATATAGACATATATATTTAGATTATTTCCAGTCCACGCCCGGCTGTGTTAGTAAGACAAAATATATGTACACAGATAAGGTATAATAAGTGACTGTAATTCTGAATACATAGCTTCTCTATCCTAAATCACTCATCAATCAATAGAAGGTATGAACGATTACCATTGCAATTTAAGTGGCTTCAAACCCCTTGGTGACCCTTGAGGCATTTCAGTTAATAGAAAGATCGGGGTGATCTGTACAAAAAGAATCTTATCGGGCTGCTTAATCTCCAGGAGCCGAGACTTTGGATGATTCATAATTCCCACGCTGTTTTTTCATAGCACTCTCTCTCAAAGATCTACAGAGTGCCCACTGTGCCTTCCTTTCAAATATCCCCCCTTTTATCTGTTTGGTTTTTTTGTTTTCTAGAGTAAATTTAAATTGTAAGATTAGAATGGAATTTAATTAATCGGTGCAATCATAACTTAGTAATTAAATTGGTATTTTGCTAATTAAATTCTTTTCATTATTTGATTATTTAGTTCATTTAATTGCAATTTAAGCTGGATTCCTGTTAATCAGATAACAATTTTAACTTACTTTATGCATTTAATTTTAATAAATACATATTTTACAACCATTGAATCTATGGTATTGATAAATCTTATTCTTTTGATGTCCTACTTTTTTTTATCATTCTGTTTGCTACAAACTATCTATATATTTTTGAGATAAAAAAAAATTATAGTATTTTTTGCAATATATTTTAGAGTCTAAAGCATTATTATTTTAACATTTGATTTTTAAAAAGGTGGCTCTGCATTAAAAATATATTTAAGAGTTTAATTAATAAGTACATTTGAAATTTTAGGTGCATGTAAAAAATTATTAGTGCATAAAACAATTTCATTATGATTAAGATTAATTTATATTATTATAAAAATATATCTATATATAGAGCTTTTATTTATGAAGAATTATGTTTTTATCAGTAATCTGTTGAAAAACACATAAATTTCAATACTTAAAGCAATCTTTGGTAGATTAAATAATTTAAATTTATTAAAAAAAGTGATTTCAAATATTCATGATCTTTAGTTTGCAAATTATTAGAAATTTCAAATACAATGATTATTAAGACAATTTATGTATCTTTTAGAAAGATATTCATAACTATTTTATGATTTTGGATTACTTACTTATAAAATAATTGATTTATTGTATTAGTTCCTATTATAAATAGAAACTGTAATTCAGAAAAAAGTGCACCATATGAAAGAATAGATTGTGTTATTGCCTTGCTTTTATCATTAGTTGTAAGTTTATCAATATAAGTGTGATCAGTCATTGGATTCCATATAGCATTGCCAAAATTATGCCAGACTAATTTTGATTTTTGGTCTTCATCAGTTTGCTGTATTATTATTACTCAATGATTTGAAATTTAAACATCATAAGTTTTTGAACTTTAGCAAAACTACATAGAGCTATCATTAAATCAATGACTATACATATCAGTGATCTCACTTATGAGAAAGATATATTATTGACTTTTCTGACAATGCAGATTAAATATGAGGCAGAAAGTTTTGCCTTACTATGTTTTAATGTTTACCATTCTTTTGTCAAATAATTCCTTTTCATATTTTAGCACAAAGATTTATCACTTACATTTCATTGAGAAATTAATAAATTTTTACTCGGCTTAGTTACGTTTAAGCAAATTTATTCACAAATATTGATAAAAACATTGATACTTTCAGGAAAAGTATGTCAAATATATTGTTATTATTTTCAGTTAATAATTAACTAATAATCATTGAAATAATTGTATAATAAGTTATAGCAAATATATTTTTGTATATTTTTTCACAATTAATTATAGCTTTATTATTTTTTACTATAAGCATAATTTTTTTTTTCTACTAATAATATGTTTATTTAACAGACCTCACTTTGATTTGCTGAAGAAGAATGAAAAATTATTAAGAGAATTAAAAAATCTTGATAATCAAAACTGGTAAATATTTACATTACTTATTTAACATTAATTTTAAATACTTTCTAAAATTTTATACTGTAGTGATTTGTTTTGATAAAAAAAAATATTAGCAGCATTTGCATGATATATTATAAAATTAATAATTACTGAGATTATTTTCTTATATAATATATCACACAAATAAATATTTAAAACTGACTTTAAATATCTTATTACTCAAGTAAAGGCTTTCCTACATCTCTTGTCTACAGAAGAAATAGTAAAGATATTAGTTAGCAGGTTTGACAATTGCTGAATGTTGAGAATTTGGGTGCTTTTATATTCACAGTTTATTCTAGCAAAGAATAGCTAGATATCTATTTACAAACCATTGTTGAATTATGGATGAGGTACTTCTAAAAAAAAAAATCCTTAGCTTAAATGATACTTAAAAAATGTCCAGTTTTTGACTGGTTGGGATTTAAACTTGGATTATGCCATAAAGATTTTTGTGTGTATATCCATTCAGAAAATTTCTACTGTAGATATAAAAGACCATTGATCTACAGAGTCCTCTATAGGATATTTTTTGTATATTATTAAACATGTATATGATTTTTTTGAGGAGAAATATATTTTATAGTTATTTACAATTATAATTTTTAAAAAAAAAAATCAAAATCTTATTAATATTAATAACATTAACGTTCATTGTGAATATTCAATTTTTTATCATTTGTGTCTTTTTATACAATTGTATTGTTTATTTAATAAATTATCCATCATATGTATAAAATGTATCTTTTTGATTTTTTTGTCTTTTGAACATGCAAAGTAACTTTATTTTTACAAAGTAAAAGCATTGTCAAAAAAACTTTTTTTTTTTTTTACAAATTACTGAATATTCTACAAACACAAATTTAAATCTATTTAGAGAATACTGTAATTTTTTATATAGTAGTTAAATATTTATGAATTCTCTTTTTTAATGCGCATTTACATTCACTTGTATAACTTGATCTACATGTGTACACTATTTTAAATATAACATTACAGTTGGAGGTTTTATCAACAGAATCGATTAATTTTTAACCTACCAATATTTGATGCAACTTTAAATGTAATTTTAAGATAAGAAGAAACAACTGATGTTATCATCCACATAATACTGTAGTGGAATTCATTTTTTCTCTTCATTATTTTTATTTGTCCATCTATATGTAAACTTGTAAAATGAATTTAAAATATCAATGTGCTTTTTTAAAATCTAACTGTAAATTGTTACTTAGGATAGCAGTCCTGCTATAAGCTCATTGTAGTTTTTATATATTTATTAGCTGTACCTGTGGCTTTGCTCATGTTATTAGATTAAAAGAATGTAATGTAATTGATAATTAAAATATATTTAAATAATATTTACATGAAATGATAATACATGCGATATCAATAGCAGATAAAAATAACTATTGTACTACATTTTTATAAACAATGTTATAGATCATTTTTGACTGCTGTTGATAACTCATGTATTATTATTTCATGTAAATATTCAGTAATACATCATCTAATCATCCACACTGCTCGATGGCGCTGTTGCTAGTGAAAAACAAATAGATATTACGTTACCGGGCTGTCTTTATTTTGTTGATTTATGTTTTTAATTTTTGGATTTGTTTTTTTTTTTTTTGGTTTTATTTTTTTTAACGGTTTTATAAATATTTTGTAAAAATAAATAAATTGTTTTTTTTTTTTTTAAGAAACTTTTTTTTTTTTGAGAAACAAGGCTTTCTCAACATACCTCTCTAAGACCGGTCATCATATTCCTTATGGCGTTTTGACACATTTCCAACTCAGCTCCAATAATAAATTAGCCATACCGCTTGTGAAAAAGCGATTCGGCAGCCCTCAAACCACGTTCCATGACTGAATGGAACACCTTTGGCGACATTGACATGATTGACATTCCATTTTAGATGTTTGACAACGCTTTAATTCCATTAAACCATCACAAAGACAGTTTTTCTGGGTGGGTAAAATTTTTTTTTTGATTGAAGGAAGGCCACCACATCTGCTTCTGTAGCAGGTAAATCTAAACTTCAACGCTGAATGGTCGTTTGCCATTTAACTGTTTTGATCTCGAAAAAGTATTGGAAAGTGCGCGACTTGATCGTGAACTTTGCCGAATTGTGATTTACACTCCTCATTTAGTGGATTGTGATCTCTGAGAACGAAAGTAGGGGTGTTTGAGAATTCATTACAATTTTTACTAACTCACATAAATTACAATATATTTAACCAAAAAAAAAAAGAAATCCATTCAAATATACTTTTCATCATTACAGCTACAGAAACCTTCATGTCATATGCTGTATAATAGTTAAGAGTAATGTCTATAGTGTACCGGACATCACACAGCGGTTATGAGACATGAGACTCGAACTAGGACTGTTGAGAATGAATCCCCGAATAAGACATATGAATTATAATAATACATAATTATATAAAAACTTTTTATATTTAAAAACTAACCAAAATAAAGATTCTAACTCTGGATTGGATTTTTAATGTGTTTTAATATTAAATTAGCATGAACACAACATATATCTATATATAGCGATTTCACTTTAGATAGGTTTACATTTATTACATTAACACTGAATAATCTTTCATTATTGTTAAAAGGAGTTATACAATATATTACTTTAGGTCATGTGCCAAATTCATTTTGCCAAAATAAACTCTCTTTACACAAGAAATGAGAGATCGATGAATGATTTAAATTAGTACAAGCCATACGATCAAAGTTATAAACCACATTTGTTTATAGCAAAAATAAAAACATTTATTTTTATTTTTATGTTTTACATATATTTTCTTTTGATTATTATTAGAGAATGAAAAATATATGCGTATATGGGAATGGTTCAATAATTTTAAAAGGGTAGGCAACTTTAAACCAAGCGCACTACAGGAATCTATACAATACTTCTCTAAACATGATTCCCATTTCTCATACCGTTATTTCTTACTGGGATGAAACAAGCAAAACAATTTAATGAATAGATATTGTAACTACTAACATAGAAAGGTTAAACATATATATGTAGGAAAGTCCCAGCTAGTCAAAGAATAGTTTCATCATTGAACGTATTTTCATGAAGAAGATGTACATTCGCACGTATTGCGAAATGGTACAAAGGTTGAGGTAGGTTTGGTGATATGAGAGCTGGTGTACGATATCTTCCACAGAGCATCCAAAACCTTAGCCTCACGTTCCACAATGAGTATAATCCCTGATTACGAACGATTTCAAAAGGGAGGGAAAACTTCGATTCTCGAAGATTCCCGAATGACCAAGCATGTGAAATACTGAAGAAATGTTAAGCTATGCCGGCAGTACAATATATATATGAGAATAAAGATAGTGTTTAATATAATAACTTTAACGGTTTAATTCCCCTGCATAATGGTATGTATAATAGTGAATCAGGTTATGAATATCAAATGAGACATTTAATTAATTATTTATTTGATTAGCCAGCTATACTTTCCCATATACGCTTCAAACAAAATTAAAACTTCCAAATGTTTGGCCCATTTGCTGATGACAGTAATTAACACTTCATTCCTTATTGCAATCTTTCATGAACAAAAATAGAAAAAAATAAAAATAATTAAACAAGAGAGTTTTAGAATGATCAACCCTGCGAGTCTATTTTAACATAATATATATTCAATCTTACAGGGAGCGAATGATAAATAAATCCTTATCATTACAATTTACTTTGCTTTTGTTTCCTTTTTTTTTAAAAAAAAAAGAAACAACAATTATATATCAAACTCGTGAGGTTGAGCTAGACTGGCATATTACTAAAGAAAACTTTGAAAAGATATTATTAAACAGAATGCACAGACTTATGAGGCTAGAATAAAGTGAAATCGGAGTTAGTATTATAAGAAAATATATTATGTATATAGTGAGGTCTTACAAGCAAAGATTAAATGTAAATATAAAAAGACCAATTAGTATTTAAAGGTAAGTACCGACAACTTTACATCCCTATTGGACTGTTACCACAGCAGAAATGGTTCATTCTCTGAACTTCAGTTGCGGGGATCAGCCTGGTAGTCAACAGTCTTGGTCACTATGGCTCTTTCATCGGTGGCAGCATTCTTCCATGGCAGGAGTTTCGTAGCATCATACTAGAGGCAGCCTTGAGAGACACAGGGAAAGACAATTTGACAGTCTTGGTCACTATGGCTCTTTCATCGGTGGCAGCATTCTTCCATGGCAGGAGTTTCGTAGCATCATACTAGAGGCAGCCTTGAGAGGCACAGGGAAAGATAATTCAGCCCTACTCAACTGTCATTTTAAAACTAAGCACAAAAAAGAGTAAAGCAAAAAGTGTAAGACTAAAACTTAGACTGTTTCTTATCTCCAATCTACTCTATTTATACCAGATTACAGTCCATTTTTAATTAAAAGATATAAGAAGATAAGGTTCAAATCACTTTGATTAGCAAAACTTTTAATTCGTCTTTAAATTATAAAAATAAAAACTATGATAATATTTTGATTAAAGAAAATCAAGCTTTTAAACTATTTAATTAGTGAAGAAAACTTCACAATGGGTTGATTTGAACCTGCCATCTTGGTTATATCTTTTATTATTTTACAAGGTGAAATTAAATGCAAATAATTTTTATAAAAATGAAAATTACAAATTACGCGATTATAAATTTTCTTTAAAAAAATAAAATATAGAATCACAGATATTCGAAAATAACAATCAAAATTCAAAACATAAATATATACAGGAAAGTTTTTACATTTTTTAAATATATATAAGTTGCCACGTAGTAAGTGATGGCAATATTAATACATTAGATATAATTTCTGGGTTTGAACCCTTGTCGATGGTTAGTTTTTTTTATTTTTTTTAGGTAGGAAAACATGAAGCTCACTCTGACTACAGAGCGGTTGCTTCAAAAGAGAGTCACATACTTGTCACTAATAATGTTCACATGCTAGGGATGTTGGGGAAGGGTGCACTTCAACATCTTAGTGTTTGAACAGTTTCCTGTAAGATCTATGAGCAGCCTTGTACACAGCATATTTCTGTGCTTTAGCATAGAAACAGTGCCATCGAGTGATGTGGTTGATCAGACGATGTATTACCAAATATTCTTTAAATACATTTTAATTCTCAACTACATTACATTGTTTTATTTTACTAATAGAGCAAAATCAATTTGCAGTATTAGTAGAATAATAATAATGCACTTGATTACTAAATAAAAAATTTCCTCTCTAATTGTTTTCATTTCTCTAGCTGTATTCTTGCATTAGTAGAAAGTTTGATAATTAAAATATCTTTATGTTGTAATATTACATGAAATAATTATCAATAGCAGTATTGCAAAAAATATAACGTATTAAATGCAATAAACAATAACTTTAAAATAAATCATTTTATATTTCTCATGTAATAATTTTTAAAATGGCTACAAAATTTTAACATTATATGCAAGTATGAAATTAAATACATGATCCAAATAAAGTTTAAATAATTGAAAATATATTTATTCAATAAAATTTCAACTGGAGTACCAAAAACTAATATTTCTTCATTTCTCTAGTATTTATTTTAATATGCAGGCAACATCTTACTTTATCACGTGAGAATATACTTAAAGGGAAATGGTGAAAGCTTATCAAATTTAATATTTTTCATTCTGTATCTGAGGCATTTAAAATTTACTTTTTCATGTGTTAAATATATATTTTACTGACATTCTAAAAGTTTATCAATTTCATAGTAAAAGTTTATTAAAATCAGAAGTATTTCTGTTGCTGTACCTGTACAACTTTAAATTTTATTTTTACTCATGTTAAATTAAATATATATTTAAACTAAAATCTTAATGTTTATCAAATTTATTATTAATAGTTAATCAAAAACATACTCTGCATACTGCCTATATATGTTCAAAGCATTAAACAAGCTTTTCTTTTTATTAAAAACAAATAATTTATTAAACAAGAAAAAAATTGTTACAAGTGTTAAATTAAATTTACATGACTTTGAATTAAACTGTCTTTTGCTTCTGGTAGTAAATTATCATTATTCAAATGAGAAATTAAATATGTGATTACAAAATAAAATTTTACCTTGCTTTAGCAAGTACTATAGTTTTCGTTTTAAAAAGTTTTTCAACTTGATGTGATGTGATGCCCTCTTTTTGGTTTTTTATGACTTCATTCAAAAACAATTACTATATAGATTTTCCATGCATTTTTATTTTGCAAATTACAATTTTTTTTAAAGCAAAAATTTACATACTACTTAAATTCTACACACAAAAAGAAAGAAAATCATGCAAAATTCTTTAAGATTGGTGCAATATTTGTTGAATTATAAAGTCACTTTGACATTTCTATGATAATATAGATTTATTGGTACATTGAAAATTGTAAAGTTAAGTCCAGTGTTTTGTTTTATAAATATACACACACACATATATATATATATTGGAGGCAATTTCATTCCAGTGTATATAGGTAGAAGATTCTGTCTTGAAATAGACTGCTGCAGGACAAAGATATCTCCAGAAGCCTCTCATGGGGAAATAGTTAAAGAGAAAATTTTACTCAGTTGTTGAATAATGAAGCTTCTTTACTGACCAATATTAGATGATTAGTTGATTTGAATATGGACTATTTATCTGAAGAAAAATCATGGGCATGGCAGGTGGATGTGCTACATCTATACGACAAGACTCATCTCTCTCTATATATAATATTAAAGTATTATGGAAGTATTTCTAACAGTTATTCGTCAGCACTTTCTGTAAAAGACTTTCAGTTAATATGTTAAAAATAAGCCTCTTGGAACACTTTCTTTTTATTTTTTTAGAAATGTTAAAGCTTTCAACACAATAATATTGACTTACAAATTCGTTAAATATTTATATGCAATCTAAATTTTAAGATTTTTTTATTTTCAAGTGTGAAGATTTAACTATACACATCCATTGAATGTATAGATTTTTTAACAATATAAATCATATTTGATCTTTTATAAGATCGTTTTAGCACTTTTTTTAATATACCATTTTAGTTAATCATGCTTAAATTTCAAAAAGAGTAAGTAATATTATGGAATAATGTAAAGTTTTATTTAAATTTTTATTAAATTATATATTAATTGTAGACTTTTATTACAAGTATAATAGTAAAGATTTGAATTCAAACTTTCAAGCTCCCTACAGTTATTCACTCCATCTTATATAACTGATACACCTGACAACATACATGTGAAAAAAATAAATGATCTCCATTATACATATTTCATGCTAAACCATCACTCATCAGTTGGTCCAGATCATCATTTCTCACACATACACATATATAATCAGTGCTCAATTTATATTAAGATAGTAAATCTTCAAATTTTAATGGACAGGCTTCCCCATCTTCTAATTCTTCAGCCATCCATATCATTGAAAATCTGGTGGTGGAACGCTCAAAGCCCTTGTTGATGCCAATATTATTGTTATGCCCATGTTGACTTTAAGTCATCCTGACCCCTCATGTATATAATCTTAATATGTCTATTTAAATACTCAGAAGAGAGCTCTAATCTGTCCATCCCTTTTCTATGTACATTTAAATAAACATATTAAGGTCCTATCCATGAGTGGACAAGAGACTTAAAAGTCAATATGGGCATGACAATATTTGCACAACAAGAACTTTGAGCATTTCAATCATCAGATTTTCAATGATATGGATGGCTGAAGAGTTGGAGGGTGAAAATTGAGGTCTGCCCATTAAAGTTTGAAGATTTGCTATCTTAATATAAATTGATCATTGATTATATATATGTCTGGGAGATGATGATCTGAACCAACTGATGAGTGCTGGTTCAGCACAAAATACATATATTGGAGATCATTTATCTTTTTCACATGTATGTGGACATGTGCACCAGTTATATAAAATTGAGGTGATAGCTGTAGGGAGCTTGAAATCTGAGTTCAAATCCTTTCTCATTGCATTAAGTTTAGTGTAGACAGTATACTTGTATTTAAATATTACAAGTATAATAATAAAAAAATCTGCACATATAATATTAGTCAGCCAATATAATATTTGCATTTTTAATTTCAGCAGGGAAACTCATAAAATTGCTGTGATTTATGTGGCAGAAGGCCAGGAAGATAAAAACTCTGTTCTACTTAATGCAGGTGGAAGTAAAGCATATGAAGAATTTTTGGCAGGACTTGCTTGGGAAGTAAGAGAATACTTAACATTAAATTAAAGCTAAAAACAATTATTTATATATAATCTCAAATTATTTATTATATTTAAAAAAAGTTTATGTTCCAAAATAATATAACATATAACTAATTAGAGGAAAATTCTTTGGTAATTCTTTCCCCTTCACTCTCCATTTTTTTTTTTAATAAAAAAAAAAAAAGCAAAATTAATTTTATGCGTATTAATAATTTGGAAATTATAATATGATAGTGGTAAAGTAGTGAGCAGATGCTAGATAATAAGAGTTGCTTATTGTTCTATTCTCTTTTGAAGGAAAAAAAACCCTCACCATTGAAATGAAAACTGTTGTGCTATAATAATGATAACTTGGCTATTAATATAGCATTTAATTAACTATCCAAAAGAAGGAAAACTATAAAACCAAAAGTGTGGAACAATTCTTTTATTATGAGATTAAGGCTACTGAAATGGTTCATTACTGTAAGAGAATTCCACTGTAATACAGACATTAAATTATCTGCCCCCCCCCCCACCCACTTCAATTTGCAAATGTATTTAATGTTTAGAGCTGTTTCATAAATTTTAAAGAGCTGCTCTATTTATTCTTGCATTACATACTTTCAAAAATATATTTTGTGAATTATTTGAGACAGTTAACTAATTTTATAAGATTGAGCTATCGAGCACTTGCAAAATGATAAATATTAGTTTTTCTGGATTTTTTTTTTTTTTTTAATTTCATCTAATGATAAACCCAAGCTAGGAATTTGAAATTTTCTATTCATCACTTTATAAAAAAAGATTAAAAACTTAAAAATAATATATTATAATAGATCTTTTATTTAATTTTTTTTTTCATTTTTAGTCCAGTTGAAATAATGATTTTAAAAATATGTTTGTAGTTTCTGAATGTGCAAAATGCTTTTATTAGAGATTAAATAATTAATAATAAAATTAAAAGTACAAAAAATTCTTATCACTTGATCTATATTTGCCATCATCACTTTTTAAATATTTAATTTATTAGTTAATTAAAAATAATTATAAGCTACATAATGATAAACCGTTAATAATCCACTGCAGGGTGAAAATTTCTCCAGTATTTCTTCATAGACGAGCAATCAGGTAAAATAATTCGTTTTCATTTGCTATTTGGTAAGAAGTTTTGATTTGCTTCCTAGCTAAGATTAGATGGATTGACTGTAGACCAACTACCTGAAAAAAAAAAAAGTTATGTTTTTTTTTGGTAAATTCTCTACCTAAAAAACCTTCAAGTTTGATTTAGATTCAAATTCTAGATAGGGCTCATGAAATAATTATTAGCCCATGATGAATAAGCTAAATTGATTTTGATAAGATTTTTTTTTTTTAAACTCTATGAAAATAGTATTAAGCATGTTGACTATTTATTTAACCATAGTTATAAAAATGCAATTTTCATGCATAATGTAATAATTAATTTAAAGTTTATGAAAGAAACCTAATGCTTCATGAAACAATATACTATTTGGTTAATGTGCAACTTTTACTTTTTATAAAGAAAATTTTCAACCAGCTTATTATTGTCATTAGACACTAGTTTATGAAGCTATTATTAATTTAATTATTTCACTAGAATAACCAGGTATAGGCAAATTGAATTTATTACACAAGGACACATTAAAAGACCAAAGAAAATGCTTGATATAAAATTAATATATTCTGTGATATTTATTTCAAAGTGTTCTTCTATTTTGTAGGTTTTATCATTTTACTGCATTCAAAGGAATGAGTTGATTGGAAATTAATAATCTTTTTTAAATAATTAAATATTAAAAAATATTACAACTACCGGATAATATTTACATATGAAATAATTGCCATGGTAAATTTTAAAATTTTTCTTTAAAAAAAGTAGTTAATTTTTTTTTTGAGTGTTCATATTGAAATAAGGAGTAGTTTTTTAATAAAAATTTATTTTAAAAATATAGTAAACTAAATGCTGCATATGGTTTTTCAAATAGGTTTTTTGCAATATTTTTATTGGAAGAGTCTTGTAATGAAGTACATCGGTCATGCCTTTAATCTGAGTTTGGATCTGGATGGATCTCGGACATTTTTTTTTTTTTAGATAGATGAGAATTTTTAAGCAATTTATAGGAATCAACTTATAACCAAGTCAATTAATCATTTAATAATTGTCATTAAAGAGTGTCTTATTACTTTTGCCTGGAGGATAAAGATACCAGTGTAATCTGTACAGAAAAGTGTCATTGTTCTGATCATAAAACAATATTATGATTGTAATAGGGATTGTTGTATTTTTGTAGGTATTGATTATATGGGTTAAAAGATATTAAAGGATAAATGTATAATGATTTACATATATATAATACATAGTCCATTAGTAATAATGTTTATTATCAAAATAAATGAATAATCCTTATTGTAAGTGTTTATAGCCTTTTCAAATTAAATGCATTTTCAGAGTGATGCACCATAATCATGACTTTTAGTTGCCATCTGTTAATTAGAACATTTTAATTATTTATAGAGGCTGCTTCATTAGAATCAAATTTAAATGTTTCAAAGAATATTTAACAGGATAGTGTTCAATCTTCTAATTGATGTCATTTTCATTGTTAGATATGAACCATATCCCATATCTTCCTTTTTCAAAATACAATTTATCCAAATCTTTTTTATGGTAAACTAGCTCTGAAGAAGACTGCAGGACAGTCGAAATGTAAGGTATATGTATATGTATACAATGAAGGATTTTGCTAAAAAGTGTTCAAAGTGGTTTTGATAAATTGTTTTTATAAGATATTACAACAAAATAAAGGAAAGGGTGATTTTGGTAAAATTTCCTTTTTCATTTGGCATATTTAGAACAAACCAACTTAAAATTTTCTGGATTAAATAAACAACTATATTTATTGAATAAAGACTATGTTTATTGTTTATTTTTGTGGTCCATAAAACTAACATATGCTCAGAATTTTTCTTAGCCATGTTACTTGACTATTCATGCTGCTTAACTCCTGTAGCTTAGCCTGATACATACGCATTGTGGGTATTTAGAAAATATTTTATATATCACAATTATCTTAAAATAAATATATTTTTATGCCTTTATTAATTACAAATTAATTTTTTAATTACAAATATTTCTTCATGTTCAATGTATTGTAATAAAGAGTAATTGTACAAAATTATTAAACTTTTTATAAATATGATTATCAATTATTGCATTAACAATCATTTGTAAATGAATTTGGCCAACCTAATTTAAGTAAAAGAAATTTGCTATAGTAAAAAGTAGTTAAATGATAATTTTTTTACTTGGTTAAATTGACCTTTCAGAATATTGTTGCTATCTTTTATTTTCATTTTATGCTTTTAATTTAATGAAGGTCATCATTATTTTCACCCATTATCATTACACTGCAGAATAAAAATCTTTACAAGTTTAATTCTGTTTCTATGATATCTTGCCTCTCTTTTCCATATCATCCTAGTACATTTCCTTATTTCATCCATCCATCTATCTCACATGTGATCTCTTTCTAGGTCTTTTACAATCTCTTGGAATCCAATTTAAGATTTTAACTGTCCCCTATTATCATCTCTTCTAGCAATATGTCCAGCCCAATTAGACTTCACTTTCTTAATTTTTTCAATGACATCAGAAATATTTATTTGTTCTCTCAACAATATATTTTATTTTCAATCTGTTCTTGTTACTCATCATATACATCTCTCCATATTTAATTGCATGGTCTGAATTCTCTGTATTGCTCTTCTGCTAAGTGTCCAAGTTTTAGATCCATAAGTAAGAACTGATAAACTATATTTATAAAAAAATCTTTCTTTTCAATACTTAGGCATATATTCTTTTAATATTAAATTATTTTTACCAAAAGCACTCTACCAAAGTTTAATTCTTATGATTAATTTTCACTGTTATGTTTACCATCTATAGTAATAATCTGACCAAGATATTTGTAATAGTTAACTTCTTCTAACTCATCATTATTAATCTTTATTTTCTTCTTTTGATAAAATCCATTGAATATTACTTTAATCTGATTTAATATTTACTTCTAGTCCCAGTTTCTTACTTTCGTTTGATAACTTTTGCAACATTTCTCAAAGTTCTGAAGCATTATTTGCAAAAACAGTTACATCATCTGCAAAATTTAGGTGATTTAAATAATCACCATTTACTTTTACACTCTTAACTCTCCATTTTAATACACAGAATACTTCTTGGAAAAACTGCCATAAAAAGTTTTGGAGATGTGGAGTCACTTTGACATACATTTTTCTCATTGCTAATCTTCCTAGTATAATATGAAATTTAATCATTGCTGTTCCATTTTTATAAATATTATTCAGAATATGACAATATCTTGGACCTATACTTCATGATCCAATGCTTTAATCATTAAAGAAATGCTTATACAATAAATGTCATTTCATAATCTAAAAAATTCAAAGCATAATGGCAACTCATATTCAATGGTTCTGTTTATAACATTTCTAAATACTTGTTATATGATCTACTGTATTAAAACACATTTAAATCCAGTTTGTTTTTTTGTTTGTTTAAAATCCAGTTTGCTATAGATGAGTTGGAATTATCTTGGTAAAGATTTTGTATAGAACTGATAGAAGATTGTTAACTCTGTAATTTCTAATATTTTCTTTATTACTTTGGTTTTAAATATTAATGCTGCATTCTTCCAATCATATTTCCATCTTTATCGTTTATACATTTGGTATATAATTTTGCCAAAAATTTTTCTATTTATTCATCTGAGTTTTTTAAGAAATTGATTATAATTTCATCATTATCTTGAGCTTTTCACCTTTTTATAGATTTCATTGCATGTCTCACTTCTTCATTTAAAATGGGTATTTTAAAAGATTAAGTAGTTGTATGAGATTCTTATTCTTTATTACTACATAATTCTTGATAAAATTCTTTTACACATTTTATGATGCTATCTTCCTGCAGAAATAAATTTTCTACCAATATCAAGATACTGTTTTACATTTTTGAAACTTTTATTTTTTTCATAGCTTTCATTACTAATTCAATTATATTTTCTTATATCATTATTAACTCTTTTTCACATCATTTTATAAATTTCTAAATATTCAATCCTTCTCAATATATCATTTTTATTTGTTTTCATATTCCTTCTTTTCTTAATAAATTTTGCCTCAGTAGCAATTTTACTGGACAATTGTTTTTTGTACCAACTATCTTTATTGCATTTTTGTAAAAATGTATCGGTTATCTTCCTAATGATTTTTTTCAAATCTGAATCATGTTCAAAATCTGTTAATATTTGAAAATGATTTGCAAGTTCTAATTTAAATTTATTAGAATGTTTTTGAAGGTTAGGAATACTAACTATGGATGCTGTTTTTCTTTTTAATAATTTTTGTCTCTCTAGTTTTACATTAACACATATCTTACATATCATTTATTGGTGCTCACTTCCTATATTGAATTTATTAAGACCATTGCAATCTTGAAATACAATTTCTGTTAGTCAAAATATAACCTAATTCTGCTGTACCTTCATTTGGATGCTTCCACATCTATTTCCGTTTACCATTTTCTCAAAGACAGAATTCATAATATAAAAACGATTTTTTTTTCCTGCAAACTGTACAAGTCTATGTCTTTCTCATTTCTATCACCATAACTAAATTTACCCATAGAACTTTTATCTTTTAATTGTTTATCACTTCTAGCATTAAAATCTCCCATGATAATATAAAAATATTGTTTGGTCTGATCAAAAGTTGTTGTACATTCATATTGTTGTATTTTGTAAAAATATTATACAAGTTTGTGCACTCCAGAAAAACTATAATTTATTAGAGACCTCACAAACATAAACATATCATGCGAGATTAGTGCGGTACTAGAACTTGGCCCTAATTTCGTCGGTGGGCAGTGGAAGACCCGAAAATGGAAATGATAGCAGACATGGAAGCAGGCTTGATAGACAACCCTTTGAAAGAAGAAGTCATTGCTTGCATAGTTAATACCATTAGACACAGACAACTGAAGACCAATTCACAAGCTTGGAAGAGAAAGATTGCACACACTAAACAGTTTTTGGATGACCACGCAATCATTTGCATAAAGGAAGACAAAGGGAATAGATTTGTGGAAATGCACAGCAATGAATACATGGATAAAATTCACGTGCAAATTAAGTAATTAAAATTTGAAGGTTTATAAGTGTTTAATAATAAATTCAACAGATTGAAGTTTATCTCCACAATATTGTGCATGAAACATGACAAAGCTCTATCTAAAGCTGAATATTACCTATTCTACCCTTCAACTTCAACACCCCTAGAATCTTCGCAAACGTTAAACTACATAAGCCCAACACACCACTGAAACTCATGCTTGACTTTGGGGGAGCACACTATTTCGACAAGGCAATCCTGGTTCAACCAGTGGATCAGAGACAGTCTTTGTTTTAGAGACTACACCATTAAATCTTCTTTCAAGTCTGTGGAGAAAATAAAAAGCGCAGTGCTACAACCAGGGTTTAAAATTGCATCTTTTGATATAATCGAATTATGCAGCTCAATTGGCCACAAGAAATCCATCAAAATCATCAATAGTGAATTAAGAACAAAAGACTGCCCACCCATGTGAGTCACATTCATCAGCGAGTTTTTAACATGACTGGATACAAATATAGTGGCAATCTTTTGCGACAAATGGTTTCGCATGAACAACAGTTGGCCAATGAGTCTTTCCATGAGTGAAATCATATCCAGCATGATGCTAAATCACTATGAACAGAAAATCTTGCCTGGTTACCACAATTCTACACCTGAAATGATATATATATATGTTATGTTGATATATTCATGGCAGCCCCAGTAAATATAATAGTCACCATTCATAATAAGCTTCAAAATATAACAAAACTTACATTTAACACTGCATGGGAAGACTAATTGCAGGAAGTCAAATACCTCGATATTAAAGTCCACAAAAACATAAGGAGTTTGAATTATCAAATGATAGTAAAACCAATTGAAGTAAGAAGCCTAACACATCCCAGCTCTAATGCACTCCAGGCCCACAAACTCGCAGCACTGTCAGCATTTCTATTCAGGAATTACAGTCTATGCAAATACGAAGCCGACAGGTGAAATAATCTTATATACTATCTGGCAGATTTAGAAACTATGGAACACGAACAAGCAACCATTAACAGAAAAGTTAACCAATTTTATCATAAAACAAAATATAACTAAAAGAAAAGAAACCATGCATTCTACTCCCATACATTAATTCCATAGTCAAACAGCTTAATAGAAAACTCTCCAAAGACTTCAAAATAGGCCTCCATTCACCTCCAGCCACTAACAGACTAATCAACAATACAAAAGACAAAATTGCTCCCGAATTGATTCCCAGGCCGTATATAAAATTACATGCACCCATAATAATTGCTATGCACCTATTATGGAGAAACTAAAACTAATATTGCCTCTAGAGTGTTATAGTACAGATATCTATATAACCAAACTAAAAGCAAAAATGAAGGAAGTGCAATATTTGCAGAGCATGAAAAAACTGCAGGCCACAAGCTTGCTTCAGCATTTCCAAAAAATGGATGCTATAGGCAATTTGCATAAATTTACATAAGGCTTTATCATAAACATCTCTCATTTAGTAACAAGCTATGATTATGAGAACTTATTTTCCGAAAGCACTCAGACTGCTAATTTAGGATTATTAATTATATAGCTTTATTACATGTGCATAAAGCACCTTTATAAAGTTAAAGAATTAATGTAATGGTGATTGATAAAATTCCAAGAAATATTTTCTGATTGCAAATATTTTTTGATAAGAGATTCCAAAGGCATAATTTCATTAGTTATGGACCTAAATACTTTACCTTATATGGAGAAGGTAATTAATTGTAGGAGTAATTGAAAAGCTATAAAAACGTATGTAACGAGTACGTTGACAATTCGAGTGCATATGCAGTTGATTTTCCGGTTTAATTCCCATGTAGCAGAGATCTTGTGTCACTGCTTCAGTTAATGTGCAGTGCTCAGAGGCAATGTGTTCATGGGCAATAGCTGGATAGGCCCACAGAGATTGGGAGACTGTAGCCTGAGGAAACCGTCCAGATAGCAGTTAAATGAAGAGTTCAGTTTCCAGTGGTTTTCAAGTGGAGTTACTGGTAGACTGTTGCAGAAATGGAAGCTGTAAGATGCTTAAAGTCGGTTGCAGTGCTATACTATGATGTGTTTGTGTGCAGTTAAACTGGACTGGGGCCAAAGTGTGCGTAAACCGAGATCCATGAGAACCGTTTTTGGAGCAGCAAGTCTGAAAGTAAATCAAGGGAATTGAACATTTGTGTACTGTGGAGATAGTGTTGTTACAGACTATTTGTGATTCAGATTATTCTTATTTGTGTATTTGTTCGCTGGTCACCCAGTCTTAGTTGAGGATATAGCATATATAAAAATCATCTGCTTCATCACAATGAGTACTTGCTGGGAAAATTTTAAAATATCTGCATTTGGTATCTAATATTAAGTTGAATAATTAATTCTGCCATTTTGTCTGATTCACCATCAATCTCCACAATGCTGTTCCTCTACTTTTTATTTATAATGAATCCTACTCCACTTGTGTTTTTATCATACATTTACATGTTTCTTTGTTAAATAAATTATCCAATTAACTTTTCTTCTAATTTCACAAAATTCAATAATGTCCCATTTAACTTTAGACAGTTCTCTTACAATTAATGCAATTTTTTTTCATTTGAAAGTGATCTGTAGTTATGTTTACTTAAGTAAAAAATTGTCCCCAAGGTCCACAATCAGGACATTCTTAGCACCCTTTGCTGTCTTGATTGGCATCTTTAAAGTCTCCTGGGAATAAGGGTCATGATTTAGTTTCGTCTATTATGGTTGTGAATATCCAAGAAGTTCATTTCCACATGAATTCATTCTGCTTTCAAGAAAATTCCACTTATATTTCAATTAAGAGCTATTAGGCAATTGAGAAGAAATACCACAGTATTTTTTGATTTTAAACTATCATGATGTCTAATGTAAAATCCATCTATGTTCGTATGTTACATGAATAATCATTTAGTAATAATAGTTGCAATGCCAAGAATGTATGAAGTTGACATTACGAATTTTCGCTGCTTAGTTTCTATTAAGGCCTCAAAGAAGAATCAAAGGGTCTTCCTTCATTTAACAGCAAACTTCTTTCTGCAGCCTTATTGAACATATGCCTATAAAATTGAAGATTTGGTATAAATCACATCCATTGAGCTGAAATACATACTGATTGACCTTATGCTTATACTATTGTATTTTTAGATTATTATAGAGTGCTTTTAATTGAAATTTTTTCAGTGTCATTGCATTATTTTCATAAGAAATCTACATCTCATTGATACTCTATATCAAATTTATTTTGGCAATATAACAGTCCATATATAAACAATTTAATTGATGTTCTTATATTACTATAGTGAAATAACTTATATTTTAGCTTGTTAAATGAATGGCATTGTTATTTGTAGCACATCTCAGTGTCTGAGTTAAGTCCATCTTTCTTCAAAAAAATCATCATGTTTATAAAGTAATTCATATTCTCAAATTGATACCCATTCACATCTAAATAGCCTAAAGATTTTTCACATTACTGACTGATACAATAATTGTTTTTTTTTTTCAGCATTAATTACTGAATCAAGTTTTTTGTAGTTATATTCATAACATCAAGGAAATTTTGTAGCTGAATTGCCAATAATAGCATTATCATCAGCATAAGGCAGATTTGGGAACAAAAAGATGAAAATTTTTGATTTACTTTTACCTCTATTATATTGCATGTTGATGACCCAATTTATGAAGTTGCCAATAAACTATTTCAAAAACCACTGTCATACAAATGGGGTTAAGACTAGATCATATCTCTGTTAATGTAGATTTTATTTCAAATACCTCTGATTTTTTTTACCTTCAGTAATAATATTTTCTTTCATACCATTATATAGTAATTACATATTATGAATAAGCTTCAGTAGATGACCAATTATTTTTAAACATTGTCACAAGTGTTGTTAATTATCTGAGTCAAAAGTCCTACTGAAATTGATAAAAGTATAATATAAATCACATCATAACACTTTTTTTTTGCATGTTTGTCAGGTTATTGAAAATTGTATCCGTTATATTTTTCCATTTTCTAAAAATTACATTTATTCTGATAATTATTAATCTATAATTAGAAATACTTTTGCTTTAATGAATAACAAAGATATTTCACATTAACTAGTTTTTTTATCTTCTTTATTTTTTATAGATTATAACAAGTAGAAATGTCCTTAAGATCTAAGTAATCCATCTTTCTTGGGTTTATATAATTTTCAAAATTTCTAGTAGTTCTGATACAAATATATTATTAAAATATTTTAAAACTTTTTCAAGAATTCCATTAGAGTTTGTTTTCTTTATGTACAAAACATTACCAAAGAAGAAGAAAAAGTTAAAAATGAGTTTTGTAATAGTATACAAACATAACCATAAAAATTTTTTTCCCAGGGTATTCTAATTTTTCTGTTCCATAACATCTCTTTATCATATTAGTAAACTTTATTATTTCATCCATCCATTTCACTCACAGTTTTTTTAGGGCTTATTATAATTTTTTGGAACCAGTTTAAGACTTCAACTCTCCATCTGTTGTTATCTTTTTCAGTAATATATTCAGGCTGGCTCATTTTACCATCTTAATTCTTTCCGTGACATTTATAATAAAAGTTTATTTTTGCAGCTATATATTTTTACTTTTTTTCTTCTTATTTTCAATATCCATCTTTATACTTAACTGTGTATCTAAAATCTCTCTATTCAAATCCTGAGAAAGCATATTTATTAAAAATATTTATATATATATATTTTTAATATTATTTTTATTAAAAGTATTCCATCCAAGTTTCATTTATTATGTTTCCATTTGTATAAATAATATGTTCAAGATAATTGTAGTTATTAACTTCTACTTAATTATTGCCACTCTGTATTTTCTTCATTTTTTAAAAAGTCCTTGAATAATATTTTATTCTTTTTAGCATTTATTTTTACTAATACTTTTTTGATTTCATCTAATAGCTTTTATAATATTTTTTGGCATTCTGAAGCATTATCTTTCCTAATCATCAGAAAAATCCTTTCTATTTATTTTTATTCTTTTAGTTTTACGTTTTAACCTATAAAATAGTGTCTATAAATATAAAAAGTTGGAAGATATACAATTATTCTGTTATACATTTTCCTTTTTAGTGTTATTATGTAATCTAATCACTGCTGTTACATTTTGATAAATATTTATCAGAATTTGAAAATATCTCTGTGCCTTGATGTTCTAAAGTTTTAATTACTGCAGAAATGCTATAGAGTAAATTTTATTTTCATAATATACAAATATGATGTAAAATAGCAACTATACTCATTAATTCTTTATAAATTTTTTTAATACTTATATGTATTTTATTCCATGATTTCTTTTAAATCCAGCTTGTTTTGTATTGTTGTTAAGTCCACATTTATCTATAGATGAGTTGCAATGATCTTGTACAAAAGTTATAGAAGTGTGATTGCTATGAAATTTCTAATTTTCACATTTCTTTATAATCAATATCAGTAGTATTTTTCCAAGTATCTTGTAGAACTTTATTATTTAGATCAATGATTTCTAACCTGAAATATGTGTAGTTATGCAAAAAACAAAAAAGAAGAAAGAGAGGTATAATGGGAAAAAGCATATACATTAATTAATTAATATAATGTAGTTTTTTTTAAAAATGTAATCTGATTTCCTTTTTTGAATTTATTGTATCTTAAATTTCTGAATATAAATATACACTTTGTTCATTTTAAACAAGACAATTATTTTATATAGCGCGATGTTTTTATAAACTGTAATACCAATAAGCTAATGCACATGCGCTTTCTAGGTGTCACTATATAAATGAATACTCCCACTTTCTCAAACACAAGATAAAGTCTTTGGGAAAAGATAGAATGAATCCATCTATCTTTTCCACCCAAACGTATATGTATGGGCAAATCTTAAGTGTTTGAAAATGAGAGAGTGAAGTTGTTAATTGATCACTTTAAATTACTTTTTTACTACGTGAATGAAGTGACGCCTGTGAAATTTCTAGAATTTACGATACATCATTGTTCATTTTAGTATTTTCTTATTTTTAATTCAGTTATTGGATTTATTTATAGTTACAATATATTTTTGCTATAAGGTAAATAATTTATGCATACGGGTTATTAAGAGGTATCAAGTGAAAAAAAGTTGGAAATTACTGATTTTGATTTTTGATATATACCCATGCCAACCCAATTTCTTCATATTCATTTTTTATATAAATTCTAACATTTTCTTAAGACTTTCTGTTTCTTATAAATTTAATTGCATGTCTCATTTTTTAATATAAATTGTTTGACATTTCAAAGATGTTGTAATTGTAGGGGCTACCTTGCTTATTTTTTATTATTTAATACTTGTTTTTTTTTTTATAATTCTTCCATGCACCTCATAATTACCAAGCTGAGTAATCAGCAATTACCAGATCATAGTGCATTTAAATTTTTAACCCCACATAGGCTTTTCTGGTTTTGACTTTTAACAATGAGTCTTGGGATTGATAGATGAAAGAAATGTATTTACCAAATATAATATTCACCTTTTAACTTCATTTTACAATTGAAACTTATAAGCTTGAAAATTCAAAGCATCCTAAAATTTTGAATCCAAACTAACATGCTTAAACAGAAATGAGAAATTAAATGCACAGCCATCTAGTGATGACTTATTATTCATATTTACTATATACGGCATTAGAGCAAAGTGTTGCTTTTGTTTTACTGTGTATCGTGTAAGATAAAGAAATGATTTGTTAATATTAACATTTTTCGCCAGTTTATGTAGCTGACTACCATTAATAAATAATTGAAAGTGCTAAAATATACAGTTTCTGATCTGTAATTAGATTTCCAAATTTTACATAATTTATCATACATTATGTAAAGTGAGTTAAGTGATTTTAATATCTTCCAATGAATTCAATAAGTTCAACACCATAAAATGTTAGAATTTTTTTCCAATTCTTGCAATCTTTTAATTGAACAAAGTCTGCAATTGTAGCCTGTGTCTCTAATTTGTTATTTTTTTTTTTTTTGTTTCCTTTGATTTTAATCACAAATCACTACATTGGTTTATTTACATTCATATCGGCCTTTCAAACCAATTGTGCAAACGCTTTGCGAGTGTTAAATAATAAATGAATGCCTTCTGATCAATACAAGATATAGAATTTATGCAGGAATAAAAAGAATCCTCTTATTCCTACGACTCAAATATTTATATATGAGCAAATCTGAAGTACTTGCACAGAAGGCGTGACGATAGAACGGTCACTTTTAAATTACTATATACAATGTCTGAATGAATGACGCGATGAAATTTTCTAGAATTTACTAAACGTCATTCCAACTGAAACTTAATCATATATATAAATAAGCATTTATTTTTATAGCGTCTGCATATAATTGTAATTTACATTCATATCGGCCTTTCAAACCAATTGTGCAAACGCTTTGCGAGTGTTAAATAATAAATGAATGCCTTCTGATCAATACAAGATATAGAATTTATGCAGGAATAAAAAGAATCCTCTTATTCCTACGACTCAAATGTTTATTTATATATATGATTAAGTTTCAGTTGGAATGACGTTTAGTAAATTCTAGAAAATTTCATCGCGTCATTCATTCAGACATTGTATATAGTAATTTAAAAGTGACCGTTCTATCGTCACGCCTTCTGTGCAAGTACTTCAGATTTGCTCATATATAAATATTTGAGTCGTAGGAATAAGAGGATTCTTTGTATTCCTGCATAAATTCTATATCTTGTATTGATCAGAAGGCATTCATTTATTATTTAACACTCGCAAAGCGTTTGCACAATTGGTTTGAAAGGCCGATATGAATGTAAATTACAATTATATGCAGACGCTATAAAAATAAATGCTTATTTATATAAATGATTAAGTTTCAGTTGGAATGACGTTTAGTAAATTCTAGAAAATTTCATTGCGTCATTCATTCAGACATTGTATATAGTAATTTAAAAGTGACCGTTCTATCGTCACGCCTTCTGTGCAAGTACCTCAGATTTGCTCATATATAAATATTTGAGTCGTAGGAATAAGAGGATTCTTTTTATTCCTGCATAAATTCTATATCTTGTATTGATCAGAAGGCATTACACGCAAAGCGTTTGCACAATTGGTTTGAAAGGCCGATATGAATGTAAATTACAATTATATGCAGATGCTATAAAAATAAATGCTTATTTATACATTGGTTTATGAAATTCTGGAATATAATCATAATTTATTTTTGTATGTATTTGCAATGCGCATTTGTTGTAACAATTATCCTACTTTTAATTAAGTAAAAGAAAATCTACTATATTTTTTTCTTGATAACAGCCGATAAACACATAAATTTCTGAATGCATATCGTTAGCAGTCCATCTATGCTCATTTATCATATGACTAATCGTATGGGAATTGCAATGCCAAAATGTATGCAATGGACATTTTCATATTGTTTTGCTTATTTTGATAAGGCCTTCATAATTAATCAAAAGGTTTTTTCTTAGTTAATATCAAATTATTTTTTACAACTGAATTTCAAAAACATCCAGATATTTTTCATGTTAGTTTTTCAATCTGTTTGACATTTTCCTGTGCTAATCTTTTAATTTTTTCTGTGGAGTAAAAATGTTTTTTTTTTTTTTTTACTGAAACCACTGCATATATAATGAAGATGTTCTTTTATAATTGAAGATTAACTGTTGTTATACTTACAATATTACGATCATATTTTCGGAATATAGGTGAATTTTTTTTTGACTTTATGTTTCGTTCATGAGTGTATGTGGCATTTCTGTATAATAATCTTGGCAGAATAATTTGCTTTATATAATTGTTTTAATTGAAACAATCACACCTCTAGAAAGAAATACCATGTTTTTAAAATTGTTAACTATAGTAATAGCATATTAGAAATGATACTACATCTCAACATCCAAATCTGCTTTTCTGTCAACATATAATCAACTTATTTAAACTCATCCATATTCTCAATCTGTTAACTATCCAAATGAAATATTGGTGAAATTTTTTTTTTGCTCATTGACTGATAACGTATCTGAATTTTTTTCAATATTAATTACTAAACTTAGTAAACCCTTTAGAAATTGCTTCAAATCAATTTAGAAATCTTAATTACTAAACTTAGTAAACCCTTTAGAAATTGCTTCAAATCAATTTAGAAATCTCACTATCATTTCCATATTACAACTTGTTATCTATTTCACGAAACCATAAAATGTTTCAAGATCACAGTTATGAAAATGGAAAACATTCATGTTTAGCCACAGTTTTTATTTTACCACCAGCAATAATACTTTTATCTTATTGTAGAATGATGATAGTTTCAAACATTACCACAAACTATCTCATTTAACAAAATCAAATGCTTTGACCAAAATGATAAAGCACACTTTAAGCCATGATACATTTTTGAATCTGCTTGAAATCTATAATGCTCTTTGATTATATTAAGTCACATCAATAATCTCTTATCTTTTTAATAAAATTTTTGAAAGTACTTTTGCCATAGTAAATAGTAATTATTTAAAATAATTGTAAGGATTCATTTATTTCAAAAAACTTTTAGTACTTATGAAGTTAATATTCCATCACCCAATTTCATAATTTTTTCAAGAATCCCATTAGGATCTACAGCAGTCGTGTCCAGATTTTTTTTGTGATTATGCATCATAATGTGATTAAAATAAATGTACATATGTACTCAAATACTATGTCAAATATCCAACTAGTTATTTGTTTCCCTCCTTTTACTTTTATAATAAAAAATAAAAGAACATCAATGATGTATTATTACTTATATACATATATATTCTATATTAGAATTAGCAAACTTAGAACCTGCTCAACAATTTTAAAAGATTCTGAATGGATAGCTGCATATTATTTAATGTCTCTTGCTTATCTGTGGGGATGGATATCATGAACATTATGCATGGACTTTTTTTTTTGCTTATCACCTTTCAGTAATATTTGATCTGTTGTTCAAAACATGCCTTTGTGTCCAAGATGGCCCAGAAACATCAAAATCTACCCCTGATCTACAGAATTTCATTTTTAATATTACAAAGAGCCATTTTAACCTCTTCAAGCTGGATATCTTTGTCAAATCTAAACTCATTGTTGATATAGTGATTAAAAAATATTGCCAATGCCATCCAATGATTTAATAGGATTATGACAGCATTTTTCTTTTCCAGATCTGTGTATTTCAACAAAGCAAAAAAAAAAAAAGATCATAGGCAATGAACAACCATTTCATTTGCAGTTTTAATCCATCAATAATTCCTAAGTTTTTTTGTCAGTCAGTGAATTCTACCTTTAAATTCCCATATTATTTAATAAAACTCTGTATTTATTTTATTGTAAGCACTTTTAAGCTATATATTTGTTTTTAATCAAGTCATTAATGCTACAATCACTGTCATATTGAATCCAATAACAAATTAAAACCTATATCCATATTATCTTTTTTCCAAGATAATTCTGTGCCTTAGTAATATGATCACTTTTGGTGTTCAGCAGCTTTTGAAACTTAACAAGAGTAGGAGTTACTTTTAAAACAATGAAAATTGATTATCTAGTTATTTGTTTAGAATACAGTCATGCCATTGTGATTTGAAATTTTTTATAATATTAATCTGAAGTCTGTCCATCAATTTTTTTCACTTTTAAGTTTTTGTATAATATTGACTTCTTTTACAATCTGGCTTCTAATTGTAACATAAAGTCATTGTTTTGAGCATGAATATATTTAAGTTTCTTTATACTGATTTTTCTGTCTAAATTCAGATATTGTGTAAGAATCAGTAATTTCAGACTGTTTGAATATGCAAAGTTAATATTGTTTTTTTCCAGTAATTTTGGCTATAGTAAATTGTTTCTATAAATACATATGTTAATAATTGCCAAAAAGTAGATTTTTTTTGCTATTGAAGCTGTGACATCATGCAACATGATATAAAAGCTGACTTTTACCTGAACTTTCTGAATCTGATACTAGAATATAACACTGGTGAAGTGAACACAGATATTGTTGTGCATATATATTTGTATGTGCTCACAAGAACATAAATAATTATTGACTGTAAGTATATATAAAATGTTTTATTTTTAATTCATTTGCTATTAGTTATTTTGATTATCAGCTCACAGTTGAGATGGTTTTCACTTTTGGTTAATGATGCATATTTGTTTTATTACAAATATGCTTTTACATTTCTTAAATATTATTTAATATATATAAATATATAGGTAAAAGGTAGATACATATATAAATCTTTGTGTATGTATATATTTATACAATAGTTCGGAAACAGATGTTAGCTTGCATCATTGACTGTATGCACACCCATGGTATGCACCCCATTTCAACTAGATCTCTGTTTGAAAAGTCACATTTCAATTTGTATATAGAATAAAAGATGCAAAAGATGTATTTATTTATATTTCATATTGATTGTTTTATTATTGAAATATAACAAAAAAAATAAAAAATGCAAATGGAAGTTCAAACTTCAATCGTGATGAATAATGTATACATGTTTATGTTTGTGTATGTAAATCTTCGATCTCTAGCTTTTGCCTTTTCTTCTGCATTCTAAAAGTGGTAAGAGATATAGTAATGGTCATGATCTGAATTCTTTAATCTCAATATATAATTTTCGTTTCTTTTGTAGTTTGTTCCTGAACTTCTTTCACAACTCCACAACAATGCAAATTAATAAAACTTTTGCTTTGTATCTTTAGAGGAAAGATCCAAGATACTTTTCATGTAAGATTAATTATTCTTCAGTAGATCTAGTTTATCTAAAGATACACTGTATTAACCATTATAAAAGTTTATTTGCGAACTGTCATGGTCCTGTAGTTTAATACAAACATTCCAATAAACTATGGCCTTGTTCTAATTTCTTTGTGTAAAAATCATAATACTTATGAAATCAGATTTATTATTGACTATTTACTTTCCAAAATATTGCTCGACAATTATGATTAGGTCTTTCAATATTGAGTAGAAGATATGGAAAATCATTAGACAAAACATAATATAAGTAATGGGATATTTTAACCTTTCATCAAAACTTATTATTCAAAAGCCACCAAATAGCCAACTAAGGAAAATTATTCTTTTATCATCTGTAATATCAATCAAAAACAGCAATAACAAATGAAGGTGAATTCAATTCTTTTTTGGGATGCCTAGAGTCAACGGAATGCTTCAGGAATAGAACTTTGTTTCACTTCTGCTTCATTTTTAAGGCTATTTACCATTAAATTGTCTGCATTCTTTGGTTTTTGGGTAATTATTATTTACTTAAAGGACGATTATACTCATTGAATTATATCAATATTGTTTCAGCTGCCTGTTCTTAGTAATCTGACACTATTTCAAAATAGTAGTTTCATTTTATGTAAATGGGTGTCCAAAGACTAAAATTCAATTATATTTGTGTATCTGCAATTATTTTTTATTGAATTTACTATATTTTAAATATGCTTTTCAAATGGAAGTAAAATCATAATTTTAGGAATTTTCACATGTATAATTAATAATATATTACAATATTATTAATATAGCTTAAAAAAAAACATTAATCAAAATTCTTATACTTTGAGAATTTTATTGTCCAGATAAAGTTATGAAAGTCATTTTTAGCCTTTAGTAACCACCAGATTATCAATTATTTAACAAGTAATTACACAATTTTTTATTAGTAATTATAAAAATGGAGTATTTAAGAAAAACTGAATTAAAAGTTAGTTCTTATGCTTGAAAAACATGACTACCAGTTTCGGAAATGGTATTAAATAACATGCAAAATGAGATATCAAGTATAGGGTGATCATTTTTATGCCAATTTGAATAAAAAGCTCATAGAATGCTACATGATTAAAACTTACATGGTTTAGGTTTAGCTAATTCATGATAAACAATTTAATAACTTTAATGAAAACATACTGTAGTTAATCATTAAAAAGTATTAAATCTAATTGTTAAATAGAAAAGGAGTGGAAAAATCCAACACATACTGAATAAGCTGACTTGCATTTAAAAATAATTCCAACTTCTCATTTTTGAAAATAAAGAAATCTGATTGGCATGTGAGATGTGTGGGTACATGGATTTTTTTATTGATTAAACTAACCTGCTTCTAAACAAGGAGACGAAGGGTTACAAAATAAATAATCAGTATATATTTATAGATTTGATGTAAAAATAAATATATATTTTAAATTCTTTTATATTATTAAAAATAAATTTAATATGCTGAAAATATTTTTATATAGTAAAATTAGATATTAAAATTAATATTTATTTAACTATCAGAAGAGTGTGAATAAAAATATTAGAGATTTATAACAAAGAAATATTGTTGAATTTATTTCTACATGTTTGTTAATATTTATAAAATTTGCTAATCCACAACATTCCAAGAAATCAAGGGTGCTAATTGAATGGTTTTCTATCCATTAGTCCAGATATATTTATTTAATTGTATATACATCAATGATGATTAGATTTTATTATTTGGTTGTAGCATTCTATTGCCTAATTATTCTATATATCTCTGCACAGAAAACTTGATATATGTACAACATGTATACAGATAGAATGTCTACAAGATAATCAGGCACTTATGTAAAATATTAATAAAATATAAGTGATAACTACAAATGAAAAACATTGCTATATTCATGATACTCTTAAATAATGGGGTTTATTAGTAGAAATAGAATTGATGATGGTAATATTCATATTGTTATAGCATTTCTTTACTTATGTTTCTTGCTATATGCTTTTTTCGTTACACAAACACGTACTTATACATATATTTATTTATTTATTTTGAGTTTTAAAAAACGGTTTCTTTTTTAATACAGATTTTTCTAAATCTTATTAAAATTAGTGTTAATTGAAACAAGATTTTTTTATTTATTAGTTATGTCCAAAACTTTAGACAACTCTTATTGGCTATATAGTAATTATTTTTTTCTTTCAAATTTATATTATTGCCTTAGATAAAACTTGTTTTATTTAATATTTTGCAATAAAAGTGATATTAATAGAGGTTGATCAAATTAATGTATTAGATATCCATAAATTTTAATATAATATTAATTAGAAATAAAATTAAGAAATGAACTTTAAAAGAAATGTTGATTATATAACATTTTTTATTTAAATGAAATTTGGATGTAAAATGTGTGATTATGGACTCACACAAATATATTTGATTGTTTTAAAAATTTAGAAGCAGATAAAGTAGCAATAAAATTATTACAACAAAATCAGAACCATTGAAAATATATATATATTTTAATCATTTAATAATTTTTTTTTTGTAAATAAATGAATTTACAAAAAGCTTTTAAAAGATTGCAATTACTATCTTTAATAAATTTATTTTTTCTGTTTTAATTTATTTTAAATATTTTATAATATTCTAGGTTGATCTGCAGAATCATACTGGTTTTATCGGGGGTTTAGCTCGGAATAAAAGTACTGGTGAAACAGCTCCATATTATGCTACATCTTGTTATGAAGTTGTTTTTCATGTTTCAACTAGAATGCCAACATTTAATGATGACTCTATGACGAAAAAGGTAATGATATTTTACAAATTTTATTTTTTCTTGTGAATGTATGTATACCTATGAAAATCTTTTAATTAATATATTGTACCTATATTGATATAGGCACATATAATTTTATCTAAAATTATATTATTAAAATAATCGTTCATAAAAGAAAACATAAAATTAAACGTTGAAGAGTTTATTGCAGTTTGTTTTAGAAAAAAGATAAGAATTAAATAGTTTTCTACCGTTAGTTTTTGAAATAAAAAAGCTACAATTAATTAATCAAAAGGGGGGAGGGGGAGTCTTGGTTTGAGAAATGAAACTAAGGGTTATAAAAGGAAGTAAAGAGTTTTTATTAGTATTCGTAAAAATATAATTTAAAAAGTTAAAACATACAAATCTCTTTTCATTCAAGTTTAATTAAAGAAAAAATAATGTTAAAACTTAATAGTAAATTGTATTAAAAATATATGTGCGATTTGTAAATAAATAAAATGTATGCGAAATAAAAGAAGATTATCATTAAAAACCACGGCAATGGCTATTAATAAAATAAAACAACACGTTTTATTGCATGGCTATTACTAATTAAGCAATCTTCCAAAACACGTTTATCAAATGATTACCATTGGAATTTGACAACAGATCTTTGCCGGAGATATTAGAAAGACAACAAGGCGCAGGTATAAATAGACCTTTTTTTTATCGGACAATTCATTCCACAAATTAATTGAGTTGAGACAATCAGTTCACAAAGTTATTGAGAGAGTGCAGTTCGGAAATTAATTGAGCAGTTAACAAACAAAATGCAGTGTTGAGAAGTTCTTGGGAACGCACGTTTATCTCCAGCCCAGATGTCCGAGAAAACAGCAGATCTGCCCGTGAAATAATGTCAGCTTAACATCTTAGAAAATCTCCGTCAGTATCTATTTGTCTCCGATGGTAATAATCGTGAAAATCAGGAAACTCAGCAAGGAAACGTCCCAGCCGGCTGGAAGCATTCATACTGGAACCATTCATACTGGAAGAAACAACAAACAAGAAGAAAACAAAGTGTTAAATCTACGTTCAAAATCCTAGGTAAAACATTTGCTTATTTCGTTTATACTGTAATAGCCATTGCATTGCTTTAATTCATACGAATCTTTCAAGAGTCTAATTATATGAACTCTATATCATACATAAATGAACTATTGATGTGTGTGATTAAATTTCAAATGCTATGTCGTCCTTTATTATCATTATTATGTGTGTACATGAGTTAATATGTGCGTGGTCATTATATCAATATTTATTAGTTAAATTAGAGTGTTCTGTTATTAAATCTATAGGGATATTTAAACCATTTAGAAATGTTAATTTAAAATATGCGTGTCTTTTATTAGAATTATAAAATGTTTAAATTTAGTAAATAAATGTTAGTTAATAAATTATCTTTAAAATTAAACTTTATTTGTCGGTCAATTCTTTTTATCAAATTCTTTTATCAACTCCTTTTACAATTCTTTTATCAAGTCTTTTAACCACTAATTAAGTATAATCCATTAGTGATTACAAACAACTGAGCTAGTCGTGGATTTAGGCGTTGAGCTAGTGGCCAATGTTCAAAGTGCGTTGTCTATTCTTTTAGTATTCTTTTAGAATAAGCAGCTGGCGCCCGTGGTTATACACAAACAAAAAAGTTCTTTGGACGTGGTGTTCAACTCAACAGCCGAGAAGAAGCTATGTCCTGGAAATGTAACGCTAGTTATATACTTCATAGCTATCGTTTGGGCATACATACTCTCCGAGTATGTTCTTCTCTGCCTAAGAGGCCGATAGTTCGAATACACATATTCGAACTCGGTTCAATATATATACAAAAACACATCTGAATAAAAAAAAATCCTGCATCTTTTTCATAAATACAATATCTAAAAAGCAGGTGATTAAAGATTTTATATATTTATGAATTTAGGTTATGTATTGTAACTAACTTATTTAGTAAAGATTGAATAATATTTATAAAAAAAATTAGGGATGGTTTTATATTGTTTAAATGTAGTTAGATTCTAAATTCTATTTAGAAATAAAAAACACTTTCAAAAGGTTATACACCTGGGTCTTGTTTTATGCAGTAGATAGGTTTCTCAGAAAACGCGCACAAAAGAAATCGCACAAAAATAAACTTAACTTACCTTGAAAAATGGGGGTTAGATTCCTGTAATTTTCAGAAATTGACATAAAAGGAAAGCAACAAGAAAAAAATACTTTAAAATTCGCATTAAAAAAATAAGGAAATAAAGTATAACTAATAAAAAATTTCAAATATTTGAAAAAAATTAATACAAGAGAAACTTTTTTTACTTTTTTTTATTAACTCCAGTATTTAATTTTACATTTTGTCATACATATTTTAATCATTACCGCTATTTGACAATATGCATTCGTTTGTGAACTGGTAGGAAATCAGATTCGTGACAAGATGTACAACTAGCGCCACTTTCAGTCTTGTGCTGTGTTAATGGTTTTCTGTTTTTTTTTTTTTTTAAAAATGAGGACGCAATCAAAACAAAAAGATTATACATTATCATTAGAAAGATTATTTTCAGTTTACAAAATCAATAAAATCTTCGTTATTATTTATTTTAAAAATTTAAAAAAATATTTATTTCTGTTAATATCTAACAAAATACATTTTAAAAGTTTAAAATTTTTGAATATTTATTGCGATATTTTTATACATAGGTATAAATCTATTATTATTATTTACTCATTAGTATAAGTAGGTTATTTAAATAGAAGCTAAGATTCTAAATACAGTTTCAGACCATATTCACGTTAGCTGCTAATATAATGTTATATTTTTGAAAAAAAAAAATAAGTATTTCAAGTCAAAATAAGTTATTAATAATTTAAATTTCTTGCTATCTAATAAATATAGTGAAATATGAAAAATATTAAGAAGAAACATGATTCGCATAACTTCAAAATCGCATTAAAATAATCCGCATAAAACGAGACCCAGGTGTATTATCAAGCATTTAGAAATGAAAAGCAGAAAATTAATTTTTGTGCCAGAATAAGAAATATCTTCAGATAAGATTTTTAATAAAATTTTAAATTTTGTTTTGGTTATTTTAAAACAATAAAAAAATTGAAATGTTATAATTATTTTAGAAAAAAATGTTTAGAGAAATGTGGAAAGATATTTGATAGATTAAATTGTATTATAAAATAAATATTTTGGAACTGAAGGTTATGTAGAAGAATATTAAAATTTGGGGATTATGCTTCCCACAGAACTTGTGTTTGCCACATTGGCTATTAAATTTTACTTTTAAATCAGATGAGTATAGCTACCACGAGTGATTCTTAACTTGTTGATAAAATTCTGGTAATTTGTAGGAAAATATATGTGTTTGATTATAGATGATCAAAAATGAGACCCTATTTCTATTCTATGCTTTAGTTCATGTATCTAAAAATTGATGGAAAAAAAAAAATATATTAAATATTTGTCAATTAAAATAGAAATAGAAAGGAATAGGAGAGATTTATAGTCATGTAAAAAAATATTGTTGATTTATTGGTGGTTTTATATTTGAAGATAGAGCATAAATTTAAGTGTGGGGTGAGACATTATTTAGTAACAGATGACTATCAACTACAGGTTGTCAGTGAAGTTTTATTTTTAATTATTCTATTTTTGTACTTTAATTAGTTTACTTAAAAAGTAATACCAGTATAATGTGAATATATATATATATGTCATGTTCAAAAATATCAGCTTTCTCACTCATATATATATATTCAATTAGAGACATAGGTAGAGGGTATTTATTTTTCATTTTAAGATTATAATTTTTAATTTTTTGACAGCAACTAATTGAAAATTTAATATAATTATGTAAATAATTTTTTGTACAGGAAAAAAAAAATCTTGAATTGTTGGTATCATGAAATACTAAAAGAAAAAAAAAATTAAACCACTAAACATCACATGATCACCATTTCTTATGTTTGCTCGTAACTGTTATTAAAACAGGCAAAACTCTCCATACAGCTAGAAACTAGTCTGGGGATATTGGATGAGTAGGCACTAGATAGTGATTTTATGCACAAGCCTTCTGCCATCCATTGATTACTCTGGCTTGCCCCTGAGTGGCACTATTGTATTGGAGAGTTTTGCCTGGTTTTTAATATAAAAAAAACTCATTTTTTTTATTAAAATATAAAAATTTATTTTATATATAAAAAAGATAACTATTTGATAAACTGTTTAATAAATATGTGTAATAAAAAATATTAATATTTTGTATGAAATATTTTTATACATTTTCCTTTTTGAATTTCTGTTGTTATTATATATGTTGTCAATAGATAGTACCATTTTTATTAGATATCACATTGGTAACATGTTTTTTTTTTTTTTTTTAAAAAGTTACCTTTTTTTTTTTTTTAATTTTATAAAAAAGTTTTTAAAAATTAAAATGCTAGTAGAAAAAATTATCTTATTATAAACTACATTATTTTTTGATATGTAATACAAGTAATCTTGGATAAATTAATTAAAACATCTAAGATTAATATCAGCTGCTAATTTCATTTAGTTTTGATAAATAAGAAGTGTATAAATGAAATGTGTAAATAGAGAATAAATAACAAAGTTATGTACTGTTTATATTTTATGTAGTTATGAAGTACAAGTTCCAAGGGTTTTTTTTTTGTTCTAATAAAGTGATTATATAAAAACTGAAGTCACTTAGATTATGTCTGCAGCCCTTTCTCTGATTCATATGAGCAATATATATTCAGTTTTTCTAGTAATATAGCAACTAAAAAGCAAGAAATTTTCTATAAATAAATTGATAAATCTTTAAATTTACTTTTATAGTCTTGGACATTTAATAAGGCCAATCATTTTGGCTGTGTTAATAGAGAGATATTTTTCAAATGCAACTTAAATGTTAACATTTATTGCTTTGAAATTTAATTTTCAGTGTATTATTATTGTTTGACATTTTTCCAGTTATCCGTGCTTCCTAACTAAGAATTCATTTTTTTTTGTGAATATGAAAAGAATTTTAAAACGATCAAAAATCTATGATTTTACAAATTGTTTATTAAATTTTTTTTTGCAAACTTTCCAAATGACTTATTCTATTATCATTAATTATAATTTTATTAAATATTAGATGTTTAAATGAATTTCTTCAGAAACTATATATATATCGGATTGATATTATTATTTCTAAAATATACAATTTTTTTCTATTTAAAACACCAAAATTTCACTATTGCTAATTCATTATGTAAATGTTTTTACTTATAATGTAATGAAATATTTAAATATGTTATTTTATTTAAACATATAATTCAAGTGATAGTGAATTGAAATCCACTTTTGAACATAAATATTTTAACTAATTATATGATTCTCTAGTATTTATTGATTAATTCATCTTACATTAGATGTCTTTGGAATATAATAAATAGAATGAATTATTGCTCAATGCTGATGTTGAAAGTAAGCAGAAAGTTATGCAATGGTTTGTTGATTTTATTCTTTCAGAAAAAGATTAGCTCATTTTTGAGATGAAAATTTTGACTTCAATGACAGCCTTACTCAAACATGTTCATTATGTAAAAAAAGATCATCACTATTAGTTATCTTCTAAAAGTCAGGTCCTTCATTCTTTAAGGTTTTCTATCATTTTCTGTATTTTGTAACACTCATGGGTAGTTCTTTTTTTTTTTTTTTTAATTATCAATCAAATTTTTTCTTCTGCCTTTTTCTCATTCAATAGTTTTTCATAAATCCTTTACTTTTAAATGAAGCAAATTTTTCTAAATTAACAGCAATTATACATCTTGTTCTTTTTTTCTAGAATCATCTATGTAAACTAAGTAATCAATGGATACTAGAAGATAGCACTAACTAGCACAAACTCTGCAATCACTATTGCTTTTATCATGTTATTCATGTAAGGTCTTGAAGTTATGTGAATATTTTGAGGGTATGAATGTAAGCTAATCTGCTTGACTGGCTCTTTAAGATTTAATTAAAAAATATATATATTTTACTGATCCCAGTTATATGTTAATTGAAAGAACTTTTGATCTTTTATAAAACAGTGCATCATATGGCTGCTTACTTTCATTTACAATTTACACTTATGGCAGAAATAATGTACATCTTTCTACTCTACAGCTATCTAGGAGAGTCTTCAAAATAGCAAAACATTCCTATAGTTAGCGTGTAGCTGAGTCTGCTAACATATTTGGTTTTTACTTAGTGTAAGTTTTATTTGGCTGAACAAATAAATTAACTTATATTTAAAAATCTTACTGTTTGTTAGTTTGTTATTAGCTTGAATAGTATAATTGGTGTAAAGATGGCTGTTAGATAGATCTTCACCAACTAATACTCTTCATTTATGAAACTAGTGCTATTTAGTTGACACCATCATTTGGTGAGAATTGATCAATCATACATTTATATATAAACACCAAATATAGTGATAAAGCGTTGATTACTGGTGTTAATATAGTTTTTATATATGAGCTCATAGAGGTATATGATGTTTTATTTTAGCATATACTATTCAATTTTTCTTCTGGATTATTATTTTTTTTATATTAAATTATTCCACTTTTGATTTAACCTGATTTAACTTTCTAATTTATCCTTTCTATTTTATCAGTGTGCATCTTAAAAATCTTTACATTTTTTTTCTAATTATGTGTCTTTACATTTTTGAAAGCTGTATTGTAAGCAAAGCATTTGACAAATGCTATTTTGAAATTTTAACTTATTCAGATCTCAAAATAATATATTTTTAATAAAAATCACTTTAATCATTGCTCTTCTCTTTCTAATATTTTTATCACTATTTCCATCATTTAACAACTAACTTTCTAAGTACTTAAACAATATCAATCTGCTTTATAAATTTCTTTCCAATTATTACTTTTAAATTTATAATCTGCAAGTACATGCTTTCTATTTAAATGTATTTAGTTTTAATTCAAACTTTTTTAAAATTTTATTAATTCTACTTTTTATAGGATTAACTTTATACTTGGTGTTTTGTTAATCTCATACTTGCTATCTTCAAGTTTTATATCTTTAAAAAAAATTTTGCAATGAATTATTGTTAACCCAGTGTTACATTACCTTTGTTAAAACATCAAACATTTAGCAATTTATATAAACTAATATTATACATTAGGAGATCAATAAAAAAATTGATCTATCCTTTTTGCATATCTACGAATATACAAACATTCAAAGAGTTGTCTTATTATTTTCATATTTTTTTCCAAAATACAAGCAAAATTATTCAATTCACTTGATCAAAGAGTTGTCTTATTATTTTCATATTTTTTTCCAAAATACAAGCAAAATTATTCAATTCACTTGATCAAATACTTTATCAACATTAACAAAATATCTCTCAGCAATAATCCTTATCTCATCAGTTGCATTTTTAGTTAATTTTTGTCTTTTAAATTTTAACTTTTATTCTGTTATAAATAGGTTATCAATGCTTTAGTTTCATTTGAGATTAAATTTTCTATTCTAAGATCCACATACATTTATTGAGTTTGATATTTTTCTAAAGGAATCAACTATTGAAAGAAAATTTATTGATCAGTCTATTGAATAATTATAAATATGCGATTTTTTTCTGCATGCGTTAGTGAAGCTGTAATGCCAGCTTAGCGCTTTCAAGATTTAGTATTCAAATCTCATACTCATAGTTTTACGAATGAGGACTGTTGTGATTTATTGTACACATATGCAAATGAGCTTGAATTTTTAATTAGTTAGTCCAATGTTTGGAGAGAGCAAAGCATGCCTCTCTTCTATTAATGGCACTGAGGTCATTTGCTATGTAAAAAGCTTCTTTGACTTTTCTTTTGGCATTGCTATTCTCTGTGCAAATTATTTGGGCAGAACTGGGTTCGAAGACATGGCCTGTAGCTGCTTGGTGGTCTCAGAAGGTTGATGTTTCTTCATTTTTATTTTTTACCCTGATGTATGCATACCTGTGTTGGTAAATTTTTGTATTGATGTTAGCCTGAGTCTCACCATAGTAAGATGCCTGGCAGTCTAATTGAGGGGATGCTATTTTATAGACCACATGAGGGGCTTGATCTTTTTCTATTTTATCCTTGGAATTATTTGTTAGCCGTTAGTGTCGGGAGGTGTTCTGAAGCTAAATTTGAAATCATTAGTCAATTTTTTAGCAAATTTTTGAAGTTACATTCTTATTGGCTAAATTTGAAAACAAATGGTATATTATGAATGATGGTTGGACAATGGGACTGTCAATGAGAGGCATTGTTGCTAGTATCATCATAAACCATTATGAAAGCCAAATTCTTCCAAAACACTTTACAACAGAAACAACTCTCATATACACTCGATACGTTGATGACATTTTTATCGCAGCAAAACCTTCCACAACTATCAACATACAAAATGAATTTCAAGCCATCTCAGGACCTCAGTAGAACTGATGAAAACTAGGAACAAGAAATAAAATATGTTCTGCCCAAATAATTTGCACAGAGAAGAGCGATACCAAAAGAAAAGTCAAAGAAGCTTTTTACATAGCAAATGACCTCAGTGCCATTAATAGAAGAGAGGCATGCTTTGTTCTCTCCAAACAATTGCCTAATTAAAACTTCAAGCTCATTTGTATATGTGTGCAATAAATCACAACAGTCTTCATTTGTAAAGCTATGAGTATGAGATTTGAATACTAAATATCGAAAGCACTAAGCTGGCATATTAAACCTTAGATTATAATTACAGCTTCACTAACGTATGCAAAAAAAATCACATATTTATAATTACAATTTTTATTGGTGAAGAGAAAAAACAATCTATTGAATAATAAAATCTTTATAGATCTCAATTAATTTTCATCAGAAATGTTATTATAGTTTTCAGTTTTTTTTTCAATTGGAATTTCATCAGGTTTTTTTTTGCTTTGCCCATTTTTTGCTACAACTTTTTAAACTCAATTCATTATCATGTAGACAGTTTTATATTTATTTGCCTAATATTCTTTTCTATTAACAGGGAAGAGTATTTATAATTTCTGTTGTTCAAATCACTTTTTTATCTTTAAATATGTTCATCCTCTCTACTAACGGAAAGGATAAATGTGATTTGTATCAATTATTCTTGCCCTGCGATTTTGCTTTTACTGTTTTGCTTTTTTTATAATTAATATATTTTACTATATATTTTTTTACTAATCCATATTTGCTTTACTGCTTGCTACATGTATCAATTCACTATTAAATATTTTATATATCCTTTGATGTATTTTATCATTAATGTTTTTCCATCTTTTTTCTTCAATTTTATTAATCATTTTAATATTTTTCCAAGTTTTTTTATTTATTTATTATTTTTAGTTTCCTTTCAAGTAATAGTTCCGCAGATGAGAAGACGGTTATTGTGTAAGGTGTTGAACATTACACAAGCATTATTTCCTATAGCGTATTTTGTAATTGAACATAATTATATTTCTTTAAATTCTTTTTTTATATGTTGCACTGCTTTTTCTGCCATTCCATTTGATTCGGGATGGTATGGGGGTTACTAATGTGTAAAATTCCATTTTCTTTCAAGTATTTTTCCATAATATGACTCATGAAACCAGTTTCATTATCCGATACTATGGTTTCTGGTAATCTGTATATTGAGAAAACTTTGTCTAAACACTTTATTGTTTCCTCTGTATTTGTATTTTTTACTTTGTGGCATTCTATTCACTATGAGAATGCGTGTATTATTATTAGAATCATTTTTCCTGTAATCTGCCCTGCATGGTCAATGTCCAATCTCTGCCATGGTCTGGTTGTTTTAGGCCACATATTATAAATTTGTGCTGGGAATGCCATCTCTGTCTGGCAAGTATCACACATCTTACATATTTTTCAATGTCTGTGTTTATTTTTGACCATCAGACTAAACTACGTGCCAACACCTTTGCTCTCACTACTCCTGGGTGATCTTTATGTAACATTTCTAATAGACGATTATGGCCTGCAGGCGGTATTACTCTTTTAGCCCCCATTATTAGACATCCCTTACAAACTAACAACCTTTCTCCGTTCATCCAAAACTCTTGGTTTAAATTACTCAGTTTTGTGTTAGGCCATCCTTCTCTTATCCATTTGCTTAGGATCTGGTATCCCTGATTTTCTTTTGACCATTTCCCTACTGTTTCATTGTTTAACCTGCTTGATTTTTTGCTATCAATATAAATTTACCTCTGTTTCTGAAATTATAGGTTCCAGTCTATCTGGGCATCTAGTTAGAGCATTTGTGTGTGTGATATTCTTTTTTGTAATATAACTGATAATCATATGTGATCAAAATATTCCGCCAGCATAACATCCTTGGACTTATGTGTTCAGGGGCTACTTTGTTGAGGGCAAAAATACCTAGTAATGGCTTACAGTCTGTGAATATTTCAAAACTTCTACCCCATTTATAGTGGTGTAATTTTTTAATTGCAAGTACGATTGCTAGAGCTTCTTTATCAATTTGATTGTAATTTTTTTCTGCACTAGAAAGAGTAACACATACACCACTGACCATTTTCTCTTCTCTCTAGGGTGCGCTAATACTGCCTCTACCCCATATTCAGATGCATCAGTCATTATTTGCAATTTTTTATCACTGTCATATTGCACCAATAACCTGTTAGATATTAACAGTGCTTTTTCGTTTTTTTCAAAAGCGTCTGATCCACTGCCATTTGTGATTTTTTCTAAGCAAATCATATAATGGTTTAGCTACCATAGCCTTGTTATTTAGAAACAGTTCATAAAAGTTTACTAAACCCAAAAATGCTTGCAATTGTTTTACATGGGGTTTATTTGTATTTTTTACTACTTATACTCTATCCAGATATGGCTTTTCCCCTCTGCCTGAAATGATGTGGCCTAAAAAAACTAATTCTTGATTTTGCTACACATTATATTTCCGCATTCAACTTGACTCCAGCCTCACTTAATCTTTCACAAACTCTTAATACCTTATCTCTTAAATCTTTTACTGTCACTGCTGTAATGAGTATATCATCAAAATACGGTATGACTCCTGTTAATCCATTTAGAATGTGGTCAGTTTTTTCTTGGAAAATGTTGGGAGCTGTGGAGATTCCAAATGGGAGTCTATTATAGCTGAACAATCCAGAAGGCATTGTTAAAGTTAAGATTTGAACAGTTTTTTCACTTATCTCGATCTGATGAAACACTGAATTCAGATCTAATTTTGCAAAAAACTTTGTGTCTGTTAACCCAGTTAGTACTTCTCTTATGTTGGATACTGAATATGCTCATTTATTCAAATATTTATTCACCGTCACTCTAATCATTATAAATTCTAATTTGCCCAATTGGCTTTGTGATTATTACTATTGGTGTTGCCCAATCTGCTGATTCAACCTGCGTTAATACACACTCGCTAACTAATGATCTGATTTTTCATCTACTTTTTCTTATTGTGCCAAAGGTATCTTTCTGGTTTTACAGATAATAGGGTTTGGTCTTTTCATTAACTCAATATGGACAGGGTTATCTGCAATTAGTCATAATTTATTTTCAAATAGTTCTAGGAATCTGCTTTATTTCAAGTCTGCTTGCCACATTATTCACAGCATACACATTGATGTTTATGTCTAATTTTTGAAACCAGTCCGCCCTATTAACGGACTGATTTTACCCTCACTTTTTCTTATTGTGCTAAAGATATCTTTCTGGTTTTACAGATAATAGGGTTTGGTCTTTTCATTAACTCAATGTGGACAGGGTTATCTGCAATTAGTCATAATTTATTTTCAAATAGTTCTAGGAATCTGCTTTATTTCAAGTCTGCTTGCCACATTATTTACAGCATACACGTTGATGGTTATTTCTAATTTTTGAAACCAGTCCCGCCCTTAATGGACTGATTTTACCCTTCACTATTGTAAGGGGACATACAAACTACCACCCACTTTCACTAAGCTACATTACTGTAAGCCTAACCAAGCAATTGTTAAACAATTGCTTACTCTTTTTTGAATACACATATATACACTAAATATTGCGATCAGCAAGTTATGTTTTTTTTTTTTTGTTATAAAGATAAAGATTCAAATTAGACACTAAGAAAATAAATACACTCATGTATATATAGACTATGACTAACCAAGAGTATTGTAAGTCATCAATTAACCAACAATATGACATGAACATAAATAAAATACACTAGATAATGACCTATTGTCAAGATAAGCAGCCAGACTTGGAAATGAGAAGACAATCCCAATAGATATTTATTTTAATAACATTACATTAATGTACAATTATGCAATAATAGACAAATGCAGCAAGCACAAGAAAGTCAACATCTTAACAACCATATTTTTTTTTTTATCAAAGCAAGATGGACGTATGTGTTCAAATTTGAGAACAAATTTCAATTGTGTAAGAATAAATAGTAATTTACTTCATCCATCGATATAAACCAAAACCTGGATTGCCTCCAAGTTATGGAAGCAAACTGGATGATTTGAGCTAATTGTTAAAAAAAAAAGCTTCAAATTTACATCAAATCATTGCAAGAGATTAAGTAAAGAACTGCTATCAATCACAAGGACAATTTTTTGTGCCATTTTCCTATGAATAAAAACTACCCTAGAAAAACTACACACACCAACGAGAGTACTGCAATGTGGTCTGGTTCAAATAATTATGCCGTAGGAGGCCGAACACCAGCTCTTCAAGCCCATAGAAGCATTATGATGGGTGAGATGCCTTTCTTTATTAAATGCTTGTCAATAACAGTGATCTTCAGTGGATCTCCTGCATCTTCTTCAAAGGAAATGAACCAGACAGCATTGATGGTTGATGATCCCAGAGTGAGTGTGTGTCAATTAAACTTACGAATAGTACACCGCCCGAGAAGATCTATCACCAGGAGGAATATAGACTTCGAACATGACGGATAGTGCTTGCCAGACTTTTCTTTTTTACTTTATTCAATTGGTATGTATTTTTATTTTATTTGTTATTTATCGTCTTATTTTTACTTTTCATATTTTTTTTTTTATTGTTTCCACGTTTGGAAGCTTATATCTCAGAAAACGGGAAAGTTTATTTTAAGCACAGAGGGGAAAAGAGTTAGATTCCATAAACATTTTATTGTATTAAATAAAATTTGGGTCTATCCACTCACCAGTAGCTTGACATCACCCAGCAATGTGGAATAAGTTAAGATCTTGTTGTTCCACATTAAAAGCATATAGTAGCGACAGAATTGAGTTTTCGTTATTTGTTAAATGTTTCACTAACTTGTTATATATTGTTTTTCGGTGTACATGACGAACTTCCTTGAGTAGATGGTCTCTCCTATCAATATTAGGGTGTCATGTATATGTATAGAAGGAGGTCCTCTTTTCCAAGAAGGACGATTATACTCATCGTGCATCAGACAGCAAGCCTTACTTTACAGTTATTTTAAACTTGTGTAAATAAAGATTGCCAGGTTATGGATTTCTATCACAGGAGGGATCAGAATATTGTGACAGTCAGATGATGTATGTTGGTTTAACCCAGTTCGAATACCAAGCAGAAGTACCTTGAGGCCACCCATACGCGAGATATTAAATCAAGAATACTATGACCTCTGCTCTATTCACCTATTCTCGAGGCTAACTACGAACCAATAACATTATCTGAGACACGCATAAATTATTTTCTCATCCGGCCACAAAACTTAGCAACAGCAATAGAGACATGGACGGGAACACCTATGGAGCTAAATAATTAAATGTGCAAAAGTACTAAGAAATGTGTGTTTTGCATGCCTGGATCATTGGAAAAGTAACAATAAAACATTAAAATAAAATTAGAAAACTGAAGCTTTTTTATAGTTAAATAATATGGTTAATTAGTGGCTTTAAAATATTAATAATGACTTAGTGGCCTCCGCTATTCCCCTAAATTAATGAAACAAACTAATTAGACAATAAAAACAGATTAATATGTTTGTGGTCTAAATCTTTTTTTCCCAATTTTAATAAAATTGTCAATTCGAATCTCCTCAATAAAGTACAATAATAAAAATCTTTCGCAAAGCATTTTCTAATTGCTTTGCGCTAAAAACAGACAGTCTAAAAATTATTTAAGATGTATATAGCTAAATCAGATATACATAATAAGCTACTGGCGGACAAAAGAAGCGTTATCGAGGAGATCAAATTGGAAAACAAAGGAAACTTACTCATATGGAATTTAGAAGCATAAATAAAATTGGAAAGAGATTTTAAATGAAAAAAATTAACTTTTAAACTTAACCGCAATGGAATACAAAATATTTACACATGTTAGTAATGAAGAATAGCGAAGGAAAAAGAGTTAAATATATAGATAGATGATCACACAATATAGATGATCACACAATATATATCTAATATTAATCTAATAAAAATGGTTACATAACAAATATAATTAAATACATTTCAGAAATATAATTCAAATAAGCGCTTAAAAAAGGTATGTACAAAAAAGGGTAGAAAGTAAATAGTTCAATGGAGGAGAGATATGATTACCGTCCTGGTTCCTTGCACCTGTTGGGCGTCATCGTGGCTTGATCCGACCGTCGATAGGTATTTGTCCGGACAAGGAAAATGGAAATATGTAGCATGGTTTCACGAAAAGTCCTACAGACACGGCACAGAGTTCAGATCACTATTAGGTGGATACTACGGCATTTTGGATGGTATTTAGGAACCTCGGCGATAGGCAAAGCTATTTATTTGCCTAGCCAAGCATAGTAGAATCCATCAAATTCATATGACTTTTAGCTTGAGCATGTTCAAACTTCTCCATGAGCATGTTCAAACTTCTCCATGATTTTGAAGACGACAGTTGTTCAACTTTTTGGAATAAACTCTCAACAAGCAAAAGCAAAATCTGCAAGAGTTCTCCCAAGAGAAATCTGAATGAAATTTCCAAAAGGGAAATCTGAATGCCAGCAAGAAAACTCTGAATGCCAAGTGTTTTGTTCACTCTCCTATTTATAATTTTTTGTAAGCTACCTTCTATTGTTTGTATGTATGATCTTAGATCTTGATAAGCCCACCCACATGCTCCTTTGTTTCAAGGCAACATTTTCTAAAAATAACTTTTACTTTTTATTCTACATTTCTTTCTTTAAAGTTTGAATTTTATTAATTAAAAAAGAAAGAGAAAGCCATCTTTAATTTGCCTTGAATGGGCTAACTAATTACAAACATACATTCTTTTAGAAAATGTTGGCAGGCTTATCTCAAAATAAATCATACGCCATATTTTAACAAAGATTTTAACAAAAAAATATATTATTTCTTTTAATAATATAAGATATTTCAGCAGAATTTTGCATTAACTCATATATATACGCTTGATGTATATATATGTTTGACTAATAGGTTTTACAAGTAATTTTATTAACAGAAATCTAATCTTAGAATGGAATTTATTTAACAAAATATTTAAATGCAATACAAATTATATAAACGTAATTAATGTTAGATTTAATGCAAACCCTGCTGATATTGGACTATAAACTTAATTCAGGTCTATAATACTAACCAAGTTTATAGAAGGCTGTGAAGCATGGATCGGACTTCAGATCCATTGCTTCAATATTAATCGCATTTAATTCTTAAAGTGATAGAAAACCATCTTTGACTCATTATTATATATGTAAATATTGTTAAAGTAGCTTTCTTATTTAATAAATGTTATTTAGATGTTTCAATCCATTTGATCTCTGTCTTGGTTCCTATCACTGTGCATACCTACCTCTTAATATGTATGCGAAATTCCATTACATACACGTCTTCATTTATATGTATACTGATATTGGAAATATTCTGGAAAAGTGCTGCAATTGATCCTCTCTTATATAGAGGCACAGTAGTCATTGACCTGGGTAGACCCATCCCTGAAGAGATTCGAGTATGAATTTTCTCTGAGTTCGAATACTGATGTGTAATGGAGCCGGAAAGGGGGAGATATGAAGATGAACTAGCCCAAGTTATATGTAGGTTTAATGTGTGAATATCGAGCTAGACCATTGGAGGTGGATGTGATCATGAGTTAAGTATTTCATTGCTTCCTTGCCAGCATCCTACTCTAAGATCCTAGATCTGACCATAGTTAGATGCATTTCCCTCTTTTTGCAAGAACCACCGGTCTATTACATTTGGTGCCTATTTTTAGGGGCATGAAACAAGGAGTTTATATGGATAGTTAACTTCAAGACTTGGAAATCTTATATAAAATTTTTTTTTGGGGGGGGAATGGTCATTGATTTTCAAACCGTAATCACTGTGGACTTACTCACATGAAGGACCAATATGTTCAACCGCAATGATAAATGTATAAATGAGATATTTTTTTTTTTAGTTTGAACATGCACATTAAAGGAAAATGACATTAAAAGTGGTGAATACACATATGGTGATGCAAATGTCATGATAATCAGAGACTAATAACTAAATGACTAATTGACTAATAAATCATGTTTAAAATAGGTGAATCAGGCAAGTAAAATGCAGATTGACTAATAAATCATGTTTAAAATAGGTGAATCAGGCAAGTAAAATGCAGACTTAAATATAGGTAATAAAACATACACACACACACAAAGGGGAAAATAATGGATAAACATGAAATGGCTTGGGGTGCCAAGGAATTCTACGGTATACTATTTTTACACTTATAAGCCAATAATAACTTTATAATCATATACATAAAACAAGTCGATGATAACAAAGAGTGGGAAAAAAATTAATGAAAATGGCTGAGAAAATTTCATGAAACTACAAATAGTAGTACTAATGAGTTGGAATGCTCTACTTCTAAAAATGGAATAGAATCTGCATTGGTATAGTTATCTGGGGGGGGGGGGGTCCATGACAGAAAATGATCACTCTTCATAGGTACCAGTGGTAATCCAAACAGCATCTCAAACCCATGAGATACCTGCCAGTAAAATGAATCAAGCACCCAGGATCGAAGTAGCACAGGTTACAGGAGATGTAATGACTATTGAATGAATATTCCAGATGATCATGACTATGAAAACAGAACTCGTCAACAGCATGGATGCGAAAATGGATAGCATGAAAGCAGAACTCACTAATATAAAGAACACCAACATGAACAGCTTGGATGTAAATATGAACGGCCTGACGGGACATATGAATGGCGTGGATACAAAAATGGATAAAATATAACATGGATAGCATCAAAGAAGATTGGAAAACGAAATGATGAGATGGAAAACAAATTATTGCTGATATGGAACAGCTGTCTCTGAGTGTCAATAATGTTCAGAGCGATAACAGGGAATTGAGACAAGAACTAGTAGAAATAAGAAGGGAGATGGAGGAGAAAGATACCCGTAGCCAGCAAAGATTCGAAGACTTTAGATGTACCATCTGAAGTCAGATAGACCTTAAGTTTTGCGAGATGACTCGAGACCACAAAGACTTCAATAGCAAAGTATGCATAGGCCGAGAGAAATACCGAGAATAAATTTAAAGAATTTGAAGGCATTCAAACAAAAATAGAACAACTCCATTTATGGCAGATGCACACAACAATGCCATTGAATCAATAGTTCACAGCATAAAATGTCTGGGAGACAAACTAGCCGCAAACAGACAGGAAATATCTCAGACAAGGAAAACCTGGGAAAGATGGCTGAAAGTATAAATGAAATGCACAACCAGGTTGACCAACTGAGTGGAGCCATCAATCAGAGGTTTGAGGCCCTCAAATCCCAGCTATGCCCAAGAACAACAGCATTTGTGGTATGACCAATTAGGGATAATCAAGTGACTGACTGGCAGGGAGAAGTGTGATGAAATGATTGATGGCCTGGAAATCATCCTCAAGGCCCCCAATAGAATGTGTGACCAGTGCTAAGCAGCCAGTTTCCCCCACCAAGAACCATTAGGGATTGAAGTCTCATTTCGATTTCAACATGGGAGGAATCATACCTATCACAACATGGAAGGAATCATACCTATTACATGCCATATTGACCAGGTCACACATGTACCCACCCTTCCCCTGAATTTCAGGGAGATGTCCAATGGGTACAACCATGTGACACAAGTCAATGCCATCAATCAATTCGTAAGGCTAAAATTCTTCAAAGGATTTGCCAATGAGGCCCCAATAGAACATCTAAGGTGCTTCAACCTGTATTTTTCTGTGAATCACAATTTGACAGGGTGATAAATTGATCATCGCCTACAGCCACCTCCAAGGGGATGCACTGATGTGGGAGTCATTATCCCAGACCCCGTCCACTTTTGAAGACTGCCAGACATTGCTGGTTAAGAATTTCTGGAATCGCCAGTTTTGAAGACTGCCAGACATTACTGGTAAAGAATTTCTGGAATCACGATAGGCAAGAAGCCATGCTATACCAATTGTTCCAGGAGAAGTACCAACAAACATCAGGGTATTTCAACGAAATGGTTTCGTCACCAGGCTGCCAAATTAAGGAATTTAAACATGTACCATTTGAATGAAAGTTGAGATAATAAAGATAGTCAAAAGAAATCTATCCCTTAGAATCGATCAGTTTCTTACCTGCTCCACACCAAAAATATTGAGCAAAGGATGGAGTTGTTAAGCAGCATCACTCCAAGACTAGTTTGCTTAAGAGCCAAGCCAGTAAAACAGATCTATATTAACTATAAAATCAATCATACCAGAAAGACCAAATGAGATCCTAGTGATCTACTATTATGGGCCATTGCCCCCATTTAACAAACAAAAATACTTGCTATACCAATTGTTCCAGGAGAAGTACCAACAAACATCAGGGTATTTCAACAAAATGGTTTCGTCACCAGGTTGCCAAATTAAGGAATTTAAACATGTACCATTTGAATGAAAGTTGAGATAATAAAGATAGTCAAAAGAAATCTATCCCTTAGAATCTATCAGTTTCTTCCCTGCTCCACACCAAAAATATTGAGCAAATGATGGAATTGTTAAGCAGCATCACTCCAAGACTAGTTTGCTTAAGAGCCAAGCCAGTAAACCAGAACTATATTAACTATGAAATCAATCATACCAGAAAGACCAAATGAGATCCTAGTGATCTACTATTATGGGCCATTGCCCCCATTTAACAAACAAAAATACTTGCTATACCAATTGTTCCAGGAGAAGTACCAACAAACATCAGGGTATTTCAACAAAATGGTTTCGTCACCAGGTTGCCAAATTAAGGAATTTAAACATGTACCATTTGAATGAAAGTTGAGATAATAAAGATAGTCAAAAGAAATCTATCCCTTAGAATCGATCAGTTTCTTCCCTGCTCCACACCAAAAATATTGAGCAAATGATGGAATTGTTAAGCAGCATCACTCCAAGACTAGTTTGCTTAAGAGCCAAGCCAGTAAACCAGAACTATATTAACTATGAAATCAATCATACCAGAAAGACCAAATGAGATCCTAGTGATCTACTATTATGGGCCATTGCCCCCATATAACAAACAAAAATACTTGTTAGTCACCTATGATCTCTTTTTCAAATATGTCGTTGCTTACCCAATACTAGATGTACGATCAAGGTTTGCACATCCTCCAATTCATGGGGATAGGAAAGCCTAAGGCTATTTTAACTGATCATGGTACTCTTTCTTATCCAAGGAGTGGAAAAAATATGTGGAAAAATCTCGAATAAAACACTGCTAACCTCCATTAGGAATCCACAGTCAAACCCATGCAAATGTGTCATGTGGGAGCTTGAACGTTTGTTTAGTGCCTGTTAAGAGGGAGAGAACATCACATAAGAGGCAAAACTCTCCATACAGTAGTGCCACTCATTGCCATCCAGAATAATCAATGGATGCCAGAAGGCTTGTGCATAATATCCCCCATCTAGTGCTTACTCATCAATATCCCCAGACTAGTTTCTGGCTTGTGGCCTTCGTCATTGAGGAGCATTGGATCTGAGAGTACTGCATCTAGATCTTATGATCTAATGCAACCTTCCAGTTGCTAGTCTGGGGATATGGGATGTGTAGGCACTAGATGAGAATTTTATGCACAAGCCTTCTGGCATCTATTGATTACTCTGACTGGCACTGAGTGTCCCTACTATATGGAGAGTTGCTTGTTTTAGAGGGAGAACATAAAGAGTGGCTAAAGCAGACAATACACGTAATCAACTACATCAATTGGAGTAAAAGTGAATCAACTGGATTCATGCCCATCCGACTACACTTTAATCACACTACATCTATGCTATTCGCAAAATACCAACCTATGGCTACTCTAAAAATAAAATAGATGCAGAAAAGAATAGACTAAAGGCTTGTGAGAGACTCGCCAAAATAGCAAGTCACAGGAACCAAAATACAAAAAAGTCCCCACACAAATTTAAGATTGGAGATAAAAGTTCTAATAAAAACTCCACACCCAAGTAGATCCCAGGAAAATAAGTACCATAAGTTTATAATACATGTGATGGACCATATACCATTGTTAAGCAAATAGGTCCCTCACATTTTGAATAAACTGGGAAGGAGAGATTCGGGGTATATATAATACCTGCATCTTAAAATCTTTCTTTGGCTGCTCCAAATAACCTATGATGACCATCAAATCAATCATGCAGCTAAAGAATGACAGTAACCATAAAGCAAGGTATAAAAATGATGTAAATCACATCAGAGAAAAGTAAAAACATGTGGTCAAAAAATGTATAAGACTAGGGATATTAAATTTGATGAGGGTATTCCTAGTTAATGCTCAAACACAGTCACTGGGATACCCTGAAACTAACCAAGACATAGGAAATCAATCCAATCCAATAAATGGATACTCTAATATTTAACTAGACCTTCATGAATCCACTGAGTCTTGAAAGGGAGCAGGAAGAAGGCTAGCAAATAGACCCATGGCTAGACCCATATGCCATCTGCATTAGAGGCATATAACCGGATAAGTCTTGACCATAAGGCCATCAAAGCCCCTAAATCTAGATCATGCCACAAATGTTATGGCTTATTCATAAGAAAGATGGTTAAACTACTCAGCTATAAGGATACGAAGTAATCAAGAAATAGGTTAGCAACCCTTCATCCAATTCAAGAAAAAAAAAGCCTTACATTAAAAACATGCCAGCACACTTAGGAGTGTTAAAATCTGAATACAAATTAAAATTTTAACCCTGTAAGGGAAGCAGAGTTGTAAGAGGACTTACAAACTATCACCCACCTGCACTAAGCTATACCATACTAAGCCTAACCAAGCAATTGTTAAACAATTGCTTATTCTTTTTCAAACTCAGATTTATACACTAAACACTGTGATCAGAAAGTAATGTTTTTTTTTTATAAATTAAGATAAAGTTTCAAATTAGACACTAAGAAAATAAATACATTACATCATCAACTAACCAACATTATGATGTGAATAATGACCTAATGTCAAGCATATTGCTAAGCAACCAGATTTGGAAATGAAAAGATAATCCCAATAAATATTTATTTTAATTACATTACATTGATGTACAATTACATAATAATAGATAAATGCAGCAAGCATGAGAAAGTCATCATCTTGACAAACATATTATTTTTTTTGACAAAGCAAGATGGACATGTTTGATTTGGAAAACAAATTTCAATTGCATAAGAGTAAACAGTAATTTACTTCATCCGTCAATATAAACCAAAACCTGAAATACCTCCTAGATATGGAGCAATTGTTAAAAAGAAAACTTCAAATTTACATAAAATCATTGCAAGAGAATAAATAAATAACTACTAACAATCAGCAAATAGTTTTTTTGCACCATTTCCCTATGCATAAAAACAATACATACTAGCGAGGGTACTGCAATGTGGTCTGGCTAAAAAAACTATTTTGTAGGAGGCCGAATGCCAGCTTTTCAAGCCTATAGAAGCATTATGATGTGTGAGATGCCTTTCTTTATTAAATACTGGTCGATGATGATTTTCAGTGGATCTTCTGCTTCTTCAAAGGAAATGAACTGGACAGCATTGGTGATCTATGATTTCGGAGTAGTGTGCCTCAATTAAACTTACGGATGGTACACTGCCCGAGAGGATCTATCACCAGTGTGAATAGACTTTGAACATGATGGATAGGGCTTGCCAGACTCAGAAATTGATTTTTTAAAAATTTTATTCACTTGATTTGTATTTTTATTTTATTTGTTATTTATCACCTTATTTTTACTTTTCTTTTTTCATTTCCACTTTTGGAAACTTTATATTTCAGAAAATGGGAAAGTTTATTTTAAGCATAGAGGGGGCAAGAGTTAGATTTCATAAACATTTTATTGTATTAAATAAAATTTAGGTCTACACATCCCTCTAGTAGCTTGACGTCATCTCACTGAATGTGGAATAAGATAAGATCTTGATGTTGTTTCACATTAAAAGCATATAGTAGTGACGCAATAGAGTTTTCATTATTTGTTAATTGTTTTACTAACCCTCATTATATATTCATTTTTCCATGTACATGACTAACTTCCTTGAGTAGACGGTTTCTCCTATCAATATTAGGGAATCACATATAGATACAGTAGAGGTCCTCTCCAGAAGGATGATAATACTCATTGACAATCAGACAGCAAGCCTTACTCTATAATATATATATATATCTAATGCTTATTTCAGAACAATTCCATCTTGAATGAAGAAAAGATTAAAGTTCAAGAAAATAAAAAATTTATTTGAAGTAAAATCTTAAAACATTAATTTATTGCACAAGTAAAGACGAAGTCAACACCATCAAGTCAGACAAGGAGATCGGGTAGGGTTGAAGGAACCCAAACCTTGTAATACAACCCGGAAGGAGTTTAAGAAATTCTTCCCAGTATACCAAGGAATTCATAAGATATTTAAAACCATCAGTAAAGGGGGGGGGGCAGAAGTCATGAATAGAGCAGGATTTGAACCAGGAGAATGATCTGAATAACTAATAGATGATATACAAGGTGATAGTGGGTCGGGTATATTGCTGCTATATATAAACAATTGGAAAAAAATATCTAAAGCCAACACAAAAGTAAAAATACATAATGTGGACATCAAAGTAAAGATGTTAATGGGAATTCTATTAAAATAATGGGAAAAGTAGATGCTCCAGTAGTGTTTAGAGAGAAAGAATTTACACTGCTAGTCTATATAGTTGGAAAAAAAATAAGCCAATTAATAGGGAGAGAATGTTTTAGTCACCTGGGAATACAATTTTTCATTGTAAAAATAATTTTGACAGAAAAAGAAATGGTAAAATTATACCCAGACTTATTTACACAAGATCTGGGCTTAATTAAAACAAACCTGGTGGAAATACATTTAGCGGATAATGTAAGAACAGTAATGTGTAAGCCACATAAAATTCCTTTTCCACAAAGGTAAAGGGTGGAAGTCAAGTTAAAACATTTAGCGGCATATTAACCCCAGTAGAGGAGGCAGAATGGGCCACACCAATTGTGGTAATAACAAAACTGGATGGAGAAGTTAGATTGTGTGGTGATTATCATGTTACAGTTAACAAATATTTGAATAAAGATGTATACCAGGTACCCAATGTATGCAAAATACTAGCTAATTTGTCGAAGGCAAAATATTTTGCTAAATTAGACCTAAACTCTGCATACCATTAGATTAAAGTTACGAACACAGCAAAAATGTTAACATTAACCACACCTTTTGGGCTATATAAATGCAATCAGTTGCTGTTTGGAATTACGACAGCGCCGAATATTTTTCAGGCAAAGTTAAACATGATATTGCAAAGAATTGAAGGGGTGATGCCATATTATGACAATATATTAATAACTGCGACATCTAGTGGAAGTATTTTTCAGGCAAAGTTAAACATGATATTGCAAAGAATTGAAGGGGTGATGCCATATTATTACAATATATTAATAACTGTGACATCTAATGGAAGTAGAGTTTTAAAAGTATGTGATAGGTTGAATAGGGCAGGTGTAAAACAAACTAGAAAAATGTGTATGGGAAGCAAAAGAATTAAACTTTCTAGTTATACGATTTCAGAAAAGGGAAGCGCCCTTTGAATGACAAAGTTTGGGCAGTAAAAAATGCAGTAAGATCTAAAAATATAAAACAGTTGCAAGTGTTTCTCGGTCTCGTAAATTTTTTTGAACCTTTTCTGAAAAATAAGACAATGGTAGCTATTCCGTCATACGAATTACTACGTAAAGGGCAAACATGAGTTTTTGAAAAAACTAAAGATCTATTAGTACCGGATAAGCTGTTAGTGCATTTTGATAGATCAAGACGTTAGAATCACTACAGATGCATCAGAATGGGGAGTAGGTGCAATCCTAGATTATCTGATAGAGGGATGTGGGCACCCTGTGGCATTTGCATCTAGAACTTTTTCAAAGGCAAAAAGAAATTACAGCTAGATAGATAAAGACGCGCTGGCAATTATATTTGCAGTGAAGAAATTGCACCAATTTTATTTTTTGGCTGAAAATTTGAGATAATAACAGATTATAAGCCATTGCCGTGCAACTCTGGAACATTTAAATCTGCATATGTTAAGATGGCATAATGTATTGGGTTCATATGATTTTATATTGAAATACAAGAAGGGAAAGGAAATTACCCACGTGAATGCTTTATCGAGAAGAAGCCAATAGAGAGTGAAATTGAGGTGAATTATATTGATAACATGAATTCCTAGGTTGTAAATAGTAAACTGTTAAGTGGTGGACTAACGAAGATAAAGGATCTCGTGTGTTGACAACCTGGATTGAGAAAGGTCGGCCCAAATGCAAACCAAAAAAATTAGCAATGGGGTTTTGGGTGAATAGAGAACACTTATCGATATGTAGGGGAGAATGCATGGACAGAGTTGTAATCCCTCTGGTAGGTAGAGATAAAGTATTAAATTTACTTCACCAAGGTCACCCGGGCATAAGGCTTGCAAAAGCTTTAGTGCATAGTTATGTCTAGTGGCCTCAAATAAATAATGGTATTGAAAAATTCATTAAGAAATGTTCACCATGTCAGTCGGAAGGCTCATTCCCAGCTAAGCAGTATTTATCTTGGCCGAAAGCAGTTAAACCATGGGGACGTTTACATATAGACCACACAGGACTGATTGATGGAAAATTAATGCTCATTATGACGGATGCTTACAAAGTGGATAGAGTGTCACCCGGTAAAAAATACAAGTGCACAGGAAGCTATAAACTGTTTAAAGACAGTATGTTATATACATGGATTTCTGGAAGTGATATCAGATAACGCCGTGGGATTTGTAAGCGAAGAGCTGAATAAATTTTTTGATAGTTATGGAATCAAACGTGTATGCACCACCGTATCACCCTGAGTGAAACGGATTAGCGGAGAATGCCATAGGACAAGTAAAGAAATGTTTAAAGAAGAATAAAAATGTGAATATACACCATACTTTACGGGAATTTATGTTAAACCAGCATTCAGCACCATCAACGGTGACCAGGAAATAACCAGCAGAACTGCTATGTGGGTGGAAGTTAAGAATTAAGCTAGAGATTTTACGTCCCACTGCCCAAAAAATCATGTGCCAAGAAACACCTCGAAAATTGTTAGGAATGGGTGATCCAATATGGATAAGAGATGTTATTCGTAAAGTGTGGGTAAAAGGAACAATTGAGAAAGTAATATCACAGCAAGTATATGATAAATGACATGTGAATCACATACGTTAAATGGAACCGAAAGAGATGCAGATGGATATGTTCGAACAACTACAACCACAGGAAATGAGCGATAACACAGTAGGAATTACCAGAAGACACGCTAGGAAGAGATGAAAAAGAAGAGAGCGATTGTCAACTTAAAGTGGGAAAAGGAAAATCACCTAGACTCATATGCAATAAAAGAAAGCCTCTCCATTTAAATGATTATGTTTGTGGGAAAAATAATCTACTTCTGGAGTGAGGGAAGGAAGTGTGTTTAACGGTGAAATAAATATAATTTTTGTAAATATTACTCCAGAAGTAGATATATATGTTAAACTTAAATTTGTGTAAATAGAAATATTTAGAAATTCAAACTTTAATAATATGTATAATGAAAATAATTATAATATTTTGAAAGACACTAATAGGATAATTGGAAAAGATAAGTACAGAGATAAAGAGGCATGGTAATTAAAGAGAAGCAGAGATTAAAAGGAACTGATAAGAAAACAGGCGGGACTATATAAAGTGTGTTGGAGAGGAGCATGCGTTTTTTGCTGTTGTTTCCTGATTGAGATCAGAGCTAAGACTTTTTTTTAGCTGATCAGGACCTATGAGAGATAAGAACCCAGATTTATCGGATCTGAAGGTTCAAAAGTCTGACTACGGTAAATATAATCCTCTCAATCTTTTATTTAGTACACCTTCAGGGCTCTATGTAGGGTTAAGTTAAACTGATGTAAACATTTAATTCAATTGACTAAATAAATCTTAGTAGTTAGTAATTTTCGTATTGGTTGTTTATTTGCGAACTAAGCTAATTCACTTTAGTAATTTATTGTATGTTATTTGTCCTTGTTGTTTCTCTCACGGGGCAGATAATTCCATTTCATTGAGTAGATGGTTTCTCCTATCAATATTAGGGAATCACATATACATATAGAAGGGGACCTCTCCTCCTCATTGTCAATCAGACAGCAAGCCTTACTCTTTAATATTTATATATATATCTAATGCTTATTTCAGAACAATTCCATCTTGAATGAAGAAAAAACTAAAGTTAAGAAAATATAAAATTTATTTGAAATAAAATCTTAAAACATTAATTTATTGCAGACACTATTAAGTTTTAAAGTAAAGACTTTAATTAATCTCAAATAAGGACAAAGAATAGCTATATAAATAACAATAAATAGAAGTGAAAGCAAAAAAAAAGATTAAATAAAGCAATTGTCTACCTATTATTTTTTTTAGAAAAAAGCTTAGTATCTTCAAATATTTTTATAGGAGAAGCTAAAATAATATTGAATTTAATAAAATTATATATTTTTATTAAATTATTAATTAATTAACTTTACCTGATTTAAAAAAAACAACAAATAAAGCGAATCCAACCTTACAAGCTTTTCACCCCTACACTAACATAGGTATATTAAAAATAAAGAAGGAAAGAAATAATAATATAAGCAAAAGTATCCATTTTGGAATTTTTATTTTTTTTCCTGAAAGCCGCAAGCTATTTCTTTTTTCATTCTTATTTATACTAATAAGATTTATATTGTAATAAGAAAAAAAATGTAAATTTTTTTTTGTTTAATTTTATTTGTTTTTCTGAAAGTCGCGAATTATTTCTTTCATTCTTATTTATACCAGTAAGATATATATTTTAATAGAAAAAGAATATATTTTGTTTAGTTTAATTTTATTTGTAATAATAGATAAAAGTACACAGATTTATAACATCTAAAATTGAATAGCTGTGTTTGTATAAAAAAAGTTGTGAGAGAATCCAGGTTTTTTTTTTTAAATCTTGGTTTAGAAAGAAAGTTTTGGGATAAAGCTTTCTTGTTTAAAGAAACTGCAATCTCATTGTCAAAGGCCTTTTGTTTATTTCAGTTAACAAATAACCTTGTGTAACAGCATTCCAGGAATTAAGCTGATTCAATATTTTCTGTTAATTAAGAAGAACTAACTTTTGTATTATTAACACAGCTAATATGGAAAAATGTACAATAGCTGAAAATCACATTTTCTTGGGATGAAAAATCTACTTAGTGCACTAGCCAACTAAATCTGGAAATATGTAGCCTTCTGCAAATACCAATTTTAAAAGTACATTTCTATATGTACTAACTGTTGAGGATCTAGACTAGCAATACCTGCTGTTTCTCATGATTTCTATCAACTTATTCATGATGAACATACGCATAAATCCAGTCATACCATCATTCTATTTGGAGAATAAATCAAGAAAAGCAACTTATTCATGATGAACATACGCATAAATCCAGTCATACCATCATTCTATTTGGAGAATAAATCAAGAAAAGTACTCAAATAAAGCCTTAAACTTTAAAAACTGTCTTACAGATCAATTTTTAAAAAGGATTCAAACCTATATTTTTAGTGAATTGTAAAATCAGAATTCTCATATTATAGTAATATAAATGTTTATTTAAAATAAAAGGCCTTTATAAAAGAAAAAATAATAATATTTATAGAAAGTATTAAATTTAATATTAATGTTGTTTAAATAATTTTAGCATTTTATTTTCCCATTAAATATACATTAAAAGTTTTTTTGTAATCTCTTAGCCCAATTTTTCTCGAATGCTAAAGCAAATCTGGTACTTATGTATTAGATCTGCAATATATTAGATTGCTACGCCTTTTCACATTCATATCAATCCACTGATAGTTTTCTAATCTTGTGATCTGACCATTGATGTGTAGACTTGGATCTTTTACAAACTTAAAATGATAAATTCATCAAAATGGACCATGTGTACATGATATTTTTGCAAGATTTACAAAGTTTATGGCAATCTGAATACATATGTGGAAAGGGGTAGCAGTTCTAATAACCAGACTAAATCTAGCAATACTAAAAATATGAATTTCACACAAAAATAAATCTGAAAAAGTACATTTTTAACAATACTAAAAACAAAAAATATTAAATATGAAATGGCATTATGCAATTCCCAAATGTTACTTTAAGTATGGACAAAACAATTATTAAATTACAAAACACTTAAAATATAGACATAACGGTTGTTTACTGTGTAATATATAACATGAATTGTCACAATGAAACAATCACTACTTTATTTTAAATGGATAAAATTTTGTTTCAAAATGGAGACTAAAAGTAAAATTTTTAATTTTCTCCAAAATGGAGACTTACTTAACACATAATTGTGCAATATAACGCCTGCATGGGATCTTCATCAGAAATGTTAATAAGTGGTAAATGTATTTTTTTCAAAACAAAAAAAAAAAATTGTAATTACTACATTAATTATTTTTTCAATATGGTGGACTAATTTTTTTGATGTTGTTCAGTATGATTCACATGAAAATGGTCAGTAACCAACAGCTCGTAATTCAGCAGTTTTATAGGCTTTCCAACAGTCCACATAAATTTTCAATTCCTCTTCCGTAATTTGTTTGATGGCTTCCTTCAGAGTTGTCACTGTTCTGCCATGAATTCTCATGATGAAACACTTGTCCAGACTTCCTGTACAACCCATTAAACATTCGTTCCAATTTGGGTTTTTTTTTTTTTTTTGTGCAAAAGGCTTTTGTCAATTTTAATGATTTTGTTAGATTCTTCAACTTTATGTTTTTCCCTGCTAATTACTAAGCTCTGTTTTCCCCTCATTCTATGGATGTTAATTTGCAATCCCAGCTGTAAATAAATTGGATTGTCATTAAAAATGTTATTCTGGAACTCTCCAACCATGTTTTTTTATGAAGGCCTATTTTATTTTTATATATCCTCGAATGTTACAATGCCATTGCTTGTCTGAAGTGTGGATATACTTGACTGCATTGATCTCAGTAGCGGGTAAACTTCAAATGTTTATCATTTTGTACTGTTTAAAAGAAAAAAAATGTAGTATTAATGAGAAATTTGGAAAAAGTAAATCAGCACTGAAGTAAAAAATACCGAATGAAATCTGGACAATAAATGAAAGTGTAAATTTATCACATTATTGGACAAGATCGGATGAAATTGCAGGGTTTATTTGATGGGATTGCAAGGTTAGACATTTATCACAAATGTGAAAAGGTGCACCATCTCTCCTACATTGCAGGACTAATATATAAGTACTGCAAATTCAATTTATAATTAATTTCTTATGCAGTTATTAATTTATTATAACTTTGAAATCTGTTTATTAATTGATTGATATTTTACTAATTATTGTTTGTATAATTAAGGCTATAGTTAAATAATAATAGTTACACGATTGTTTTATACTGGATGTAGGCATATCATGACATATAAGTTGAATTCAATCTAATTAACTAAATTTTCTCCCATATGAATATATACTTGCCTAAATATATATGTATATTTATTTTTTATGCATTGGATTCATCTCTAAGTACCATCCATACAAGGAGTGCAAATATTGTAAATAAAATTTCATTTTGTTATATTTATATTATTTTAACTCTAAATGTTCATTCTTCTCTCTCATTCCAAATTTAATTAAAAATAGTTGTTACACACACACACACACCCTGTGTTGCATTGCCATTTTTTTTTTTTTTTGAGCTAATAGTGTCTAAATGGAGGGGCTAACATTTAAGAAGCGAGGAATATATTTGAACCAGATGACTCCCTAATCTTCAGTAAGACCGATATGTTTTAAATAGATAAATAATATCTATAATAGAAACGGATAGCCCCTCTCTGTACTTAGACATGTTTAATGGGAATGACGGTAAGATAATATAGCTGGTTAACCAGTTTGATATCATTTTTAGGATATTAAGTTTAAAGATAATCTGGTTTTAGGATATTAAGTTTAAAAATAGTCTGTTTTTAATCTTAACACCAATTAACCCCAGGAGTTTTTTTTATAAAGAATTGTGTATATCTAAAAAGGAGAGTAAAATCGGAGATTCGTTTTATTTCGCTTCCAATGTATTAGCAATTTTAAGGAATATTGACTTTCATTTGCAGGCTCTCCTCATGTTTTTTTATGCTCATTTCAATATGAATAAATTTAGTCTTATATGTAAAGGAAAATTAATATAAAAAATAATAAATTACTTTGACCCTTTCCCAAATTAATATTAGTTAAACAGTTGTAGTGTTTTTTAATTAACTCCAGAAATTACAATATAATTGAGAATAAAACCTGAAGACATTAATTCTTAGTGCAGCAATTCTTCATTTGTGAATGATTGGCCCTTTTTGGATAAGATGCATTGAGTTTAACCTATTCCTCATACTGTAGCTATTTTTTTATTTGCTTTTTGAAAATTATGACTTGGAAATTCAAACAACCTGAAATTATCGAGGCAGTTAAACATGCTCTTATAATAATACAAATCTAATATTTAGTTATTGTTGATCGTCATCCATATGTTTTAGGTATAGTTATTACAAACTTATCAATTAGCAAAAGAACAGTAAAATTCAAATGATTTCATTCATTTTTTTTTTGCTTATTCTAAGTATTTAAAATATATATATTGGGATAGGCATTCTTAGAATGGCCATGCACAAGGTGGTGCTAGATAAAGCTACATCTACTTTTATGTATATAGATTTATATTTTATCTAAGTTGTATTAATAAATAAAGTACAAAATTATATAAGCGTACTATTGCATGAATGATGGTGGTCTGTGCTGATATCTTTACTTACACACAGGAATAAATAAAGTATGATAAGAATTATGATTTATAATTTTGATATATGATTATTTTTTATTATCATGAATTTTACCAATTTGTGTTTTTAAATTGTTTATGTGCTAGAATATATATAGAAAAAGGGATGGTCAATTACAAATATTCTGCATGTCTATTTTTTTTTTTTTAGATTTTTTTTGTTTTGTTAATAAGTTAAATAATATTTGTCTAAATCGCATGTTGTTAATAAATTGGTAATAATTGAAAGTTTGCTAGTCTTTCATATGTGCGATTATCTCTCAGACAGCCAATCAGATTTTAAACAGCTGTCTTAAGAACGATCAAGCTTCGATACATGACAGAGATTTTGACAAGAAAAGGATGATACCAACCTTTTCTCAACTTAACTTTTTATATATATAAGCCAGTCTTAAGCATCTTGGCCTGAAAGCTTGAATATATAAACAAACTTTCAATTATTACCAATTTATTAACAGCATGTGATTTCGACAAATATTATTTTCATATGTTGCTGATAAATTATGTTAACATCTAGAAAATTGTGGTGTAGTAAATCTGAGATTTCGCGCCGTAATTTTATTAATTAATAACACAATGAATGATAAATGTATATGTTTATATATTCAAGCTTCCAGGCCAAGATGCTTAAGACTGGTTTATATATATATATATAAAGTTAAGTTGAGAAAAGGGTTGGTATCATCCTTTTCTTGTCAAAATCTCTGTCATGTATCGAAGCCTGATCATTCTTAAGACAGCTGTTTAAAATCTGATTGGCTTTCTGAGAGATAATCGCGCATGTAAAAGACTAGCAAACTTTCAATTATTATTAATAAGTTAAAACAAATGCAGGTTGTTAATGTATGATCAAATTTTAATTTTCACTAATGGATTGAAATGGTCATCCTGCACTTTGTATTTTATTTTAAGAAACAAAAATGTAAAGTAATTTAATGCCAATATCGGTAGAAAAAGCTTTGCCATTGTATTAAAAATTAAAAAAAATTTGTGTCCATGGAACTCTTTGATAAAGTAAGTCGGTCTGAGTGGAAAATTTAGAGATAGAAACAAAAGATAAACAGAAAAGTGTAAAAAGCTATACCAATAGTTACAATCAATTAACCAAAAATTTAGAGTTGACTGATGCAATAGTGATAGGGAGATACTCTATTTGTATTGTGTGGAGAGTACTATAAAAAGTGTTTAACAGAGGCTGGGGGGGATGTCTCTTCTCTGATAAATTTTGTTCACCTTGCTACTATTCATTTTTGTTCTGATGTGTTGACTGAACTGAGAGAAATATTAAAGGGAAAAAGCCATATAGAACTTTATGAAAGGAGGGAGAGCTGCTACAAGCTTCAAATTATAGTCCCTTCAGAGTGGTGAGATCAATCCTTGGGTGGACACTGACATTACAAAGATTTTTGATAGAAAGCTGAGAAATATGGAAATACCTAAACTGGTCCTTAAGATATCAATGGAGTAAACTCCCATCAGGGTACCAGCCAACTCCTTCTACGCTACCACCATGTAGCCACCAACACCAGCTGATGATGATGAACATCTGAAAGCCTACATCCTGCTGAAAAGTAGGGAAGTCCCCACCACCTTGTTACCATGTTTTATAACACACTCAGAAGTTTCGAAGTTCAGAGATGGTTAATATGAAGAAACCAGAAAGAAGCCAGATGGTATAATTTTTTTTTGTTTTATTTTATTATTGTCAGTATCCCTTGATGCCATGAATTTTATTCATTTATATATTTCTATTTTTCTTGTAATACATATATGTTATCTAGTTTCTCCATAAAATATTTTGAATTGAATACTTTGAACGATTTTCCCACAGTAATTTTCAATAAAGCTTGTAGGTGAATATGTGTATATTTATATTTTTGTTATTTGTATGCTTTTAACCCAGATATACATATCCACTCCATTTTTAAAAAAGGAAATTTATATTTCTTGAAATTAATTTTTGTTGTTGTTGTTTTATGCGTTTATATGTACATCAAAATGCTTAATCTGTGTGTGTAGGTAGAAACTCAGACCACTTTATTCAAGAGTATTTATGATGAAGTAAATAGGGGGGGGGGTCTGCGTATAATTCACCTTTTTGCTACTTATTAATTTTTCTTTTATTATAACGCTTATCTTAAATAAAATATGTTTTATTCATGCGTACAAATGGTGATGGGTTTATTTGGGAAAAATAAGTATTTATTATTTTAATTTATTCAGTTGCAAGTGTTTCATCTTATTTTTCTTTCTCTCCAACAAAATTACACAATTTTTTAAAAGTAATATTGGAATCTTCTATGTGCCTGAGATCCAGAATTGACTGAGCAAAAGCCTATGGTATGGTACTTTACCAGGATTATTAAAAGTTTGTTGACATGCTAATATTTTTTCTTTATGTTTTTTTGTTTTGTTAGTAGTAGTAGTATATTTTTTCTGGAGAGGGTTTTCTCTTTCCGAAAGTGGCACGTAAAGGCAAGGAAAATTCTGCCTTTCAGAGATATGCTGCAGCCGATCTTAAGATATCTATTACTGTGGCAGTAGAGTTTGGTAAGGGAGAGATCAGGAAATGTAACCAGCTTTGGTTTGATCTCTCTCATTTAAACTTCAATTAAATAGCTTTAATTCATTCATTTTGGAGTTTAATATTGAGTTTATTTTGATGCCGTATTCTAATGCTTGTTAGTAATCTCATGTTCGATTTTGGTGCACATGGTATGGATTTACAGGGTAGGCATGGACCGATATAATATATATTTAATTTCAGAAGTCACAGTAATATGCAGCTTTTTTTTTTTCAGCCAGACTTTTTATTTAAAAAATAACTAATATTTGTTAATTTTTAGTATTCTTTTACTGCAGTTAGTTAAAATTAATGTAACTAAAATCTATAAGTACTGTCATAATCAGGTATGTTTAACTTTACAACTCTTTGGCTTGAGTTCAAAACATTAAAGTATTTAAAATTTCAAGCTATTGACTGGCCATCAAAATAGTGCAAAATATTATTACAGAGTTAAGAAATCTGATATGAAAAGGCAATCGAGAATCTGCGACTGTACTATCCGTTAGTGCTTGTTCGTTTTTGAAGTAATATTTATTAATAGTTTAAATAAAAGCTAATAATTGAAGTAATAAAAAATACAGAAAAATAATATCTTTGTATATTTTTGAACTATTTGAAGAAAAACCTTTTTATGATGCATTCTATAAGAATGTGGAGATTATTAATTTTAAACTATTTTTCTCACAAAAGTTTATAATTTTTTTTATAAAAATTTACAAAGGAAATGAGATATGCAACAGAAAGTTTAATGATGTCTCTGTAAGTAATCAGATACCATTCTTGATTTGAAACTACTTACACTTTGTCTATATATTTGTACAATTATTACATATTTCTATGCAGATTTAATTTGACTCCACAGTGATTACAGAAAAGGATGAAGAACTGAAAAGTCTAAAGGTATTTTCTTCTTATAGTTAACTTCTACAATCGGAATAAATCAAGAATGGAATATTCTTTATCCTCATCAGCTAACAGTTGGCATTTCTAAAGAGCAATGCTTTTTCTTTTACTTTTTTTTAATAGGTTGTTAGAAAAGCCTTTATCATGCCATGGTTATTTGAAGGCTGCTTTACACATGTACATCTACTATCATCTCCAATTATGATAGAAATAATGGCCTGATGTTTTCTTCAGAAATGCAGTCAATCCAGCTTTATGTTATAGCATTGAAATAATTTGTTTTTTAAATACAACTACAGCAATGTAATTCTAACTAATGACTTGTGAAAGATAAGCAAATGTACACTTACATAATCTTATTGCCAGTTTAATTCAGTATAAAAAAACAAGGTTGTGATGATCAACATAGATATAAGTTTGCAACATTGAGAATAAAAAAAACTATGAAGTCAATAAAAATAATATATTATTAATCAACTAATAAAATAATTTTTAGTATGCAATTATTTACAATTTAATTTATGAACATGAATAAAATTATATGTAAATTGTAATTAATATTAATAATTACTATTCAAATATTGATATAAAAGTAAGCATGGGATCCCCAAAGATGAATTATGATAGGTTAAGTTTAACCTAAAGAAGACTTTATTAATAAACTAAATTAAACAGAGTAGCAATTGTAATTTTATTTGTATATAATGTTATAGTGATATTAGCGATTAAGCCAATGCATATGTGCTTTAAAGATAAATTATAAATGAATACTCTCACTTTTCAAGACACATGATATAGTTTTTTAGAAAAGATGGAATGAATCAACCCATCCTTTCGACCCAAACATAGCGCTATATAAAATAATATCTCATTATATATAATGTTATATTAAATAAAAATTTATATCAGAATCATTTAATAAAATATAATGAATAAAATTATATATCTTATTGTGTTTTTACATACTAAGAGATTCATAAAATAGATAAGTAAATTATGCAGAAGATCATTAATGGTTTATCCTGGCAGGCCAAGCTTTGAGATGTGAATTCAATGATATAACTGTTCATACTATTTTTTTTTTTTTTGTTTCATGATATATATTAATGGATACCTAACTGTAAGAATTGTTCATGGTAGTAGATAAGGAAAATGATAAAAATATTTTAAAAACATCAAAATTATTTTGGAAAGGAAAATAATAAAAAAATCATGTTTTTCTGCTTATACTACCATAACATAAAGAAAATATTTTGGAACTTATGTATTAGATCTGCTATGCCTTTTCACATTTATGTCATTCCAGCCACAAATTTCTAGACTTGCGATCTTGTCAAATAACATGAATTTCTGACAAACTTAAGTAATAAATTCGTACAATTAAATAATAAAAATACATTATGATACTAAATAAAAACAGGTAATTGTGACTTGTTGTTTCATTGTGGCAATTGAGGACAGAACAGCGGCAACTCTGATGGAAGCAATCAAACAAATTTAGAAGAGGGTTCGAAAGTTTATTCAGATTGCTGGAAAATATATAAAACTGAGGAACTACGATCTGCCAGCGGAGACTGCACAAAGAAGATCACACTTTCATTTGCATTCTGCATATTAAAAATATCACTCCATCTATTGATTCTGTTTTAATAAAAGTTTACTACCCCCCCCCCCCCCATGAAGCTTATAACACTGAACAAAGAAGATGGCGCTTTCATTTGCATTCTTGATATTAAAAAAATCAATTTTCCTCATTGATTTCATTTTAATAAAAGTTTAATATATATATATTTTTTAATGTTTTGATAAAAGTTTAATATATTTTTTTTTAACAAAATAAATATAGTTAGATATTTCTTGATCAAGATCCCGTACAACTGTTATTTATATCGCACAAACTTGGGCTTTAACTCTTCATTTTTTAAAAATTTGGCTATATGTAGGTTTTTTTTTTTTTTTTGATCTGTCCATTTTTTTACTCTTCTGACAGTTAGTAGACATAGTATTTTTCTCTTTGCTTTACTGTCCATTTTATAGTTAATATACTTATTATTTTTGTAGTTAATATACATATTTAAGTGATTGAATAGATGTATTTTTATTTTGCTTATGTAGTATTATTTTTTGCTAATTTTGCTCTAGTGTCCATTTTGTAATACGTAGTATTTTTTAATTTTAAATAAAATTTGGGACTTATTGGCCGCGTTTGCGATGGCAAAATGCTATACCCTGTGCAGGAGGGGGGGTATGGTTTTGTAGCATGAAATCCTATTTTAAACTCACAACTACTTGCTTTTATTTAGTATTGAAATGTGTTTTTATTATTTATGTGTACAAATTTATAATTTTCATATTGTTAAAAATATATTTTTTCAAATTTAGTCTGATGTGATTGGTGTTATGTATTAGAGTTGCTATGCCTTTTCATATCAGTCTGCCAATAACTTTCTAAATCTTGTGAAAATGTCATGAAATAATGTGCACACATGGTTCATTTTGACAAATTTATCACAAGTGTGTCAGAAGTTCCAGTGTACATATTATTTGATGACATCGTAAAAAGTTATCAGTGGACTGATAATGCAAAAATTATACCACTGCAAAAAATATTTATAAAATATATTATTTTATTATCAAAAATGTTTTTTTTTTAAATAGGAAAAAGATTTTTGTATCAAGATGATTTAGCAATAATATATATAAGTTTTTATTCACTAAAATAACGTAAAAAATATCCACTTCAATTCATAAATTGACACTTGCATTTATCTTTTAATTATACCTGCCATCTAGGAAAAAAAATGAAAACAAATATAGAATCATTATCATTATGTTGAAAACATGCAGTGTAACATTATGGTAAAACCTGCAAATTAAGGCAGAGACAATATGGTTACCTGTTATTATAAAACAATTTTTTTCATGTTATCTCATTACCATAACTTATTATAGTGGTAAATCCTTCTAAATGTTTATTTATAGTTAATTGTTGCCCAATTTTTTTCCTCTGTTGAAGAGTCCAGTTTCAAATAATCTGGAGATGAATAATTCAATTAATAGTCTTAACAAAATAAAAAAGCTACTTTTTGCAAACTGATTCAAAATAATTTTTTAAAAGTTTAAGTATTGATTTAAGATTACATACCCTGATAATAACCAAGGTCATCTCTCTAAAAATGTATCATTTAACTGCAGAACTTATTTGCACAAACTTATTACAGGATAGCAACTTTCCTTATTTTATACTCAAATCCTCCAACTTCATGTTAGTGAAACAGTATAATTTTAGAGTTGTTCATATAAAAAAACAAAGTTAGAAAACAATTGAGTGTATGTTTTCTTGTTTACAAACTTATTACATTGAGTTTTAATATAGACCCTGTTTATAAACTAATATATTCAATGCCATGCAGTCAGTTGGCAACTGGATAATTATATTTTGTAAATAAGAGGAAAACAACTACAGTCTAAGTAATTTTAAAGAGTATATTTATTCTGAGTAATAATTGTATTAATAAAAATTAGTAATTCAGCTCGCTATTTGCCAATTGACAATAAGATAACATAGATCTCTTAAAATCTTTTTAATTCTGCAGCTTTGTAACTCTATAATTTTGTATGCACAGTAACATCACATACATTATTCTGAGATAGTCGAATTGGATTCTTGACTAGAGTTCTTTATTAATTTCCAGAACAACAGAATATAACTCATCTCAGTACTCAGTATACTATTTTATTGCACTTCTTTTTTAGTTTTGCTAATTTGCATAAATTAAACTTTTCTTTACATTTAAATTAGTCTGTTGGAATTTCCAGTAAGTAGTTTTTTCTCTGCATATTAGTTATTTATTCTCTTTTTGGAGTATTCTAGCATATCAACATATAAAGCTTGTACACACACACACACACCTTTATTTATTCTTTAATATATATATATATATATGTATACACAGCATAAGGCTGCAGAAAGGAGTTTGCTGTTAACTGAGAGGAGATCCATTGATTTCTCTTGAAGGTCGTAAAGGAACCGAGCAGGGCAAAATCGTAAGGTCCACTTCATATGGTCTTGTCATTGCAGCTGTTATTACTGTGATTATTCATATATTACATGAACATGGATAGGGTGGTCACCAACATGCATGAGCCAGCATGGTGAGTTTATTGGCTTTTTACCTCTAAGTTTAAGATCAAGAAACACCATGGTTTTCTTCTCAATTGCCAAATAAGGCAGAATGAATATGTGTGTGAATGAAATTTTTTTTTCTCTCAGTGATGAAAGTTTATTCATCAAAAAAACAGGTACAAATACAGTTTAAAAAAAGGGTTTGCAAAGAAGTGATTACAGGGTCAAATGAAATTCAGGAGCAACATGGTGAAAGGGAAAGGATACATAAAAAAGGGAAAGGTATGTGGAAATGGTGTCTAGTCCAGGCAGTTAATCGTCTTTGATTGCAAGTCTGAGTCGCACTTTTTTGTTGAGCGAGTGATGATTAGCGGGGACATTGAGATAGGTCTAATGTTAGATAAACTGGATGGATTGGTGATTTTTTTCATGTATGGTACAAGAGCAATTGGATACAGGTCAGGAACACTTTGAAAGTCCCTGGCCAGCATATCAATACTCTCCGTACTATCGGAGCTATGAAATGGCTAAGGTGCAACAATACAAATCGGGGAATGCCAGTAAACCAGGATGCACATGTTCAGGATAGGATTGAAGCTTCTGGATGATTTGTTCCTCTGTTATATTGTGTTCACCAACTTCTTGTTTATCATCCCAGATGTTACTGATGTCAAACTTTTGACTTTGGAGTTTTCTCTTGAAGTGTTCATGGATCTTATCTAGCATTGCAGCTCCAGAGTAGTTATGGTTGTCTAGGTTGATTAATGATGGGGTAGGCCTTTTTGTAGCACCAATGACCCATCTCAGGTAGCTCCGCGTCCAATTTTGTTGTGTTGCCAAATAGATCTTGGCCCTTTTTGTCACAACATATTGTGCAAGCACCCTCTGTTTCTCCCTGTACTGTTTCTTTAACAACATGATCTCCCAATTCCAGCATCAATTGATGATAATTCACTGATACAACATGATCTCCCCAATTCCAGCATCAGTTGATGATAATTCACTGACTCTCTTGCCAATGAAATCCAGCTCCCCGAGCAGCCTGTTTGGGCCTTTGGTTTTTCGGGTGAAATTGTTTATAAGGGAGCTAAGTATCCCTACAAAGACTGAAACAGCCTCAAGAGGTGACAATTATTTTGTTTCTTTGTTATTGACTATTACTTGAATTATAAAATATTATATATTGATATGCCAAATTAATATAGGTGTCCAAATATAACTCATGTTGGTTAATTTGTCTTTTTAATTCAAGATTTATTATTAATTAGAAGTTTCATTTTATAATTTATAGCTTCTCAACATTTTTGTTTGCGACTTTGCTAGTAAACTTAATTTTTTTCTTGAATATTTTCTTATATTAATTTTTAATATTAAATTATAATTTGATTTGGAAAGAAGTCTAGATTTATTATCTAATGATACCTTTCCTTATGAAACTATTTATCTATTACAATATATTTTATCTTTAAATTTAATTAAAGATATGTCATTGAGAAAATAAATTCAATATTTCACATACTATATAAAGAGTAAATCTGATGTTTGATATGACAATTACACAATATCTAGAGGTTGGAGAGCTTTGAGAAGTGAAGCCAATAATTTGAATTATGTAAATTAAAATTGGTAATTAAATTTATAAACTTTTTTGTATGCCCTAGCATTCATTGTTCGAACCTTATTTAATAAAAAATAGTTTCATTGTATAATTTGTACATTGCACAAGATGATCTCAGCACAAGATTTACTGTAATTATATCATTACACCTGGGTCTCGTTTTATGCGGTAGATAGGTTCCACTGAAAACCCGCATTAAAAAAAATCGCACAAAAATAGACGTGACTTACCTTGAAAAATAGGGGATAGGGTCTGTAACTTTCAGAATTCGCATAAAAGCAAAGCAAAAGGAAGAATTATTTTAAAATTCGCATTATCACAATAAGCAAATAAAGTATGACTAATAAAAAATTCAAATATTTGAAAAAAATTAATACAAGACAAACTTTTTTTTTACTTTTTTTATTACTACAATATTTAATTTTACATTTTTCATACATATTTTAATCATTACCGCCAGCGTTCGTTTGTAAACTGGTAAGAAATCAGACTTGATGTGATGTAATGTATTGTAGCTTCTCCTTAAATGAAGTCAAGAATCTCTCAGCAATTATGCCCAGAGAAACCTGTTAGCCACTTTATTTTTATTCGTGATGTGATGTACAACTAGTGTCACTTTCTGTCTTATGCTGTGTTAATGGTTTTCTGTTTCTATATTAAAAAAATGAAATCGCAATCAAAACAAAATATTATCATTAGAAATATTATTTTCAGTTTATAAAATCTTTTTTATTTTAAAAATCTAAAAGATTATTTATTTCTGTTACATATACCAAAGTACTTTTTTAAAAGTTTAAATTTTTTGAATATTTATTGAGATATTTTTATATGTAAGTATAAATCTATTATTATTATTTACTCATTAGTATAAATAGGTTATTAAATAGAAGCTAAAAATATAAATGCTGCTTCAGGCCTATTCATGTTAGCTGCTAATATAACGTTATATTTTTGAAAAAAAAAAAAGTATTTCAAGTGAAAGTAAGTTATTAATAATTTAAATTTCTTGATATCTAATAAATATGAAAGATATTAAGAAGAAACATGAATCGCATAACTTCAAAATCCAGATGTATAATGAAATGCACTATTATTTTATCTTGGTAAATGCAACAATAGTACATTAGATTTTACTGCATTCCAATATTCAAAATATATTTTCCTACCTAAAAAAAGAACAATCAAAATATTCAAACTGATATATATTAAGCCAATAATCATCAAACTGTCTTGTGCAGTTTAAAACAGTGATAGAATGGCAAATTAATGTAAGAGTTAAAGTTTTATGAATGAATTTTCAGCTGAGGAAAGTAAAAAAACTATTTTTTGAATGGTGTTTATAATATTATAATAAATATACCAAAAATTCTTAGTCATTACACCTTATGATTATTTTATTCTTCCCCAAGCTAAAAATAACTGAAGCTTTTTTTTTCTCATAATAATAGTTTTTCATTAAAAATCAAAGAACTACATTTATATATATTGTGTGTGTATGTATACAGTTATCACCTATTTATTTTATAATTAAAATACTATTCAATGAGTTTTGTTTTATGTACTTAAATATATATTTTATTATCATTTGATTTCATAGCTGCAATTATTGTATTGGTATTTATGATTTGTCTTTCTTTTGTTATTATTTCTTTTGCTAGTTTATCTTTACTTAAATCTGAGCGAATAATTATTGTAAAAAAAAAAAAAAAAAGGCACGAAAGAAAGCTAGCAAATGAAGTTAAACACTGATGGTGTTTCTCTTATTGTTATTAATAGCAGAATAGGAAATAAGCTAATCTTAGTCTGTTTGTTAGAGAAGAGGATATTAAAAAAAAATAGTATAAAGAAAATTACATAGGAAATTGGTAGTTATAGGGAAGGAACTTAGTTATAAGCGAAATCAGAATTAAAATAAAAAGAGTTGGCCTATTCACAAGCTCCATTTGGATGGACCCTTTCACTCATACAACTCTTTGTCTATTAGATTGAAGAGATGCACCATTTATATTCTCTAATCATTCTTCCATTGACATGGATTTTTTTTCTCTTTAACAAATAAAGTAATTGATTCTTTGCAGGCGATTTTTTTTTTTTAAATGCTGTCAATCTTATACTCTGACAGGAGAATAATATTGTTTTTACTCATTTTATTTTATTTTGTTGTCACTTTGTGGTGTTTAACATTTTAAAGTGTTTATTGTATTTATAGAATTAGTTTTTATTCTTTTATGATTTTCAGATATCTTTCATATCATATATTGATACATTTACCATCTATTTATTTATCTGGGTGGATTTTGTAGTTAAATTAATAATCAGTCTCTGCAGAAGGCAGCTTTATATATTTTCTTTATATGTGTACAAATTTTTATATTGAAGGGTAGATTCAGGTAACAGGTAATGAGTGATAATTTTCCATAATTTTTTCTAGCTTTTCAAAATTAGATTTACATCATAAAATAATAAGCTCTTTATATCATTAAAAATAATACAATCACAATAAGAAATTCTATACCTTGAAAAACAAACAAAGGAAAAATTATTTGGTTTATAGTTCAGCTTATATGTGTTGTAACTTGGCTACTATAGAGAATAAACACGTGCTCTATTCTTATAATTCAGAATGAGTGCTTTAATGTAAGTAAAAATATCTACTCACATTTATCTTTTTGATACTTTTCAAGATTTTTTTTCTTTCTTAAATATATTTATTGAACTTTTACACTTAACAGTTTTTAGATAAGTAAAAATACTTACATTACTTTTTCACTATCCGTGTATATATATTGTACATTTACTAAACCCTATATATTTTTTGTGTAATATTTGTGGAAATGATTATTGATTTAAATCATTATCATCATTAGTTATATGCCAAAAGACATCTTGATTGTTAAATATTTGCAGTTACTTTATTTTTTAAGATTATTAATCCGCTTCTTTCATCTGTCATTTTTAAACTTCTACCGACAAGTTACAACAAATTTTTAATAATCCTCTCACATTAAGGAATATTCTGTATTCAGTTTGCTCTCTTTCTTTATAATTTCTTCAATAAATAATTTTTTATTTACATTTTTCAGTGTTTGTACTTTGTTATTTTTATGCTATCAATTTATCTTTTATATTTTTTTTAAATCCCCATCTCTAAAATTTTTGCTCTTTATATTTCCTAATTGCTCTTATAAATAAGCTATACATTAAAAAAACTGAGTATTTTTCTTAAACTTGATTTAAAGGGGCTACGGAATAATTTTCTACTCTTATTAAAAGCTTGTTTAACAATTGCAATTCCTACTTATAATTTTTTTTAAATCACAATTTTTGTCATTAATTAACTAATTCTTGAAATACATATAAGTACTAATATGTTCTGTAACTTTGATCATTTTAAGCCGAGACATTGGTCAGATAATTGAATGTAGATTGAATGAATGCATGAGATGTGCAAGTTTGATTTTTTGTTTGTTTTTGTAATCATGATAATAAAAATAAATTATGGTTCTATTCCATGTAGACTGTACTGTCATCAACCAAAGCAGCAATTGATGTGAAAGCAGAAGTTAGCTGCCAATTGATAATGATTTTTATTTAGCTAAGATGGAGATGAAATTGACTTAAAAAGTGAATATACTTTAGTATAAAGACATAAATATTGAAATAGGATTTATTATAAATGAAAGATGGAAGAATAACATTGTAAAGATTTATAGTTTATCTGATAATGTGATAAGATTTATTCTTTAACTTGGTGAAAAATACTAAATGCAAACAATTCAAGTTTGGAAACAGGTTTTCATTGTGATGAAGAAATAGAGAACTTTTATATAGAACTAGAGAATGTTTTTGATCAGGCCATTTTAAAATTGTCATTGAAAATTTTTATGCTAAAATTGGAAAATGATTGAAAATTTGGAAAGTTATATGGATAAGTTTGATTGTGAAGACAGAAATGAGATATTAGAACTAGTGAAACATATAGAATATGTATATCATGATTTTCCATGAGTTGTTTATGACAAAATTTACAGCTTGTCTATTTGTAATATTATCTTTAAATTTATTTATCAATTTTTTCATCTTTTTATGATTCATAAAAAGATGAAAATTAAGGAAGCATTATTGATAAATAAATTTTAATATGTATATAATAAATTTATTCTTTAATTGAAATGCTTAGAAAATATATATTTCAAGACTATAATGTGCTTAATTGATTAAAAACAGGAAATAATTATTGATTTGTAAAAAAAAAAAAAAAAGGGGGGGGGGGGGCTAATGGCATTATTGCTCTGGTGTTTATAAAAAGTTCAAGTGCCTGATCCCAAGTCAGACATTTTACCACTGTGCCAAATCATGCAAGTCATTGATTTGTAAGATACATGTTCATGCAAAATTAGAGAGACAAATGCTATTATGAAAACAGTATTAAGAGTTGATATCCTATCCTTCAGAAACATTAATTTAAAGTAAAACTTGCAAATTATTTTAAAATATTAACAAACTTTGATGAGGATGACTCAGGTTTGAGATCAGGTAAGATAATATACTCTACTAAGAATTACTAACAGATGGTTGATATAAAAAATCAACAATTTCTCTGTAAATTTTTAGCTGAAACATGAAGGAAAGAAATATTTTAAAGTGATTCATTTAAAATAAGTGAATATCTGGAATTCTGTTAAAAAAAAAATTATTAGCAAAAGACATATATGAAGACATTAGAAATTACAGTCCATCAATCAATCTTCTGTCTGTTCTATACAAACCTTTTACTAAGATAATGATAATTTATACGCTAGATTTAAAAAATGGTTACAATATAGTAGATTCTATTTATGTATTAAGAAAAGTTGTAGAAAGGACCAATAAGTTTGTATATGCCATTATATTTTTGGATTCATAAATTATGAAAAGATATTTGATTTTATAAGTATTTTTACAGTAATTAAAGTTTTGGAATATCAAAACATTGAACCTAGGATATTGTCAAACTCTAGAATATATTTATCAAATAGCAACAACAATTATTTGACTACATAATTACATAAAGGAAAAAATAACATTGATAAGATTACATAAAAAGTAACTCCATTTTTCCAAATTTTTTTACAATTTTCTGTGAAGTATTTTGTAGATTAAAATAGGAAGCTTGAGGTATAAAAATAAGTGTTGATTATTTAAATAATTTCTCTTTTGTAGATAAGTTAATTAGTGTTTGTTTTTTCAAATATTACTTATGAATTATTAAAGGGAAACATTAAAGAAACAAAGGTAACATTGGTCTTATTATTAATTAATTAAATATATGTTTGAGCAGCGGAGATGTAAGAATTGAAATCAATTCAAGGACTTTATGCGCCAAAATCTGTCAGTCTACCACTGCATTAAATCATGAATGTCATATTTTAAATACAGATATAAATATAATGAATAAAATTAGTTATAGAATAAAATTTTAAGTACTTTTAGTTGAAATAGCTTAGTATATATGTATAAAAAGAAAGGTTTTTGATAAATGTGTTTTATCACTACTTAATTATGGATTTGAGATATGGAATACTTGATAGAAAAGTAATACAGAGATTTCATATTGCAGTGTGAATTATAGCTTAATGTATGTTAGGGTATCAAATATTTAGGCATCAAAGTAAATTACATAGTTGAGAAAGCAGACATATCCTTGACTGACATTGAAAGACTTAAGAGGCTGAAATAGAATTGGGCTGGGCATATAATCAAATTCCAATAGATTGTAAAAAAACATAGAAAGAAATTATATTTGAGGTGAATGAATGAGATTTAGAGTTTGCTGATGAAAAACTATGGATCAGAGTAATTGGATTAAATTTGTAGAATCTTATAGTGGATTAGAAGTGTGGTTGAAAATGATGATGATGAATCTTTAATTCAGTTAAGAACTTTGCAAAAACAAAAAAAAACAAATTGGAATTCATTTTTAGTTTTTTCTTATAACTGATTTTTAATAAGAAAAAAAAAATTATAAAATATATTAAAAATTAGTTTTTTATTTGTTTTGTATAAAATAATAATAACGATAATTTATTATCACTAATATATATATATATATATAATAAATAGAAGTATAATTAATTTACAGTGTGTATAACTATGTTTATTAGCAAAATATTTAAATTCGAAACTTCTTTATGAACATAATTTTATAAAGTGTTTCTAAGCTAGTCTCTCATTTAAAATGCTTTACAAATGAGAATAAATATTATAAATAGACATGGTAGCACATAAATTATTTAGTGTGTTTCTACAATCATATACACATATCTAGGCACATATGCACACACACATTTGTATTTATTTAACAAAAATAGTCCCGGTCACTTCCTTATTGCATAATGATAGTGTTTATTATGTAAATTTAGTAGTTAGTTAAACTAGAAAAGAGGGATAGAGGATATATGCATTTAAAAAGACAAAGAGAAAATAATGAAGAAAAAAAAATCTTTTATTTTAATACCCTTAGAGGATGTCTGGAAATGTTCCCTCTTTTTTAAATAAAACAATTTTAATTCACCTGATAGCTGTACTTGATTTGGGGCTGCATTTGTAATGAGTTGTGAAATAGGCTTAGATTGTTGTTTGTCTGGGATTTAGGAGTGTAGTGTCAGATGGAGTATGAAAGCAACTAATCCAGCTGTTTAGCATTTCAGCACATCTGTTGAGGAAGGAAAGGATTTAAGCAGAAAGATTCAAGAGTTATTTAGTTGTCAAAAGAGCTTGGTTTACCAACATCTCCATATTGGATTAGAATGTTGATATTTTATTTCAAACAATTTTTAACAAAAAAAAAAAAAAATGTTTTAACATTTAGAGGATAGCCAGAATTAAAACACTGAGTACAATTTTTCAAAAAGAATAATTTAGGGATAACTTGGGGAGTTAAAGTATTTTGTTAAACTGTTTTTCTTTGTGAGTGAAATTTTGTACAATATCACAGAGTTTATTATTGTTGATAATTTCTTAGTTTTTTTTTTTTTTTTGATTATTCAGTTATAGAATATTTGTATAAGATTATATCACTTTAAGAATGTCTTGATATTACAATTAAGCAGGCATAATTGGTGTGACACATTTTTGGTGTTTAGTGCTATTTTGTTGCAAACTCATATTAAAAATAATTTTTCATTGCTGAAACATGGATGAATGAAACAATATATATATATATTAAAATCTGGTCATATATATTGATTGGTCAATAAATGATGAAAGATAAGGATAAAAACACAACTCTGTATATTTGGTGAGTTTTCTTTTTTGATATATAATTTTCTTGATTGAATAGATAGTTAAATTAAAATCCAGAAATGAGATTAGTCAAGCCTTTATATTATCTAAAAATTTTAAAATAAAGCATACAAATGTGAAAATTATTGATTATTTTTTAAATAATAAAAATAATCACACTGTCTTTAATTGGGTGGAAGGGAAGGAGTCTTATGATATTTACACAGCAAAGTGGGTTATTTATATATATAAATATTTACTTTCATTAACTGGAATTATGGCAGAATCTTCAGTTCTTATTCATTTTAGTCACTATATGCCATAAATTACTGAACAAAAACATTAAATATTAGCATTTTTTATATTAGGTGATTTGTATTTATACAGATAAATTGATATATATGTTTATCTCTCCACATTTCCATTTATATGGGTGTATGCGTGTATGTAAGTATATAATACTTTATCATTAAAAAAAATACAAAAATGATTGATATTACCATTTCGTTCCAATTTATAACAATATACTGCTATATTATTTCTATTGTCTGGGTCATTTCCAATTTATAACAATGTATTGCTATATTATTTCTATTAACTGGGTTTAATGATAATATTATTGACATACATTTGAAAATAAAACCCATCAAATATGAGTAATTTTTGTGTGATAAGATTAGTCAAATATCACTTTAAAAAAAATATAATGTAAAAATTATTTATATAATCTTTAATCATTTTTTTAAAATCATGGTTTAAATTTATAGTAATGCTCTGAAGGGTCTCATGGCAAAATGTTAACATATTTGTCTGTCATCTTCACAACTCACAATTCTAATTTGAAGAACTTAGAAACATTTTCATGTAGTTGAGAATATCTAATTAATTATGCCATTCAATTTTTTTATAAATAGGTATCTAACTATTATTAACTGGAGATTAAACATCTCTTTTTACATTAGGTAAGTCAGATGAATGATAACATATTGATCATAAAATAAAAATAGATATATGGTGAGGGAATGTCATACTCATAAATGCTGAATTGCTATTTAAAAAGATTGTCAAGGGAAGTTAAACTAGAAAAGTCCTTTTATCAAACTTTGATTTGTTATATCCAAATTTGAATTAAAAAAAAAAATAAAGCATCAGTTTATGGCTTTTTTTTTTATTAACCTTTTAAAAGATTAATATCTGTAGTAAAAAAAAAAAATGTATTTATTTTTTCTTTTAAGCATAATTATTATTATTAAAATACTGTAGTTTTTTGTTTTTTAACAATGACTATCTTTCTGACTCTGTTTTTCTCCCTATCAAAATTTAATCTATCAAACAGTTAGCTATTATTTAAGTTTTTTACTGTAATCTTATACTTTTATAATCCATATTTTCTTTTAGTTTACCTTTATTCAAAGCTAATTAATATTTACTTAATATTACTTTAACATCTTAATGATGTAAGAACTGATTGAAATTTATGATTATAATGCTAGAATAAATTGTGATATGGGGGTAGCAAGTAAATTGATTACTAACACTAATGATGATTGTCCTATTATTTGATTGTTTCACTTGTTATCTATGATTTTTATAAATCCTTATGCTATACCAACAAGTTACAGTATATTGAATTTATCTTCTATAAACTTTTTTGACAACACTTAAAAGTTCAGGTTTTTAAAAATATGTTTATGAAGTAAAACAGATGATAACTCCAATTTTATACATTAAGTCAGTATTTATTTAGTGTTATTTTTGATTCCATGTCAAAATGCTTTCTAGTTAGTGCATTTAATTATAAATTATCATTATTCAGTAACATTTTATTTATAAATATTTTATATAACGAATAATATTTATTGTATGAAAATATTAATTTTTAAAAATATATACCTATATACAAACCTTTTACAAAAAAAAAAAAAAGTTAAATCATATATGGATAACTATATAATTGCAATATTTTATCATATTTTTGAAATATCCAAATTTAAAATAAATTTGGTTTTATAATAAGTGTATGCATATATATTGAATGGAAAATTTATATGCTGAAGCCAATAATGGCTAAATCAGATAATTATATTACTATTATCTTCTTGGGTTTGTGTGCGTGTGTGGACATACTGCTATATCTTGTTTGATTTGTTTTCCATATTTAAGAACAATATGGAATATCATAATATTTTTACTAGAATAGATCATTATTGATAGGATTAGCAAATTTCGCAAAATGTTTAAAATTTTCATGATTAAATAATCCAATAATTGAAACAAAATAAAGATATATTTCTCTAAAATATATTATTTGAGAAACTAATAATAATAAAAAATTGAATAAATATTAATTATTTACATAAATGTTTAAGGCATTTCTAATAATAAAATTACAATTAGTAAATAATTCATATCTTATCTGAGGATTTTAAACAATGATAATGGTGTATATATTCTGTGCCAATAATGCATGAAAGTTAAAGGTAATATATAAATAAAAAATATAATATATGAAAATTGATTTTTATATCTAGTTTTTTTTATATTTATTATCTGTTTTTGTTATTATATTTTTTTTATATGATGGAGTTTGTTGTCATTTTTGTTCTTATAATATATGTATAATAACAAATTGTTTTATTATGTTTACCAAGTATTATATTAGTTTATTTTGTAATTTTCATATTTTTGAATTAATTAACAAGAAAGAAATGAAAATAATAACCAAAGTGCAATATATACCCAGATATATCTCATATATATATATATTTTATAGCTTCGTCATTTAGGGAATGATGAGATTCATATTGTTTGGTCTGAACATACTAGAGATTATCGCCGAGGAATTATTGCTACAGAATTTGGAGATGTTCTAATAGTCATTTATCCAATACCAAACAGGCTTTATAGAATTCAGATAGTTCGTAAACCAGAGGTAAGGTTTTAAAATCTGGAGTAAATATTACTTGCCTCATATTTTATTTATCTATGTATTGTTACAGTGTGTGTAGTACAGTAATTTGGATTATTTATTTTATCATATAGTTTCATAGTTTTTTTTTATGTTTATCAATTGCACTTTGTAATTTTTTTTACCCATTACTCTTATTATCCTTTTTTAATTGTTATTTAAAAAATTTTTTTTTGTGTATACCACCTATTTACTTTTAAAAGCACTTTCAATTAAATAGAATCTTGATTGTATAAGAACAATAAAGATTTTGAAAAAAAGTTGTGAAATAGCATTAATTTTAACACCAAAAGTCAAAACTTGCTATTGTGTTTATGTATATTGTTTAGTGGTCTTCAACCTTTTTACACCTGCGGACCAGCAGAAGTTTACATATAAATTTTCTTAAAGATATAAACTGCTTAGCCTTAGATGAGCATAATTGTTATAACTGACCAAAACAGCACCCTAATTACTGTGTATTGTAATGGTGTTGCTTACCTTCACGTGCTGAACACTCTTTCTCGAGTTGCACTGTCATACTGCTACAGAAAACAGTACAGTAACAATCATTCTCATTAATGTGCTTGCATTTCTACATTTATTATTTCATTGTTAAAACATGCAAGAATAAAGTGTTATTCACCTGAATGTTGGCAAATATCACAGCTAGTGTAATTACATGACAATGATTATGATAAATGTAATATCTGTTTTTAATGTTAAATATACAAGATGAAGTTATATATATATATTGAGTTTGTATAATAAAAAACTTTTTTTTTAATTTTGAATTTTTTTAGAAAAATAATAAAAAATTTAATTCTATCCCTTCCCCCCATAAAGATCTGTGATAAATAGAAAAACAAATTAATTTATGTATGATTGATTAGATTTTGTTTTCATTCTGTTTCTTTTTTTTTTTAATGGGGTAAAAAATGCGCTGAAAAAATAAATAAAAATTGTTTAAAAGTTTAAAATCTTATTTTGTTATTACAAACTTTCCTGCCAGTCTAGCCAGACCTGCGGACTGGGGGTTGAAGACCACTGGTTTAGAATATATATTGCCTATCACAGATAGTTAGAGTCATGCATTAATTTTCAAGCTGTTATAGAATAAATGAACATTCATTTCTTTATTGCAAAGTCTATCAAATCTTCAGTAAACGTTACTTAATAAAGTGCATATATAAAGATTAATAAAATTTGCATTTCATAATTCTGTAGAAATAATAAAGGGAAACTTTCAAGAATGAACATTTTTATTTGTTTATTTGGGGAGAAAAAAGTTGAATAATGAATACACAATATGTCTCAACATTATAAAAATTAAGAAATTTGGTGTAATAAAAAGTAACATAATGTTAATAATTAATAATTATTTATTTTTATAAATGTGAATATGAAAAATATTGTATGCACCAAAATTAGTTTTTTATGAGCTTAAATAATGTCATTCAAAATTTAGAATTCTTATGGAAAAATAATGCAATAAAATGGAAATTTATTATGTTTAAAAACAAATTTTTTTGATTAAAAACTTATAATTTTTAGAACTTGTTTAGGAATTTGACTCTTGATATTGTACTGGTCAAAAATGTATGTCCATCCAACAAGATTTAGAATCTGAGCAAAAGTACCCCGAATCCAATCATGCCAGCGATACACAGGTCATGAGCAATCATGAATTCTAACCTGTTTGCCCATTCCCCAAATCTATAACACTACGGACAACACCCTTCGGTGATACTACATAAATTAATTATTTCCAGACCCGATGCTACATCATTTTGCTTGAGAACTCAGCTGATGATGATGATGGATGAGAGATTGAGTGAACCCAAGATATTAAGTTTAAAATATGCATAAATATAAATATTATTAAGGAGATTCGAACAACTGGATTAAAAATTTAAAAATATAAATATTTATTTTGACAAAAATTCAAGATGAGTTTTATATATATTTAGTCAACTTCATGCATTTAAAACTTTGTTTTTGGTTACAAAGCTTTGACAATCTTTATACAATTTTTTTTTTTTTAATAGATATTAATTTAGTGCGGCGGTTACAATACTGAACATATATTTAAAATAGGTTCTTATTCATGTTACAAAATGGATCTGGGTGTTTTGGTGGACGTTTATACATAAAGAATAATAAATATTAAGATACGATAGAGTCTCGCTGATTATACGATTTTAGTAGGATGCCCTTGGCATTTCATACATAAGTTTATTTTCATTTATAGACTTTATTTGTAACAATAAAATAAGGATACATTTTAAGCAGTAAGTAGATGATAAACATTATTTATTTCACATTTAATGGTCAAATATCGTGAAACTCTATCAATACGGGAATGGCTTATTTCAATAAAGGGGAAGGCAGCTTCATGAGAGGTTGGATCTAAATTCCAACTAAAAATATTCCAAAGAGAAAAACATTTCATTATCACATATCATTACAATTTATTTTGTCAAACAGGCTAAAAGAAAAAACAAACTATAAGAAATTGTGGTGCTAGCATAATAGCCGAATATTTGCGGAATCCAATATTTTGAGGTGCTTTATCATATTACAGAAGAAAACAGTCTAACCGACTTGCCACTGCCACATTTTGTGGAATCGGCTGACAAAAGGTCCTCGGACAGAGTTGCAATGAGCCAAACTTTGCCGGAATTATTCCATGCATTGCTCTCGTTACGCGAGTATATATTAATAAAGATATGGTCTAGGGACATTTATTGCTCTGTTTACGACCTTAAGCGAAGATGAGACGACTCGGGTGTTCCGACGCATGTCTCTAGATAAAGCTTAATGATATGAAGAATGGCCTATGCTAACAACGCTATTATAATAATATAAAATCATTGGATTTAAAGACTAAATATAAGGCCTTAAATAGTTTAACAAATACGTAATGACATGTTAAAATAATGACCTGTGTAAGATAAAATTATTTATCAACAGTTAAAACTATAATTAATGAAGCATGCATTGCTCCTCCTTCTTGAATCAATCCCATTTTAACATATAAAAAACACTAAAATTCATACACTTAAAAGTGCAAATAACAAAATAGATAAGGTCGCCAGCCTTTTGGCAATGGTGATGAATAAAGAAATCAATAAAATTAACGGACACCAATATCTACCCCAGATTGCAATGTATTTATACATTTTGTATAAATTTATGATCAAATATTAAAAAAAAAAAACCCCATAGATTTATTTAAAATACAAACTCAATCTTACGAGCTATTTAGATATAAATAATAAGAACTCATTAATTCCCCCCCCCTTCTAAGTTCGTAAGACCGGGTTTGATTGGCATTTACAAATAAAAGTTTAGTGAAAAATATAAAAATATCATTAAAAATAAATTATAACCGCACTAAATTATAAAAAAAAAAGCGTGAGTTGGAGGAAATATTTCATGGTAGTATTAATTTGATAAAAGAGAATTGATATAAGGAAATAATTAGTTTAACATGCTCGCTGATTAGCGAGTTAAAAAGAGGTTTAACAAAAAAAACATTAATTTTATAGTTATAAGCTAGAATTAGGTACCTCAGGATTCTATAGAATACTGACGAATCTTCTGTGACAGGCGGCATTCTTTGACATGTCTCTTGGCCTCGGTGGTTCTTTGACGGCATGGGCACACGTGAGTGGTAGGAGCTACATCTCTACATGGTGAAGAGTGGAGCTGAAGACTGAGGGGAAGGCGGCTTAAGCCCCTCCTAAATTAAATAGACATGGAGTCAACTAACGACTATTGACCAAACTCTCTGACACAATAAATGTTTGGCCCTATTTATACAAACTTTGAGGTATTCAAAGAATGTTTTTAATTAAACTTATCTTTAATTTACAGAAATATTCTCTCTATTGTTAGTGGAGATGCAATTGTTAGATAACTGTCCAAAATAAATTCAAATCAATTCCCAGATTGGAAATAGATTTGATAAAAATATTAACAGCTACCTAAAATCAATTAGCTTTATTTTAAATTTTACTTGCATTAACTTTAATTAAAAAATTCCTTTTAAAATCATGAATCCCACCCTTTTAATTACTCTTGGACAGTTAATGACTGCATCTTCCATCTTGAGTATTTGTGTAATTATATGAAGACAAATAATTGTAAAGTATTAAAAATATAATTAAGAAAAATAAATACAAAATTATATACAAGATTTGTTTGTGCTTTTATCTATATAAAAGCTCCGTTAATATATGTATATATCTGAGTCACATCCATAAAAGTTAATATTTAAAATTAAAGAAATTTTTTATTTGAGATTTATATTTATAAATGTTTATAGATGCTTCTCAGAAATATATGTATAGTTTATATACATGTGACGACAAAAACAGGGTGAAACTTGGGTTAAGTGGTAGAACAGTGAAGCTCGATCTTGGGCTAAGATCAACTGCTACAATATATTGAAAACATGCATTTAGTTAATGAATAAATTGTAATTTAAAAAAAAAAAAACCCACTGTGGAATTAGAAATAATGGTTTTGATGTTTAATCTTAGTTTCACCTTAAATTGAGAAAGTATTTAAGTATGATTTCAAACATTGGAGAGAATCAACATTCCATCATTTAGTAAATACCTATTAAATTTACTCAGACCATTTTCACAAATAAATCTAGTGCCAAGAAAGTTTTAACCTATAGTTTAAAAGTAGTCATGCAAAATAAGAAGATTCCAATAATCCTTGTAGATTCAAAGGTCTTGCATCACAGTATTATGGAAAAATTTTGCTATATTGCTGTAATTTTGAAATATGCAGCTAGATCCATCAGTTATACCTTTCAAAGTATTGTCTTTAGTTTTTGAACCTATCTTCTTTTTTTATAATAAGATCAATTGATTTGAAACACCTGTCTGCCAAATCTCCAAGGATAATTGAGAATGTGTAATAAAAGTTTAACTTTTGGAAGGAAGTAATCTCACAGCAAGAAGAAGAAATTTGTCAATGTAAGAACATCTCATTGGAAATACATATTGAAAAGAATTTGAATAGACCAGGGGTGGCCAACTTTTGTGTTCATAAGATCTACTTTTTACTTAAAATGTGTTGCGATCGACTTGTTGTCATAGGCGATCATAGGCGTAGTCTTAAGTGGAGGAAGGTGTAAAATACATACTATTTTTATATATCTACCTAGTAAAAAATAACAATTATTTAATGGGCCAAAAAACTCATGTCCAGGGAAATTAAAGCAACATGAGTAATTATTAACAATCTTTATTAATTCAAATTAGCTACATTAAGTCAAGATTAAAAATATTATTTTCAATAATGATACGACTTAGTGGACTTCACCTATCTAGAATTGAAAAAAAATTTAGAACAAAAACAAAAATAACAAAAAAACTTGAAAATCTTGTCTTAATTTGTTTCACTCATTACCCGATAGCTCTTGCCAGATTGGCCTCACGATTGACCAAAATTGGCTTTGCGATCGACTGGTGGATTATGATCGACTTGTTGGACACCCCTGGAATAGACCATGGTGTGCACACAAGGAGTTCAAAACAAAATTTTATAAAAATCTTATAAATTTATGAAGTTAAATTAGTTCTTAAACTCTAAAGTGAGAACATTGATATTATTCATTCAATCAAATATTTTTTAAATTTATTACTAACTTGAATTATATTTGAAAATTGTTTCTTTATTGTATTGTAATTATTTCATTGCTCAAATTTAATATTTCACCAATATTCGAAATATCATATATTCTTTTCTTAAATTTGATGAATATCAGTGAAGATCATCTAGCAAACATAAAACTCATCATTGTTTATCTAACTCAAGCCATTTAACTACTACAGCAGAGTAGTGTATGGAATTGCATGGGAAAAAAATCATTCATATACATTTTATATTTTGATTATTATACCCTGCTGCTTATAGTAGATTTATTTATTTATTAATCTCTATTTATACTGTAATTCACACTTTATTTCATTACAATTTGTAATAGCAATGTTTTAGAATTGATAATGAAAAGTCATTAATATATATGTATATATTGTTAAAAGCTTGACTAAGATCATTTATGGTTAAGAAATGAAGAATGTATTTTTTTATGACCTTCACTCTTAATTATGTCAACATTTTGCTAAATTAAATCAATATTTTTCCATAGAATAGTAATTGTTAATCATTGGCAGTTTTTATTTTTATTAATTTAGGAATGGTTAACTAGAAAGGACTGATTAATCAAGTTATTTGTATTTTTTTTTTTTTTTTTTGCAAAATAATTAGTATTGACTTTCAGATCAATTCATTGACTTCCTTTAATTTTTGTTTATATTTTTGTTACTTGAATCATACCTCTAGTTTTATTTTATTCATTATTATTTTCAGTCTGATTGTTGATAATTTATAATTTTTTACTCATAGTTTTATAAATAAGATATATCTTAAAAATTATGTACAGATTGCTATTAACTAATCATGAATAATTAAATAACAAAATTGGAACTAATGTTATTAATCACTCCATTAATAATCTTCTTAGTTATTGAGTTTAGTTGTGATCTGTGTTTCTGCTTCAATACGAATTTGGAATAGTTATTGACAACAGATAATTTGATTTCATTATGATAATTCACTTCAATCATGCATTTTTTCAGTTATCTGTTAATAGACGATCATTAAAGACATTGACTATATTAGCACCTAAATAAATTATTGAAATATAATCAATTACCATTTGAAATTTTAGTTTCTTCTGAAATATTCCACATGTACCAGATCAGCTGGTTGCTATTATTCTAAAGGGACTTTCATATTTTGTTGATTTACTAACTGGCAGTAACTCATAGCTGACTTTTGACTTATACCATAAATTTTCTAGATAAATGCAAGACAGTTAATGCCAAAATCTTTCCTGACAAATGTATTTTTGATTTCAAAGAATTAGACTTGCTCAGCTGTAAGATTGATACTTTAAATAAGATAGAAACAATCCATAATAAATTGTTTCTGTAAAATTGATATCTTAAACAAGATGGAAACAATCTATAATAAATTGTTTCTGTATGATGTAAAAAAAGTGGTGGATTTATATTTAAATTTTTTATTAGGCATAATTTATTATTAGGGTTGCTTTCTTCACTACACAACAGAATCACATGAAATATTATATGCTTGATAATTTACCACACTATTAAAAGCTTATATATGGATCTAAAACTTGAATACATTACAGAAACTCACTACAGAGACTTCAGAAGCATTCAGTGAAGTAAGGAGAGATTAATGTTAGAACTAATAAGAAATCAAAGATGAAATACATTAATGAGAGAACAAACAGTTATCATTTACATCATTGAAAGATTTCAGAGACTAAAATGGAACTGGGCTGAAAATACTGCTAGAAGAAATGATAATAGATGGTCATTTGAAATTTCAAATTGAATTCCAAGAGATTGTAATAGATCTAGGTAGAAACTACATGTGAGAGAATGAAATAAGTAAATTTGCTTAGAGAGGAAAGGCTGGGGATTCTGAAAAACTGAATTAAACTTGGAGAAATCTTCATCTTGCATAATAGTTGAAAATACTGTTGAAAAGGATTACTGCACAACACCAATGCCTATCTGTGATGCTTTATCATTTAGGGTTGGTAGCATTCCTGTTCATTTATATAACTTGTATTTTTTTCCAGAATGTTTATAAAACACAGAGAAACTATGCTCATATTAATAGAGAGGCACTCACTCTAATGTTAGGAATTTTTTGATTATCTTTATGGCCAGTCATTTATCTTTCAAACCGACTGTATATTACTGGATATTTTTTCCATCAGATAAATAAAAACATGCTTTCATTGCATGCTAAAGTGGTTTTAACTTTGGGCAGTATATAATTTTAAAATACAACACATTATTTGGAAGACCATTCTCAGAATGTTGCTCTGAAATAATTGTCTAAATAATATTAAAATCTCGAAATGTGATTGCTATAGATATATCACATGTATAGACTTGACAAATTACTCAGTGTTAATAATATTTCTTTCTTATGAATATATATCAAGTTCAAACATTGGAAATGAACCATGATATGTGCACCTTGAATTTAGTATTACCTCTCTATTATTTCACTAAACAATAAATTGACATTGCTGAACTACTACTGATTTAGGATTTCAAAAAAGTTTATAATGAATCTGCATAGTGTAATGGTTCGTATTCCCTTAAGGAATGAGAGTGAACGCATCTAACTACAGTCGGACCTGGGTCTTCATGTAGGATGCTATGAATGATGTAATAAAAATCTAATCCATGATTGTATCTATTTCAGATGTGAGAATTTAACGTTTAAACATTCAGTACAGATGCAACTCAGATAGTTCACCCCTCTTCACCTCTCTTTATTATTCCATTATGCTCAGTATTTGAACTCAGAATTAATTTTACACTTAACTCTCTTCAGGAGTGAATTGATATCCTGTAGCAATAATAATACTTTTATATAAGTTCGATAGATGTTTTTGTGACAAGACTTCCTCATGGCAGAATCAAAACTACAGTTTACTGAAAACCTACACATACAGGAAAATACCTCACATATACATCCAATCATACCAGAAACACAAAACATGGAGTTATACTATCACTATGGAACAGAGCAAAAGAAGTTTGTTCATAAACGAGCGATTTGAGAAAAGAAAAGATCTATATAGAACAAACTCTTATGAAAAATGGTTATCCATCAGCTGTTGTTAAGAAAATGTTAAATAGACAACAAAAAGAACCATCAAGGGAAAAGCCAATTATTGGTACTGTAGTGTGCTCATACATTCCAAAAAATAGCAGACAAATTAAGGAAAATCTGCAATCAGTATAACATCAGAACAGCTTTCCAGAGCCATATCACTCTATGAGGAATTCTAACAGCCTAAACTTGAAATGCTGAAAAGAAAAAACTGCATCTATGAAATACCATGTGAATGTGGAAGAACATATATTTGTGAGACCAATTATCCCATTGAAAAGCGCTCTCAAGAACACAAACTGATGATTAGAAGAGAGAAAACAGATGTATCTAAGATAGCAAAAATATTGGATAGAGAAGAAAAGGTACAAAGAAGAAAATTTAAAGAAGCTGATCACATGACAATGGCAAAACATCTCATAAGCCAACCTAGTATGACTATATATAGTGTATGGAAACCACTAATCAATTTTGCTCTTAGGAAAAAATGGAGAAATCAGGAAGAACCTTATAGATAAGTATATGAAATTACTACAGACTGTTGCCTTTGGCAGCATGGTTAAGTTGGTTAGTGTTACCTTAAAATTTCAATACTCAAGAATCTAAGAGTCCAGGTTAGAATCCCATGCTAATACTGTCACTGGTCAGGCCAGCAACACCTGAAGAAGAGGGAAGAATAACATCTCTCGAAATGTTGTGCAAATACTAACCTGTTTGATGTACTATTATTAACATTTGAATGTATTTGGAATAGTTAAATTTTTCTAAAGGCATTCAATACACATATTAAATGATGGAAATAGTCCAATATAAAAATACAACTATAACACCATCATCACAAACCTTCAGGAAAACAATACATATATATACATAGAAAAAGAAAAAAATATATACTTATTTGTTTTAATTTTAGGTATTTAAATAAATTAAAAATTATGAAAGATTTTGTAGATCTTAAAAACATAATAGTATGAATGCAAGTGTTAAACTATAAGTGAGCTGAATTAATTTGTTTAAATTTTTTACTCACTTCCTCCACTTTTCCATTGATATTAATAATAAAGAAAATCTACTGTCATTTAGTATGTAAAATGCAAGTCTTTTATTCTTTCTAATAATAAGTTTTGGTGTAAATTTAATAATGCCTATAGTTTTTGTATATTATTTAAAGAATTCATGAAAAGGTGTGTTTTTGTATTATTATCATTAATGAAGTTTAATTATACATTTTTAGACTTCATTTGTTTGTTCATAATAACAATGAATATATATAATTTTCATTACATGTATTTACAACAAAAGCTGTATGTGCACATGCTTATATACGCATGTGCCTATACGTATTTTTGTTTATATAGATCAGTCTATCAAATTTGCAGGAATGAATACTATATATTGTTAAGCATACAATATTGTAATGAATATATCTCACAAAAAATAAAATATTGAGAAATTATAATTAGAACATCTCTCAATAGCTTAGAACACTGATGTAGCCACAAATATATTTGGAGTAATTATTTTTTTGTTTCTTTAATTGTATCTAGTTGGCGTATATAAATGTGTTCATGTCTTCTTGTATTATTGTTGTAAAGAAATAAGCATCTTGTGCACCACAGAACATAAAGTATGAATGTAATAGTACTTTTTTATGCAAAACTAACTTTTAGAAAGTAGTTGATTATTGATTGAATTGTACTATTATTTTTCCAGAGTATTTTTGTGATTTATTACTGGGCATTTTGTAGGCTACTTCACTTTTTGTTTTTGATCTTTTTCTTCCTTGAGAAAGATTTCTCTATATCTCAAATGTATAATTAGGCAAAGACCACATGTTTATTTTGAGCCTAAAGTCATGATATTTTAGCTCAAAAGTCCAATACTTAAATCTTCTTATCAGTTGCCTATTATTAATGCCAAGCATTGGGAGAATCAGCTTCTTTTATGCTTAGATACAAAGGAGCATGAATTTTTCAATATTGTCATCCGAGGATCCATTGAAACAGGAGTCTTTGCAACTATCAGACTATCAGTTTTCCTTATCTATGTACTCTGGATGCTCCAATGAGCTATTATTTTTGACCAGAGAGTATACTCAGCAAATCTCTCAAAACCAGAGATACCAAACTAGTCCCACCTTCGCTCCTTATAGACACCTGGGCAATCCTCCAACTTCCATCCACTCAGCCTCTGTCACAGAACTCATCCATATAAATGTTTGCAACCCATGCGGTCGCTCACTCAACGAGGATGTGCATCTCGGACTTACAACCAAAGACTGTTCTTGGCCTGAACTACACATCCCTTTTCATTTTTTATGTATCCTTCCCCTTTCACCATGTTGCTCTTGAATTTCATTTTACCATGCAATCACTTCTTTGTAAACCTTTTTTTAAACTGTATTTGTATCTGTTTTTTGATGAATAAACTTTCATCACTGAGAGAAAAAAAAATTGTTATCTTAATATTTGTCATTAGGTTAATCATTACTAGAATTGTTTGAAGATATTTTGTGTTTGGAGGAGGCTTGTCTTTTGGTGTTACCTTAAATATCATCTCAAGATGTGGAAATAATCTTATCATGGCTGACATAAGGTTAATAGATTTTTGGATCCTAAGCAACTGTTTTTTCTCCCATGAGCTTTCTGGACATTGAATAAAAATTTGAGATGAATGATTTTGTAAAGATTATAACAGGTAAGTAGTATGTTATCTTTGTGATGATAATCATGTTGATGAGAGCTACCTTAGAATAGAGTGAGAGGTATGCCATTGAAAGTGATAGTATTTGGTATTGATGGTAGCAACAATTTATCTTGTATTTGCTTTCAAATAGCCATATTGCTGAGATAGAAAGGAAAACCTAAATATGTAGTTCGTAAGCCAAGAAATGTGATTGTATATATTGTATATATTTTACCTGTGTATATGTACCATTTACATGATTTGCCAAAATCTTTTAAACCTTCAAACTTTGATTTTTTAAAAAAATGTTATTGGATATGTAATTAGTTGTCAAATGATCTATTTGTTTTCATCATAGCATTTTCTTGTTAAGACTTTTTATTGAGTAATCAGATCTGATTTATGAGTCAAAAGTTCAATTACATTATAAATTTAGATAATCTTTTTTCTATCTAACTTTTTTTTTAAAAAAAAGTAGCAAAACAAAATTGCTCTTTGTCTAAGTGACCATTTAGAGTTATTTTTCTTTTTTCCAATGCTTTTTTACCTCAATGTTTTTCTTTTGTTTGTTTTTTTGGAAAATAAACTTTATTAATTCACCCTTTTTTCCCCATAAAAGAGATGTATGAGCTAAGTTGTTTATTTATTTAGTAGCCTATTTGTATTATCTAAACTAAAGTTATTTTATGAAGTGATAACATATTTTATATGAGATAATTTTAGTAAAATAAATTTAACCTTTTATAAATTAGGACAGCGATATGATGCACTGGCTTCTCCTTTTTCAGAGTCAGGAATTTCTCAGCCACTATGGCCAGAAAAACCTATTAGCCACCTTCCTTTTCCATTCCCCACTCTAAGTTTTTTCATATTTTTCTCTTCCGGCTCCATCCCATTTCCACAATATAATCTTTATCAAATCTATGGCCTTTAAATCTAAATCCCCCTTATCTTTTCCCAAACCCAGCATAAAAACCAAGAACTTTCTGTATAATCACATTGTTTATATTTATTCTTCCATAACTTCATTATTTGTACCTTTTCAGCTTGCAAGCATTTACATTCAATTAACAAATGCCTAATATTTTCCATGCTTTCCCTATACAACCTGCAAATTACATTACCCATATTTTTCCACTTATGTGTATATTCCCTTGTTGCTAAAGATCCCGACTAGCCTTAAACACTAAACTACTTTCTTTGCTATTATCATAAATTAACTCACACCCAATTTTCTATTATTTCTATATATATTTAAACTCTTTTTACTCTCCATACTTGTTCTCCATTTTTCCAACTCTCTTTTTTTTTATTAATACATCTTTTATCCCATTCCTTGCCACTATAACACCCAACAATTCTCCTAACACAATCCCACCTTTTGTATAAGTATAATGACATAAATTCTTTATTCAAATCTTCTGCATACCATACTATCTTTCTCACTCAACTTGTTGCCTGTCCTTTACTCATTACTCAATTAAATACTATTTTGGCTATTCTCTTATGCACAACCTTTTTACACGTGCGACCCCAAATTCAGACTGAAATTTTTAGCAACCCATTATATAAGGATAGTAATAATAAAAGTCATTTTACCACATACAAATATATATCTTACTAAAACAACCAATGGTTTGCAGGCTTTTCAAGTGTAATAGTGAAACTATTGGTTGTGTTTTAGAATTTATTTTCTTTGGCAGACTGGTTGAGTTGCGAATTTGGGGTAATTTTGACTAATTTATTGATTAGTTTAGCTTTAGGCTTTTAATGTTTAAATATGTATCTTTATATTATATTTCAATATATACGATTTGATATAAGATCTTTGAAAAATTTGCATATTAACAAAAAATGTATAATAATACTTAGTTCTTAATAGATCTGTTGATTTGTAGCAATTACAACTTTTGTAGAAGGTGATTATTCATAAATGTGGTATCTTGTATCAAGTTAGGAGGATACTGGCACAAACAACGAAATTCTGAGAGTGAACAAGAGAAATGAGAGCAATATAAGTGAAGTGCTGTTATGGTGTGCTGTTTATACAAAGTGAATTGGAATATAAAAAAGGAAGTGTTTAAATAAAGTGGTCAGACACACAAAAATGTGTTGAGCAGATTTCATGAAATTTTAATAGTGTTTAGGTTTTGTTTTTTCTATTAAAAATGTGAGTACTTAGGTATTAGTCCAGTGATGAGATTTCACAGAAGTATTAGTCCGGTGATAACTTTCTAACCTTGCAATCATGTAAAATAACATCTGTATGGGATCTTTCTGACAAACTTAATCCCTCAATTTTGATAAATGATAAATAATTTTATTTATTACAAAATGAATAACCTATAACTTTATTTAGTGCAAATAAACAAACCTGTATTTATGTTTTGACTCAAATCAAGTTATTTGCAGAAATGACAAGAATAATCTTATTTCTAAAAAGTTGTGACCTATAATTCTATATACATAATGCAAAATGTAAATGAAAATGTAGCTATAATTTATATGAACATATTCATATCCAGCAGTTGCATTTTTTTGGGGATAACATACTACATACACAAACTTTTCGCAGATAGTTATTTCAATGTATGATCATCTTTTGAAAGGTGGTGGATGACTGCATCATCCTCGATAGTTGACACATTCCAAATTTTAATCATTTCATTGGATTAAAAATAGTCATTAAAAATTTTACTCGGCAGAAGTTAAAGCTAGACAGTGAATCATGTGTACATTTCATCAGATGATCAGTTAGTTATCCCAGCATTTTTTCATTACATCACAGCATACTTTAAATTGTAAAATTAGCAGCAAAACCATTGTCTAATATTCACTTTAAAAATTAATTGATTTCCTTTTTAGAAGATTGTAAATGTGCTTAATTTGGTTTTTATGTACGCATTTCATCACCATCAGACTAATCCATAAGTACCAAAATTTATTATCCAACATGAGAACTTCTCGGAACTTTCATGACTCCCAACATTTTTTTTTTTTGCAAATCTTTGAAGAGTAGTGACCCACAGGTTGGACACCACTGAATTAGAAGATAGAGTAGTGAAAGTTATGAGATGTGATAAACATTAAGTTCCTTCTGTATTTGTTATAAACTTAAGATCAATATTTACTTTTTTATAATTCAGCAATTGTTATTTAAATTATTGTCTTTTGCTACTTTATGTCTGACATATCTAAGGTTCATAACTAGATAAAATCTTTTTTGTCTCTTGGTTAAATCTTTTACTTTCTATTTGAAATCTATGTCATATCTTTTCCAAAATTATCCATAAGAAGATTGGGGGGGGTATATTATTTTTGTTTCATCTTTTTTTTTTTTAATGTTTTGAATCTATATTGTGCCCTGCAATACAAAATGATCTTAGTAACAATTGATTTAAATTTTTCAACAACAAAATATTTCAAACTGCTTGGAAAAGGAATCCTAATCTAATTTCATGTACTATGTTAAAAATATAAATAAGCACAAATAAATAGAAAAAGTACTAATGCCTTTGAATTATAATTGGTGAAAAAAATTTGAAAATATTATGATCGGCAAAGAAAATGTTTATGGGAATATTTGATCAGTTAGGCATGATATTTCACTAAATCCATAAATGTTCAGATTGAAGTTGTTTTATTTTGGTCATATTATGAATTGATGTAATTCATTAGAAAAGTATGCAATCCTTGGAAGTATGATAGTGAAAGTAGAAAATAATCAACAATAATGTTGATGGATTTCACTATCACAATAATGAAAGAACACATAAGCAACTTTAAAAGCCAATCATATGATAGGTCATTTTGAAAAATATAATATATAAATCTTCCAGGAGTTGATATAGATTCAATGACCTTCTCTCTTTAAAATAATAACATAAAAGTAGTATCTTAAATCATTTTGAAATTATTGTCCCAGTGATCATTTAGAATTTGTATTGTAATGTTTTAGAGAACTTAGATCAGGGGTCCCCAACCCTACGACCGTGGGCACCATGGTGCCCGCAGACCATTTTATGTGTGACCGCCGCTATCTGAACATGATAAAAAATTATTTATCTGATACAAATAAATTTACTTTTTAAAATTTCTTATAAATTATTGTATTATATTGTAATCAAATTGTAGGGCACTCTATACTTTTACAGCTTAAAAATATAAACGTTAATTATATGTTAAAATTTTATTTTTGAAATAAATATTTTTTGTACATTATGTGTATTATTAACAATATCCAACTATAAATTTACATTGAAAAAATAAATGGTGCTCGCCACCTGGCTAAAAAAATAAATGGTGCCCGCCACCTGGCCAGTATTATAGAATGTGCTCTTAAGTGAAAAAAGGTTGGGGATCCCTGACTTAGATATTATGAAACAGAACATGGATAATGCATTTACCAAAAATGTTCCAATTTTATGATTGATTCTTGAAAGTATTATTGTCTATCATTCTTAAATGTTTTATAGTCTCTGAATAAATGAAACACAAATTCATCCTTCACTTCATATAATGAACAAATATAATCTAAATTAAAGTAAAAATGATGTGTCATTATAATTGTAATTCAGTGTAACAAGTTAAATGCAAATTTAAACAGAATTTTGGAGAAAGATAATGTCTTTGTATATTAGATTGGTTATAGATGATATGTCTTTGCAAATTGGAAAGTATATGATTTATTTTAAAATCGCTCTAATTATATTTATAGATAGTACTTTAAGTGAAACTGCAGGATGTAATAAGAAATAAAAAAATAGGAAGTCATATCTTTTTGTATGTTTTCTTGTTTATGGTATTTAGTAGTTTAAGTCATGGATGAAACCACAAAAGTATGTAGCTATTCTTTTTTTTTTTGCTCATGCCATTTTGTGTAAATAATAAAGAATAAGAGTTTTTAACTTTTAACTTGCTTACAGAGATTCTTGAGAATGGGGATAGTTCATGTTACTATTTTCCAAAATCCCGATTATTTTAAAGAGTGAGCCTGAAATTCTTTAATGATATTTATAATGGTTTCTAAATCATCTTTAAAGCTATAAATACATAATCTATATTGGTAACTTCTCAAAAATATAATATCTGAAATATGATCAAAATATGCCCTGGATTGATGGGTCCTTTTTTTTTTTTAAATTTTAGAATCAATTGTAAGAAGGAGGATGCATGATGGGTCTCCCTATAAAAGTTATTGTCTCTTTAATTAATTAAAGAAATGTTTTTGTTTTTTTTTAAATATACTATTATTCTTAGAAAGTTAATTGTCAATACTTTGTATTATATATCAATGCTCAATTATAAATATGCCTTTATATGAACCCCAGACAAAATTAGTCAGATTTAAGTTTAGTTTAATTACATAGTAGTTTGTCAGTTTTATTTATTTATTTTTGTGGTATAAAGCTTTTTTCAGAAATTTTATGGACTGTTATAGAAGTTAAGAAACAACTTTGTATAAATATCTTCTAAGAATTTTTTTAAAGAAAAGTTTTATGTTAATGATATCATTCTAATGGATTGGACACAAATCTTCTAAGGTTATTAGTTGTGAAACATCTTGCTACCATCTGATATGTCATAGAAATAGCAAAAATTCTATTTTAATTTAACTTTAAATATTTAAAATAAATGAATTTTCAATTGAATTAATTTTACCTGTGAATAATATACATTGCTTATTTATCCAAAAAGAAAATCAGCAATTGCAAGTCAATAGATAAGACATGAAAATCTTCAACAGAAAATATATATAAACAAATAGATTCAACAGTCACTTAATAAACTGTGTTTCATTTAATAGAGAAATATAATAAAAAAAATCAGAGTTATTGTGGCTTGTCCAAAAATAGAAAATGCAGAGAGGGATCTTACTCCAATCTTATTAGCAATTCAACATAGTTCAAGAGGCAGTATTTTAGATCTATACACTACTATATAATGCTTGTGTTGAATCTCGGCTCGTGCATTGATAGGCAAGAAAATTGAATAAGTTTAGGAACATTATTTACTTCTCTTTAAACTTTGCCCAGCATTGCAGTTTTTTTATTTTTACAGTGATTGCTAATATCTTTGTGTGATATATTTTAATAGTTGAAAATAATGGGGATGATATAAATTGTTTTTTCATTAATTTTTAGTCTTTTTATAAGTTTATTAAAATATATACATTTTTTTCTTATGTAATAACTCTTGATTACTTCTGTATTGATTTATTTGTTTGTGTGTGTGTATATATATATATAGTGGGGGGGGGGGGGGTTGGCAATACGTTTTGTACATATTTTTTTGAATAGCAGTTTTTTTTTTTTAAAAAATAATGTTAGATTTATCTAACACACATTGATTTAAATTCTACATTTTTTTTACATTTTGTTTGCTTTACGTTAATATCCACTCACTTGAGAAAACACATATTTTTTTCTATTTAAATATATAAATATCGACAAGAAATATAAATTTATTATTATTTTTTTTTTAAACTCACTAAATATGTTAAAAAATTGATAGCTAATCATCTATCTGATGTTCTTGAAATCCAAGATGTCTTTATAATCACCCAGTAATTAAATCAGATCTGATGTTTTCCAATACATACTTCAGAAACGTTTTTCTTCTGTTGCTGAATATAATAGATGGATCTTAAGAAATTGTGAAATATTCAAAAAGAGACCACATAATCTATCTGATGTTCTTGAAATCCAAGATGTCTTTATATGTCTATAATCACCCAGTAATTAAATCAGATCTGACATTTTCCAATACATACTTCAGAAACCTTTTTCATCTGTTGCTGAATATAATAGATGGATCTTAAGAAATGTGAAATATTCAAAAAAGAGACCACATTATCTGATGTTCTTGAAGTCCAAGATGTCTTTATAATCACGCAATAATTAAATCAGATCTGACATTTTCCAATACATACTTCAGAAACCTTTTTCATCTGTTGCTGAATATAATAGATGGATCTTAAGAAATGTGAAATATTCAAAAAGAGACCACATTATCTGATGTTCTTGAAGTCCAAGATGTCTTTATAATCACACAATAATTAAATCAGATCTGACATTTTCCAATACATACTTCAGAAACCTTTTTCGTCTGTTGCTGAATATAATAGATGGATCCCAAGAAATTGTGAAATATTCGGAAAGAGACCACATGTGGAATGGACAGATGAAATAAGGAAGTTTACTGAAGAGATATAGGGAAAAGATATATTACAGATTGGGCAAACTGGATTAAACTTAGAGTGATTGTCATCTTGTAATAGTTCAATAATATTTGGAAATGATGATTTTTTTTTTTTTTTTGAGGTTTTAAAGACTAATGGCAGCCAATATATATATATGGAATGGAAAGCCTTTTTTAAGGTCTAAATAAATAAATTTGTATTTTTTCTTCATTAAATTTTTATTTATTTTCCTATTTGTAGAATCATTAATATAATGTTCAGTTCTAAATAATGTCTATTTTTTTGTAGTAATTTTTAAAAAGAAAATATTTATATTGTAAATGCTTAAAATTGTTATTTAAAATTTTTGAATTTTTTTAAAAATATGTTTTATTTATTATTGTTATAATCATTGAAATTTTTTTTTTAAAGAGATGTAAAAATAACATACATATTTTATTAGAAAAAAAAAATTACATTTTTTTTTTTAAGAGAAAAAATGCATATACTGTGTATATAGAATGTAGAACTTATAGAAAGCGAGTGCAGCACCTCCTATTACGCAGAGTTTCCAATTAAACTTTAGATATCCATATTAAATAGATTCTATATCAATAGTTTTTTTTTTTTCTGGAAACATTGTTTAAATCCGAATCCTCCCGAATCAAAGTATACACACTCATTCATTGTAAATCTATTGCAGGGGCTTTTTTTTTTTTTTATAACTGTTATCGTATTTCTGTTTCTTCACAAAAATAGCTAGAAAAAAATGTTAGCCATTATTATTATTATTTTTTTCAAAAAATGATATGGCCAATTTTTGAAATAGAGTATGCTTAGAAAATGGTATTTTCTTTTCTTTCACACTAAGCATTTGTTCACAACTTCACGAAAATCTGAGTAATTACATTGAATGTTATTTTTCTACTCGTCTGAAGAGCTGGTTAATGATCTGACGATATAAAAAACATTGACAATTTGTTAATGGATTTATCTTTAAATATTTATTTAGATATTATATATCTAGTGAAAAATTACTATTTTTAAATGTAAATCTATTCAAATTTATCTTTGCAATAAATCAATTATTAAAAGATAAAAAATATTTCATTATTATAGTTTGTATATTTAATTTTTTTACCCCAATTATTTTTCTATTATCTAGTTCTTAATAAATATTATTGTTGAACATTATGTGATGATCATATTTAATTGTTTATTTTTGAGTAAAACATTTTTTCTCTGCAATAACAATTTGTATTTAGGCACTTTTCCTATGATATATTTTCACATTTAATATCTGACATGTAAATATGAAATACAATTTTTTTTTATATATCACCAACCAGTACGGACGTATTGGCTATATTTTTAAAGCTAATAACAGCTCAATAAAAATAATCATTATATGTATGTAATTGTATATAGTCATAAGGTTTTTTGCTCCAAAGAAATGTTTTAATGTGTTTTGACAAAAAAATACTATAATCAAGGGATAACACTCAAGCGTCATTGGTATTATTTTTTATCATTCGCACCCTTCAGAGATATACATAATAAATTCAGAAAAAGAAAGCCATAGATATTGTACACACAAATATAAATATAGGAACACAAAAATATATATGTATGGAAAATTGTTTAACACTAAAAAGCAAATTTTTATTTTTTATTTAAAAGTAAAAAAATAATTATGGAATTAGGGTTTATTACATTGAATCAAAATAAAAATTTAATTACTATACAATTTTCAGCATCTTTTTTTTTTAAAAAAATTTTTTTTACCAACTTCTGTTAATTAATTATATTTGACAAAAAAACTCGTAAACACTTCATTACATTTGGTTTTAATTCAAAATGTTATTTTAAAGGAGCTAATTTTGATTTTTGTATATTTTATTTATTTAATTATTTACAAACTTTTTGAGAATTTAAATTGATCAAATATTTACAAGCCACTCTCTACTAAGTGAATTTTAAATCAGATTTTTATTTTTCAGATACATGTTTACTATTAATATAATACAGAATATGAAAAAAGAAAACTTTTTTTTTTTTAATAAATAAGAATAAGCATTAATGAAAGATCAATCTTTGGTTTGGTAGCTCAACTACTTGTTAAACTCTGCCATTTAATCATTATAATATATCATAAAAGATGTTTATATAGCATATGACTCTAAAAATGAGGGCTGTATTAATTTGAACATCACAATTGTACAATTCTTTCATTTTGATTATGCTGACAAATGGTTTATATGAGTTGGTTATGTAAATAGAGAGCTGCTTGTATTTTGTTTTTAAAAATCAAAATTGCAATTAAAGTGCTAGTTATCAACTATAAGATGAATTATAATTGATTTCTTAATAGGGTTTACTTCATCATTATTTCTTTGGTGAAAACTTGTCTTTAAAGGCATCTGAAACATTAAGTGTTGAATTATGGTTATATGTAATAAGAAATATAAAAAAATATTATTGCAGTTTAAAATGTATTTTTTTTTTAAAAAAAAACTTTATTTTATAATTATTTATATAAAAATGTAGGTTTTTATAAAAAGAAGTAATTTTCTAATTAGATAAGTTAGATTGTTTATGTTCAGTGTAATGAGTAAATGAAAAATTTTTGGAAGTAGAACATTGTCAATTACAAAATTTTTATAGGATTTGAGTATAATAGTATTTAAAAAGCAAATGCTTTTCTCATTTGATTAAAATTATCTTAATATTTAGTTTCTTAATTATTATGAACCTTTTTTAACAATATATATTATTTCAATTATATGCTATTGGGGGGTGGGGTGGCGAATAAACAAAAATTAATAAAATTTATTAATTTAATAAATATATGGCACAGCAACAGTTATATCTTCATTTTGAAGTACTCACATTAAAACAAACATTAAAATTAAGAATTTAATAAATTTTATAATACAGCTAGGGTCATTTTTCTAAATCAAAGCAGCTTTGCTTTATGAAATTTAAGAATATTTATAAAATCAACGCAGACTTAAAAACAATAAACAACTTAAAAAAGGTCTAATCCATGATAACAAGAATGGTAGTATGTTTATATAAGCGGGAAAATGGTTATTGAAAAAAAAGAATGTATTTAATTGTGCAATCAGAATTTTGAAGTTCATTTTATTTTAAAAAATAAAGAGATGGTAGCGGCAAGTGTATTTTTATATTTTTTGAATGAATAGAAATAAGTTACCACATATACAAATGGCAAATACGTATATATGTGTTCTTCATTTTATTATTAACCTTTTTCCACATTTGTAGATTAATTTCATATGTGGCTTTCTCAAACCACTAATTTTTACATTATTTTACTGTTTTTTTATCAAGAAAATCATACCGACTAATGCTGCCACCTTTACACTTTTTTACAACTAATAAATCAATAATATTTAAAGTTAAAGCTGTAACAATGAGATAAGAATCTGCCTTCCAAGGAGCTGATTGGTTGTTTATTGTTTTCTACACAAGAGAGTGCTTGTTAATCAATTTAATAGTTCTTTGTTTTGATTTTTAAATTGAAAATGTATATATTAGAATTTTTTTTACATATGTAGTATTTTTTTCATAAATATGTATTAAAATATAATTATTTTAGAAGAATAATTCAGATTTTAATAGAAATTATTTACTTTTATCTGAAAGCAAATTGAGAAAAAAAATCAACGAGATATGGCTGCATTTTGTAATTGGATGAGAAAAGTAGTCTTATGGTGTCCATTATAATTTTCATCAATTATAAATAGAAATTTATTTTTAAAATTTTTTTTGGTTACTTTAATAATCTGACAAATTATTAATTTGCTTTTTATAAACTAAACTAAAGCATGTATATTTTTACTGCTGATTCTGTAATTGACCAATCAAAAGTTTAGAACTTTAATTCACTTATCCAGTAGGAATATTACAATTAAATAATCTATAGAAGGGTTAATAACTACATTATCTGTTATTTATATATGCATTCTATGCATAGAAAAATGTATCTGTTATATATATTGTAACTTAATAAAAATGTATAGTGCATGCTATTGTAAGTTTAATAAAATATTTTTACAAAATATATCAAATGGCTTGAGGGAACAATGATGACAAAATAAACTAGTAATTTTAACCCTTTTCATCTAGTTTTATAGGTTATGTGAATATAGTGTTTCAGGGTGCCACTAGGCTAGCTAAGCCTAGACAAAGTTATATTCTATACCTATTTATAGATGTACCTGGTTTGAACTCATTTGGTACCTTATTTATAACTGGAGGTAGGATTTTGGATTTTAGAATCATATCACATTTGCACTAACATTAAGAAAAACAAAAAAAACAACACACTTATGCTTTAGTTGTGCATATAAGATTCATCAGACAAAATTATTACTTAGATTTTAATATCATAAATGCATTTCAACATTCTCATAAGTCTTGCTAGCTCATATCAAACACTATAGGTTTATGGTGGCAATTCACTCGCCCTTGAATGATGTTTGATGATTTTGATTGTGGTTATTATCTTATGATGACTCACAAATGATAAACAAATACAGTAAAAACCATTATTTATCTATGGGCATTAAATGCATTTATCTAGATCATTGATTAAAAACATGATGATGATGATCTACTTTCAGCCATAGCTTCAAAACTAACGCCTAACATAAAATTTAGCTTTTATAAATTCATAATTATTTGCCTAACTTTATTATATTTAAATTGGACCTTAACCATTAATATTCAACAGTGATGATGAATGATCATAATTAATAAGGCAAAGATTACTCTTGGTAAAGATATACACCTCTTTTAATAAAATGAATTAACATTTATTACTGGGCTGATAAAATATACATAATATTTAAAGATATATATGAAAATTTATATGAATAATACTGATGAGTTGTCTATATTTAAATCACAATATTAATGATATGAAAATCTTTCCCTTTAATGACAGTATCCAATGTTTATATCATAGTATAATGTTTATGCATCAATTTGGATAGTGAATAACTAAAAATTTATATCCAAAAGAAAAATATTTCATTAAAAAAATAAACACTCTGCACGCACATACTTTTGTAACCTTATAACTTTAAACATAACATATAACATGCCAAATGATTAATTAGAAAAGGTTAGTCAGATTCTAGAGAAGTAAAAGGTTTGCAGAAATAAGCTTTAAATTACCTACCTTCCCTGCTGACAAATTAAGGTCACTAATCATGATTTTACCAAATTAGCTCCCTCAATGCTACCTTTCTACCACTTTCAACATTCAGGCTCCATAGCTATACATATGCAAAAATATAATTATATTACATGTGTGTATGTGTTGATCCCAATTATGAATAAAATATTAAAAAAAAAACCCCTTTTAACATATTAATAACATTTCATAATTTTGAATTAATATACAATAATACATGTCACAAAAGTGGATACATATTATAATTTCAGAATATCTAATATCACTAAAGCAATAGCTATTATTACTGAAACTTCTTTTACTTGATTTTGGTTTTAAGATGCAGAGATAAGAAAAAATATAAAGAATTTGAAACTTCATTTATGTGATTTTGGTTTTAAGATTAACAAGAGATAAGAAAAAAATATAAAGAATTTGTTATTAAAAGTATTGTTAATAGTCACTGATATAATCAAATATATATATAATTAAAATTCATATTACCAGTCCTATTACTTTTTTGAGGCACGTACTTTCCAAGATTTTAAATTCAGCTTGTTGAATGTTTATTAATTTGACAGCAGCCACAAACAGCAATCTAACATGCATATATTTACCAATTTCAGTGGTTTACTGGAACAGTCCTTTTCTTGGCTTGGGCTTGCAATTCTTTTACTGCGATGATGATGGTGAAGTTACTGGCTTCTATAGAAAACACTTGGCACTAAAATTGTTTCGGTTTTTTTCAGCATACTTATTTATAATAGACCAGGGATATCTGCTGTTTTTCAGATATTTATTATTTTGCTGGGGTTTAAACTCAGTCATGGCATAACTGAACTAGCATGGTTTGACACCAATGTTTTACTTATTTTTCATTCTAGATTTAAAAACACATTTGAGCAATCAGTTTCTTCTATTTTATTTTTCACAGTCACAAAATGTGACATACTTTTGGCTCAAACTCTTCAGGTGTGCATTGGTTAATGGATGGGTGGATTGCCATAGGCAAAATATATATCTACTTAGCCTACCATTAGGCTATAGGTAACTTTTCCCAAAAAGTATATAAAAAAATTAATGCTGGCTTTCGACAGCAATTCATTCTTATTTTTTAACCCAATTTAGTTTGTTCTTTTAACAATTTTAATATTTTTTTGAACAGACTGATTCAGCCTTTTTATACAATTTAGTTTTTTACAGGACCTCACACATAGAAACACCTGATCTTCGTTAGTTAAACCAGCTAATTAATATTGACAATCTGTTTTAAATTAACTATTAGTAAGAAAAGTAGACTTACATGATTTCTTTATAATTAACCGGTTGATTGGTCTGGAACCCATTAGCTTAATTGCCATCCCCATTTTTTCTCAAATCTAGACTCATAAACTTCATTTTTTTTCAATTAGCTCTGATAAAAGAATGTCCGCTGGACTTGTCCGCTGAAATTTTAACCTTGTTAGTTTAACATATATAATTTTTTTCAAACAATACAGCTTTTCATAACAAAATCACAAAATGATTTTAACAAAATCTTTTTAATATATGTGTAACTCAGTTTATTTAGGTAAAATACAAGCACACACTCAGACATTCAGAAAAACCTCCCTATCAAAAATAATCAATGATTTTTACAAACTATAACTTAATATTCTGAAACTAAATTATTACAACTCCTAGTCTTAAAATTGTTGTTATAGAAAGAATAGCAAAATTTATTAAGTGTAGATTAATTTTGAAGAAAGTCAATAATCAAAATCAGAAAATGTTTAACTGAATAGCTTGTGTCCACAGAAAACTGTTTATGTGTTCTACTTCCAACCTTTAAAGATAACTTAAACAATTCGAGGTATATACCACTCTTGGTTTTCCCAATAACAAATAAAGAGCATAAATATTTCCCCCACTCTTGCTGTCCTAGGCTTTTGGAACTTGATCATGTAGGGTTTACATTTGGGTGCCCTCCAGCTTCCTCTCCTATACATGAAAGTGTGATGATGATCTTTTTTGGTTTTATCTTATGCACATTTTTGCCATTTAGCCAGAGGCTAAATTAGAATGGTACAACATTCCCTTATAAAAAAATCATCATACCTTTACTTTAATTCAATAAAATTGAACATAATAAAAAAGCTTTTTTTTTGTTAACTAATGCCACATGTCATCCATATGCTCATCAAGTCCCCTCTTCATTATGAAATTTTGTATCATGACTTAATTGGAGAGATCTTTGACAGATTATTTTGTTGAAGGATAAGGAATCAAACTCTTTGCATTAATGTTTCCTTATCTCGATGAGGAGTAGCGAGCATGAAAGCATTCTCTCCTATTTGATTAATAATCTGGAATGACCCTTCATATAAATTTAGAAACTTTTTGAATTGTTTTCTTTCTGTGTTGCTAACATGAGGAGTGGGTACCAACACGAGGTCATTCAACTTAAATGAATGTGGTTTGTTTTTCGATTGTTTAACCCTTTTTTGACCTATTAGTTTAAGTTGGTCCCTGTCTCTATCAAGGTCATTACCATTAATTTCCTCAGGGGTAATAGGCAATAGATTTCAATCAGTAAGTGTTCCTGTTTTCTGTAATGCAACCTAAGAGGAGGGAATCCTGTGGATTCATTACAAGTTTATGATTGACTAATTCAGGAAGTTTAAGCACCCAATGTCTATGATCATCTGAAATGTAGACTATAAAGTCTGCTAAGCTCATACATAATGCACTTGCAGGGATTAGACAGTAGATTTCATATAGAACTCATGACATGCTTGATGTTCTAAGTTTGAAACCATTTCTTTCATGTCTTGGATAGAAAGGCAATGGCGTGAGCTGTTAAAATGATATCGGGTTTACCCATGGCTTGAAATTGGTGGTTGGTAAGGCACCTGATAACACAGCCTCAGTCTTTGTTACTGCAAATGCTGAAACAAATTTAGAGAATATTTCGTATGCTACTAAAATGAACTTTTGCACGTTATATGTTGGGAGCAGTCCATAGAAATCAAGCGCCAACAATTTATTAGGGGAGTCTGGGATTATGGGTTCTAAAATGCCAACCAATGACTTAGCATGATACTTAGTTTTAATACAAATTGTACAATGTTTAATTATATTATTGATACTTTTGTACATTTTATTCCAATAGAAGTAAGCCTTTAAAACAACAAATTTTTGAAGTGCCATAATGACCTTGTTTACAATGAGTTTTTTTTCTAATTTACTAATTAAAATGTTAGGAATCATGATCCTCCAAGGATTAACATGATTAACTTTAGCCTTATACATGAGAACATTTTCATTTAATTTATACCAAGCAAAAACTTTCTTTAGATATTTCTTGGAACTGTTACTATTTATGGGATAACTCAGGATGGTGATGATTCTGCCCCACTTTAGGTCTTGTCTTTGAATCATAGTTAAATTATGATAGTCCTTTAATGTTGCCTCTGATTCAACATTAATATTATTAACCAAGATATTCTCCATATCAGGATATTGGGGTACAAGACAGACAGGGTGATGACTAAGAACGTCAGCAAGGATATTCTTACTACCCTCAATGCAGACAATACTGTAATTAAACTGTTGTAGATATAGACTCCACCTAAGACACCTTTCATTATTTAAATAACTTTTACTTAAAAATTCTAAGCTCTTATGGTCTGATAAAACAATTACTTCATAGCCAAGCAAAAACTGCTGCTGTAGCTTTTGAAATGCCCACACCACTGCTAGGGCTTCTTTCTCAGCCCCTTTAAATGTCTACTTAAAAAAATTTAATATTTGAGGTCTTTGATCTTCATCAAGCTGATATAAAATTACTCCTAGACCATAGTGACTACTGTCTGTCTGTACAAATTTTTTTTACTAAAATCCGGGTAAGATAAAAATAATTTGCTTTAAAATGTTTGTTTTATTGTATTGAACTTCCTAGTATGTTCAGTGATCCATCTTCACTTTTCTGATTTCTTTATTAACAAAGGTAAATATTGAGTGTCCTCGGCAAAGTTTTTATAAACTGACGGACTGCAGTTGCCTTTTGGTCTTTGGTATAGAGAAATCTTGAATAGCAGCAATATTTTTGGGATGGGATTTAATACCCTGTTCACTTATTACATGACCCAGAAAAGTAATTTTTTTGCAGATATTGTACATTTCTCCAGGTTTATTTTTACATTATGGGCTGAACACTGCTCAAAGAACATTTGCAGGTGTTCTGGATGCTCTGTTCGACTGCTTGAAGCAATGACAATGTCATCCATGTACATGATAATCTTTTCTTTCAATTGTTTTGAAAAAATCATATCCAAGCATCTGATTAAGCCAGCAACACTTACTGAGACCAAAGGGCATTCTTGTAAAAACATAAGTTTGACCCTAAAAGTGAAAAGCTGTAATATTTTTTTGTCTTCATGGTGTAGTGGTATTTGCCAATAACTGGCTGTCAGCTCAAATGATGAGAAAATTGATGTCTGATTAAATTTTATTAGGAGTTCATGTACAGATGGAGGAATATCATATTCGGAAACAGTTATTTGATTCAGTATACAAGCATCAAGACATATCCTCACTGAATTATTTTATAATAACTAAAGGGTTAACAAGCAGAGGAACATTTTTGAATAATCTTCCACCTTATCATTGTCTATTTGTTTCTGTACCTCTGCCTGATACTGATAAGGCACTGGGTACATTTTCTGTTGAAAAGGTTTATTATCTTTTAATTTAATTCGATGAATATATCCTCTTATTACACCAGGAAAAGTCTATTTTCATAATCCAATTTACACTTATTTATGATCATGAAGCCAACCTATAATGACATCACGAACCATTCCAGGCTTAATTAAGAAAATGTGACCAAATTCAGACTGGTCAAGTGTAAAATTAATCCAGACCTGCTTGTTTACAAGCTTAGTTCTTTTTCCATTAGCCAGAGTCACTTGCACCTGTTTAATGGGCAAGGGGGTATTCAAATTATGAGAAGTATCTTTTGATATGCATTTTCTGATACAATGGAGGTTTGACTACCAGGGTCAATTAAGGCATTTATTCTAAACCCTTCCATAGACAGTTTAACAACAGGACAGTTATATTGGATAGGTGGTTCATCAAGCTGAAATGGTTCTAAGTAATCCACATCCAAATTAAGGGTATTCAATAACCATACCTCATTGTCCCTCTTATTGTTAGCATACGGCCCCAGCATTGAGGAACTCTTATACCAGGACCAATCCAGTTTGGCACTTGAGCTTTACTTTGGTGTTTTCCTACTGACCTTTTTAGCACAGTGGTAATTCCACTTGTAGTGGGCTGATTATTCCTAGGAATTGCTTTATTCCTAACATTATCCCTATAATATTTCAGGGATTTATTAGGAGGTCTAGCCCTATAATTATTGCCATACCTATAATCATCAAAATTCCCTATTATTGGTCTGATGAGCCAGGTTCATATTAGAGACATGATAGTTATATCTGTCCTTAGTGCCCTTGGCCTAGTCTCTGAATCAAGTTCAGAAATCTCTAGAGCATCAAGAATTTCCGATGCTTTTTTTTATACTGTGGCAATAAGTATTTTCTCAATGCTTCGGGGAAGATTATGTTGGAGAATTCTCAAGATCTTGTGCTTCGAGAGAGGAAATGCACTCAAACCTTTCAACTTAACTGCCTGCCCTTGGAAAAATTGGGTATAGCTGCCCTTGGTGCCTCTATTTTTTCTGAGTAACTTAATAGCGCACCTGATCTTGCCTATCATCACTCCAATATTATAAAGATGACACAGTGAAAATCCCCAAAGGTAATTGGCTTATCAGAGACCACCAACACTCTAGCATATCTGTAAAGATGGTTTTATGCAATAGCCAACTTCCTGCTCATTTAATGTACATATGGAAAATAATTCTTCCAATGTATATAAGTACTCTAAGGGGTGTCCCTGCTTCCCCACTGAAGGCCTTAATGTTGATTAAATTTGAGGTCAATCACCCTCCTACTTTACACTCCTCTCTACTTTTATTGTCAGCCCTATCTACGTTTTTCAACCTGCAAATCCCTAACTACAGTATGCATCATTTTCCCTGACTGGCTATATTATGTCCTATCCTTACATTCATTTGCACTTATGCTAACATCGTTTCACTTTGAATTTAGATTTGGCTGATCTTGCAACCCTACATCAAAATGATCTTTTACCCTATTTTCTGGTACAAATCATCCATCTTAGGGATCATGTATTCAATGACATAAGCTTTCTGGTTTTTTTCAACTTCCAACATGACATCTAATTTATGTTGATCCATTCTCGGTTTCCCTTTCTAAAGGCTTCATTTGTTTCTTTGCAGCATTTCCTCCCTAAGCCTATCCATCTGTCTCCCTAAGTCTTTTTGAAGACTGATCGATTTGCCTGCATTCGTTGTCCATGCTTCTTTTAACTTCTCTAATTTTTTTTTCTAAAATACTAAATTTGTTCTTAATGTTGATGGTTTGATCCACATAGCTCAAGGTAGCTTATATGAGTCTACTTTGGCTACCACCTTTAATCTTATATTAATTCCTGCTGAAGTTATTTCAGTGTTTTTCTATTCCTTCTGATATGGATTGGGAGACCAATCCATGGACCTCATTTCTTAATAGCTCAATTTTTTTTTATTTTCTTCAATATATTGCTCCATTTGATTCTTTAATGCCTGCAATCTTTGACAACCTTCCTGTTTGACAACTTCCATAGATTTACACATCCCTTCTATTCTGTCATCTAATGATGTAAACCTATTCTTGCACATTATATTCAATTTTTCTACCTTATTTTCCAAGGCCAGGATTATTCTGCTGTTGTTTTCAATAGAGTTATTTATCTTTTTTTAGAACTTTCTATACTTCTGTTATTATTTTTGCTTAGACTTTCTAAACTTTTTATACTTTTGTGATCTTTTAAACTTTCTACATTTTCTATATATTTTTTATTATCTTCTCATAAACTTTCTATATTTCTTTTATTATCTTCTCTTAAACTTTCTATGCCTCTTTTATTATACTCTCTTAGACTTTCTAAACTTTTATCATCTTCTCTTAAACTTTTAAACATATGTATCATCATTTCCATCACTGATGGTGCTTCATTCTCTATCTGAGTCTGGCAAACCTCTGGCTCCTCAGCTACTGTTTTCCTACTTGAGACTGCATTATTGCCACTATAGACGCATTTTCCCCAACTTCCTTGCTTTCCATTGGCACTCTAACTGAAACCACCCCATCCTCTTCAATATAAAAATTACTAATTCCAGGGATTGGGGCACTTTCCTCTTCCATAACTCTCAGCAGTATCATTCACTAATTTTTTTAGAATTCAATATATTTCACCTGAGCTTCCCGACCACCAAGAAACTACACATCCTTTCTCTTTCTGAGACACATCCCCGACTGACTGACTTGCCTTTCACCATGCTTTCTATAAAAAATTTATAATATCCACCATTTAATGAATTACCCTGACAATAATCTTTATAGTAGACACTACTCTATACCGTACACATATATCAGTAATAGCCCAAATTTTGTCTTTATTCCCTAGAGATTTGATAGCTAACAGAATGATTAGCATTTCACAATCATGATTTAAGTAAAAGAATTCAGTCACAGCACTAAGCACACAATGCATCTTGAGCACTCAGAAGACCATCCCAATTCAATCACCTTAAGCTAACAACCCTTGATAGAATGGTGTAAGCTCTTGCAATATGCTGCTTCCTTTAAATCTTAGGGACTAAAATATATAAAATAATGCCTTGTTTTCCACGGCAAATATCAAAATGATGCCCTGCTTATTTTAAGTCTTATGGACTATAGAACACATAAGTAAACTGTCTTGCTCTCTGTATTGGAGACTTACAGGCTGATGTGGCAGGACTTAACTGCTTCATGATAAATATTAACAACTTATAAATTGGGTTGGAGCAGTAAATGGGATTGATCAGTCATGGGTCACACGAATACACAGCATTCTCAAGGCGATGACAAAACTCTCCATCCATCATCAAAAACTGCACTCTATCCAACCAAACTCCAACAATCAAATATCCAATCCAACCTCCAAAATCATAAACTTTCTACAATATGAACTCTCCAAACACATGAAATTACTATCCCATAATTCACAATTATCACTATGCCTGTCTCTATCTCGCAGTAAATCATTCATTAATATACCAAATGATCCAAAAAATCCTATTACTAATTTCAACACTCAAGTTGTGATCTATATATATTTTAAAAATTGAAAAACTAAGCTGTTTTCTGGCTGTACCCATTCATCAACATCTATGAAGAAATAAAACAACAATAAACATCATATACAAGTCTAAAAAAGAATTTATGGCCAAGACAATTCCATGAGAATACAAAAAAAATTTATACCAAAAAAAGGATTTTTTTACGTCTTATTATTATATAGACTACTTTTCTCAAGTAGATAGCATATCTTGTGGCTTTTAGTTGTGTCACCATTTGTAACTTAATGCTATTGTGAGTAGTGTCTATCAAGACTCAAAGTATTTATGGTGGCCCCCATTGCATGTGGTGGCTAAAAATATATGTGCAACATTGGGCATCCATTTGTAACTAATTACAAATGCAGGTGTAATTGTAAGTTTATAAAATATCTCAAATGTAATCAAATGATTTGAGGTAACAATGATGACAAAATAAACTAATCATTTTAACCTTTTATCTAGTTTTGTAGGTTTTACTAAGTGAATATGGTCTAAGTCTAGCCAATGTTATTTTCTATACATCCTTATAGATATATCCGGGTTGAACCCATTTGGTACCTTATTTATAACTGGAAGTAGGATATTGGATTTTAGAACCATATCACATTTGCACTAACATTAAGAAAAACAAAAAACATACTTATGCTTTAGTTGTGCATATAAGATTCATCAGACAAAATTATGACTTAGATTTTAATATAAATGCATTTCAACCTTCTCATAAGTCTTGCTAGCTCATATCAAACACTATAGGTTTATGGTGGCAATTCACTCACCCTTGAATGATATTTGATGATCTCGATGGTGGTAATTATCTTATGATGACTCACAAATGATAAACAAATACAGTAACTACCATTATTTATCTATGGCCATTAAACACTTATATAGATCATTGATTAAAAACATGATGATGATAGTAATACTTCCAGCCACAGCTTCAGAACTAATGCCTAATAAAATTTAGCTTTTATAAATTTATAATTATTTGCCTAACTTTATTATATTTAAATTGGAACATAACCATTAATATTCAACAGTGATGATGAATGATCATAATTAATAAGGCAAAGATTACTCTTAATAAAGATATACCCTTTTAATAAAATGAATTAATATTTATTGCTGGACTGATAAAATATACATAATATTTAAAGATATATATGAAAATTTATATAAATAATACTGATGAGTTGTCGATATTTAAATCATAATATTAATGATATGAAAATCTTCTTTCTTTTTAATGATAGTATCCAATGTTTATAACATAGTATAATGTTTGTGCATCAATTTGGATAGTGAATAGCTAAACATTGAAACAGTAAGATTCGTATTCATCTCTCACTGACCGGTCTATCCCGCCCTTTTTGATATCGAGTTGTGTGTGTAGCAATATTAAAATGTATAAATATATGTAGAATTCAGCATAAACATGCACACATTTCGATCTCAAATTAAACGCAATAAATAGGGATAAAGTAATATAATTTAGATTTCTTTTAGTTATATAATTTTGTATAATTTTAATCATTTATTTTGGATTATAAAGTTCGTATTTATTGCTTTGTTTAAATTTCGTTTAATAATAATTCTAAAAAAATCTGATGTAATATTTAATTAAAATTTAAAATAATCTTATGTTCCCTTTTTGTTTTTGAAATTTAAAAGCATCAGTCAGTGATAGATAATAGATTAATTAAAGAAAAATTCCCCAAAATATAATTAGTAAATGTAAAATGTAAACAATAGAACGGCAGCTTTCTTTAATTAAAAACCAACAAAATGCATTGATTATCCTCAGGGCAGATTAAGTAGAATCTAAAAATACCTTAACAAAAATGTGAAAGATCAAGATAAAAAAAAAGAGGCTATCTTAGACTTGCTGGAGACATTCACTTAAACTTTAGCTTTGCTCTCGATCACTGAGAGTCTCCAAAAGTATAAAAATAATTTGTTCCTGCCAAGGGATGACCGAATAAAGCACCTAGATTATTCTCCATCGGGATATGGCCTATCTGATGCTGAACTTTCCATTGCCCGTCATAAATTCACCATGAAGATCTGCTGCCTGAAATAAATGAAAAGGCTGCTACTGCTGTGAAAGTAAAATGAAACGTCTAAATACAAGAAAGAATTGCCACTCATGAACTATTTGCTACTTAACCAATGGACTCGGAAAACTTCTTATAAAACAGGTACCTGTCTGTATTCAAACTCTAGAGTACTCTAATAATATGCTATAGCTTTTCTTCATACTACTTATCTAAATTGTAAAATGTAAAAACTATCATTTGTATAACTAAAATTGAATAATTAATTTAATGTGTAAATTTCTCTAATAATCTAGCTTACCTCATTCTATCTTGGGTGCATATTTCTATAATCTACATTTCTATCTATAGTTATTATTTAATTATTGCATGTTCATAATTATCTCAATTTTCAACGTTTAAATCTATGATCGCTTAAAACAATGAATGCGTGTCAAAATTTCATTAATATTTGCTTTCCTAAATAACTTTACTTTCATATAAATCGACACGCATTCAGTGCATCATTATTGTAATGCAGGGTCTACTACTTCGCAAATGGCTGGCATATTAGTTGTAATAACTCCCAGTTTATATATATTGTATTTATTAAATCTAATGAATAATTCTAGAAAATCGCATTTCTTTGAGAGTCGCCAGAGTTCTTGAGTAAATGTTGGTAATGTAGGGCCAAGTCAGAAATCTACTTAAATCTCATCATAACCGTTTATACAGTATACATGTGTTACGTTTTAGAGACGCGATGACCCATTCCGCCGTGAAATTTCCGGATTATTCAGGGTTGAAATTAACCCCAGTTGTCCTACACAAGCGGGCATAAAGGGTGCTCCCGTAGGACTTGACAATGTCATGCAGCCAGCCGGCAAAACTGCGACACGGACTGCTTGTCCCTGGTTATGCTTATGTGACACCTTACTTCGTCGGGCCGATGGCAGAGACCAGCCCGACGTTCTTATAAACTCATTCACGGCATTGCAGTTTCTATATACTGCCATTCCATATCGCCTTTCTAAAGTGTACCACGTGTTCCTTTACTTAGTTTTATTATTCTATATATCACTCCACCTCTGCATTATCTTCATAATTCACTCTCAAATAAATGTTTGCCCTTAGTCATAAGATAAATATTTTAATTAAATAAATATATGTCCGCCGCTACTCCTAAATCTTACTTTAGACTCTTGCATTGCAAAGGTATAAATTCCCCAAGGCATGCATTAGAAATAGTTACTCGAGAATTTTAGGTAGCTAGATTACGCCTTCAAATAAATGTATTCCTTTTGTAAACATTACAGTATCGGAAATACCGCTACTGAAATCCTCAATATAAAATAATGATCTTATTAAAATGTATTAATAAATAATTTAAAACTATATGTCTGCAGTTAGGTTTTATTCATTCGATACCCATTCTATATACTATTTCCTCGGTTTTGTAAATATGAATGTTTAATTAATATTAGTTTGATTATTGGCTAACTCGAGAATAAAATCATGAGTCTCTTGCATATCCCTGACCACCGTGACTAAGGAAATATTTACTAATGTCGCATCAGATGCATTGTTTCGTGGATTGTATTGTGGAACCGATAAACTATGTTCGAACTCAGTACCACGGGTGGCTTCGCTACTCGATGGTGCTGCTATTCTGTATGGTGGTCGAATTCTGCACTATGTTTACGAGTCACACGTTTTCTGACCGTTACAACATTTATATACAAAAGAAAAATATTTTATTAAAAAAATAAACATTATGCATGGACATACTTTTGTAATCTTAGAACTTTAAACATAACATATAACATGGCAAATGATTCATTAGAAAAGGTTAGATTCTAGAGAAGTAAAAGCATTTACAGATATAAGCTTTAAATTACCTACCTTCCCTGCTGACCAATTGACATCATTAATCATGGTTTTAACAAATCTAGCTTACCCAATGCTACCTTTCTACCACTTTCAACATTCAGGCTCCACAGCTATATGTATGGAAAAATATATTACTATGTGTGTGTTAGTATTGATCCATATTATGAATAAAATATTAAGAAAAATTCCTTTTAACATATACATAACATATTTCATGATTTTGAATTAATATACAATAATAAATGTTACAAAATAAAATACATCAATAAGTGGATACGTATTATAATTTCAGAATACATAATATCAATAAATCAATAGCTATTATTACTGAAACTTTTGATTTTAAAGTTCAGGGATAAAAAAGATACGGAATTTATTATTAAAAGTTTTGTTAATAGTCAATGATATAATCAAAAAGTATATATAATTAAAATTTAAATTACCAGTCATTTTACTTTTTCGACACACTTTCCAAGATTTCAAATTCAGCTTGTTGAATGCTTATAAATTTGGCAGCAGACATAAACACCAATCTGTAACACATATTTACCAATTTCAGCAGTTTACTGGAACAGTCCTATTCTTTTCTTGGCTTAGCCTTGCAATTCTTTTACTGTGATGATGCTGAAGTTACTGGCTTCCATAAAAACTATCTGGCACTGGAATTGTTTTCATTTCTTTTCAGTATACTTATTTATAATAGACCAGGAATGTCTGCTTGTTTTTAGATATTTATTATTCTGCTGGGGTTTAAACTCAGCCAATGGCATACCTGAACTAGCATGGTTTGACACTTCAACATTTTATTTTCATTTTAGATTTTAAACACAGGTGAGCCATCAGTTTCTTTTATCTTATTTTTCACAATTAGTCACAAAATGTCTCATACTTTTGGCTCAAACTTCTTCAAATGTGCATTTGTAAATGGATGGCTGGATTGCCACAGACAAAAATATATATCTACTTAGACTACCATTACTGTAAAAAACTTTCCCACAGAAATTCAGTTTTATTTTTTTCCCAATTTAGTTTGTTTTCTCAACTATTTTATTATTATTTTTTGAACAAACTGATTCAGTCTTTATACAATTTAGTCTTACAGGACCTCACAGATAGAAACACCTGATCTTCATTAATTAAGCCATCTAATTAAAATTGATATAATCTGTTTTAAATTGACTGTTAGTAAGAAAACCAGACTAATATGATTTGGTAATTAAATAGTTGACTGGTTTGGAATCCATTACCTTAATAGCAGTCCTTTTTTTTTCAAGTCTAGCCTCATGAACTTTATCTTTTTTCAATTAGCTCTGATGAAAGAATGTCAGCTGGACTAGTCAGCTGACATTTTAACCTTGTTAGTTTAATTAACATATATATTTTTTTTACAAACAATATAGCTTTTCATAACAAAATCACAAAATAATTTTAACAAAATCTTTTAATATATGTGTAACTAAATTTATTTAGGTAAAATACAAACCCACAATCAGACATTCAGAAAAACCTGCCTATCAAAAATAATTTAATGATTTTTGCAAACTATAACAATATTCAGAAACAAAATTATTAAAACTACTATACTTAAATTATTGTTATAGAAGGAATAGGAGAATTTATTAAATATAGATTAATTTTGAGAAATCAATAATCAAAATCAGAAAATGATTAACTGAATAGCTTGTGTCCACCAACAACTGTTTATAAGTGTTCTACTCCCAATTTTTAAAGACAATTATTAAATAATTCAAGGTATATACTACTCTTGATTTTACCCATACAAAACAAACAAAAAGCATAAATACTTTCCCTACTCTCTTGCAGTCCTATGCTTTTGGGACTTGATCATGTATGTATACTTGGGTGCCCTACAACTTTTCTTCCTATACACAGAAATATGATTTTTATCTTTTTATTTTATGCTTATTATTGCCATTTAGCCACAGGCTAAATTGGAATGGGCACAATATATATGAGCATGTTGAAAAATACAGTGGTACTGTGAAATACACTATTTTTTCATCCCCCTTCCTGTTCTAAGGTATATAGCTTATAGTAGCTAACATTTTGTAGATAAACATTGATTTGTATAGAAAACTTATTATTTATTGAACTGTGTTTTTAATATTGATATATAGGTACTGATTTAGAGTGTTCTCTCTGCCATTTTGAATTCTATGGACCAGCCAAAACCACTCTTGATACATACAAGTGATAAGTGATATTTGAATAATCAACTTGTTGAATAAATGTGAAACCAAGCTTATAATTTTGAAATACTAAAAACTTATAATTTTTTAATATGAATTTTATTACTATATATGTCCATAACCACATATTGAATAAATGTAAAATTGATCAAACCAAGCTCATAATTTGGAAATACTAAAAGCTTATAACTTTTAAAGACAAATTTTATTACAATAATGATAGTGCTTTGTACTGAAGTATGTAGGGAGGAAAATGATGTGTTTATGATTGAAATATCATTCAAAAAAATGTAGAAGTCCAATCAAACGAAGCTTATAATTTTGAAATACTAAAAACTTATTTCTAAATATGAATATTATTACAATATATGCCCATAACCACATGTTGAATAAATGTAAAATTGATCAAACCATGCTGATAATTTTGAAATATTAAGGCTTATAATTTCTAAATATGAATTTTATTACAATATATGCCCATAACCATGTGTTGAATAAATGTAGTACCAACTGCTGAAGCATATTAATTAATTCTACAATTAATAAATTGGATTTTATCTTAACATTAGATGTAAGAATAATTGTCTAAAGTAAAGAATATTAATTTTACAATTAATAAAAAATTAATAAATCAAATTTTTTCTTACCAAAGCAAGTAATGTTTTGTGCTTCATTTCTCATATATTGTTAATTGCTGGTGAAAGGATAAAAAAATCTAAATGAGAGAGATTTATTCATTAAATTTCTCAAAGATGCTAACACTACCTTCTGTTGGTGAAAAGGTTACTGTTTTTCTTATTTAAAAACCAATACCTCTTATATTTGAAATAATCAACAAATATTTTTATTAAAATTTGTAAATATTTTTTTAAAACATGTTTTTGTGTTCATCTGTTGATAGTAAAAGTCATTTCAATATTAATATGTGATATACAATGTATATAAGGGAGCAGGGACCTTTGAATAAAATCTAATTGATATTGGGGTTCCTTTGTGCTAATTAATGCTTAGTATTTGGTGTTGCTAATTAATAATAGTTATCCTAAACTATAGTTGGACAAAGCAGTGGTTGTCTAAATTACATAGATAAGATTATATGACAGATTTAGGAAAAAAAATAGGGATTTTTTTAAACAAATATTAAATAAGAAAAATATTTTCATGTATGTCTAAATTAAAAATGAATCTGAACAATTTTGACCTATGTAAAGCAATTAGAAAAGTCACTGCTGCAAAAAAGAAAGATACCACAATTAAAATTCATATATTTTAAGATAACTAAATTAGTCATTTCAACAGAGCATTTAGAAAAGATAGGAGCAATATTATAACAATGCTTGTAAAGTGTGGTGTGAAATGAAAACAACTTTAGAAAAATTAAAAGCTGTGTATCAAAATATTCATAAATTCAAAAGAAAATTGTAGCCTTGTGTTAGTTTACTAAACTAATATAATGAACAGATTATAAATGATTAAACAAGAATGGAAAATAAGAACATCAGAAATAGAATATAACAAAACTCTGGTTAGAGTTTTTTGATGAGGTGCAAACTTGAATAAAAGATTAGCATTGAAATTTTTGTTAAAACAAATTGTTCATATTATATGAAAAAAATTTCAGAAACCTAAAGTCTTGATCAAATTATGCCATTAATCTATAAATTTATGAAATATTTTTATAAATGTAAGAAAAATTAATATCTTTATTTTGTACTAAATATAGAAGATTCAGTAATCATTATACAATATCTTTTAAATTGCAAGTGAAATTATGTTAACAGTAACTCTTCACAAAAAGAGGTTTACTTTGAGAATGAATTGCCAAATATGCAGGTGAGAAAAGAGATATCAGTGCTATCATATGCCAAATCTTTTTTTTTTAAGTCAATGTCTTTAATTTAGTTGCCTATGCTGTATTATGGAATGTTTTTTAGAAAATGGGTATACCAGAATATCTCACATTGGCAAGGATGTTTTAAACAGATCTGTATATTACCATCTTTATTTAATTCGTGCATTGAATGTGAAATAAGTGGAGCCACATTGACTATAGACTAATATAGATTCAAGATTGGTAAAGAAAATATCAACTCCAATTGTGCTTATGATACAAAAGTAGAAAAAAATCTTGTTTAATTTATTAGGAGAATTAAAAAAAATAGAGTTAAAATATAATGATAGTTCATTCATTATCAGTAGAGGATTCAAGTGATTCATTACAGATTAACATTAAGCAGAATTGTAATAGGAGCTTAAAGAATCTTTATAATATAGACCAGGAGTGTCCAACAAGTCGATCATGATCCACCGGTTGATCACAAAGACATTTTTGGTCGATCACGAGGCCAATCTGGCAAGTGCTGTCGGGTAACGAGTGAAACAAATGAAGTCAAGATTTTCAAGTTTTTTTTGTTATTTTTGTTTTTGTTCTAAATAGGTGAAGTCCACTAAGTCATATCATTATTGAAAATAATATTTTTAATATTGATTTAATGTAGCTAATTTGGATTAATAAATATTGTTAATAATTGCTCATGTTGCTTTAATTCCCCCAACATGAGATTTTTGGCCTGTTAAATGTTATTTTTTATTAGGTAGATATATAAAAATGATACGTATTTAACACCTCCCTCCACTTAGACTACGCCTATGACAACAAGTCGATCGCAAAATATTTTTAATATAAAAAGTAGATCTTATGAACACAAAAGTTGGCCATTCCTGATATAGACTATCTTTAAAAATGAAGATGTCATTATTTAACTTATAGTTTTTTTTGTGACATCATGGATGTGTAAGTTGAATACTAAATTGGAAAGATACAATTATTATCAGTTTTTGTATTGTGGTGCTAGTAACAAGTTGAAAGTACCATGAATAATAAGGAAAATGAACAAATGGATATTTGATCAGGTTAGACCCTAACTTTTGCTTGAATCATAAATTATGAGATGATTTTATTCTTTACAAAAGAATATAATAATTAGAAAGCTTGATATTGAAAAAAGGAGTTTAGTAATGAGATTGGCAGATTTCACTGTTGCAACGTTTGAGCAGCCATAAATGACAAATATTAAGTTATTCTGAAAAAATATTCTTCATATGATTGTCAAAAAATTGATGGCACTTAGTAGTAGTGATAATAATTTATTTTAATATCTATTACATATGCATTCCCAATATATTCAATGTATTATTTACACATCTGTACTTTAGAGTGGTTTTTTTTAAATTGTAAATCTAGTCATTTTTATGCCAATATTTAATAATAAAAGTTAATTTTTATGTTAAAAGTATCGCAGTAAATTTCTATAAGGTTTATTTGTATTAATATTTCATCAAAATATAGTAAAATGGAAAAAGTGATTTAAAAAAAGTTAATGATTAAAGATAGTTTCTATATTTGTTTTTCATTTGCTACTTTATGAAAAATCTTATTTAAATAATTGACGAGATTTTTTTTATAGTTAAATTAAAGTAACAAATTAAGAAATAAAAAAAAAGAAGCACTTTACTGTATGGGAAAAGTTATAATAGGTTAAATAATAAAAAGTAATATTTTTAAAACAAGTTCATAATGCATTTTTTAATTATTGTTTTAGTTAGTTTATTGTAAATACATTTATTTCTTCATTACATTTCAATATAAACTCTGGTTTTGTTTTACCAAGAGATATTAGAATTTTAAAATTATCAAAAGAATAAAATAAAATATTTTTTTAAGCTTCCCTGGCTATTGTTCTATTACCTGTATGATTTTTACTTTAATGTTTACTAATTTCTTATTTTATATAGATGTGGGTAATTTCTTAATAAGTTTAAATTTGTGTTTGATTTAATCTTTTCTACCTTTTCATCTATCATAAAATAGCAGCTTACTTAGGGGAAAGCTTATTGAAATAATTTCACTTTTAGTTTACTTTGTTAATGGACTAACAAGAAGTGAAATGTTTTCTCTTAGCTGTGTGATATTTCCATTTTTGTGAGCCATTTAGTCTGAGAGATGACATGTTATCAATTTATAATGTAATGTTCAATTTTTAGATACCTTTACAGCTAATGGATTAATGCACTTTTGTATCTGAATGGTAAAAACTAAAATTAAGATGCAAAATGTGTAGTCTTTCTGTTTCATTTGCTTTATATATGAAACATTACATTTAGTTTTCCTTTCAAGGCATGCTTATAGGTAAAGCAATTTAAGTCAGCAACAAACATTTATATAACAATCTTTTTTTTTTGTTTAATCTAACAGAGTTTTTATTAACTTTTAATAATTTTTAAAAAAAATTCTATTGTTATATTTATTTATCAATTTCTTTTTTATGAACATGAAATATATTTGAAATGGAATGGGCATGTCGGTGATATAAGATTATGCAAATCATCATGAGCCCCAATGAATAGTCATAAAACAAATATAAAAGCAACTTGAGAGTATACAGTTTTTTTTATAAATTTAATAAAAAGCAAATATTATAAACATGTTTAATAACTAAAGATGTCATTTGTATGTGTTTGTTGTTGTTTAAAAAAGTTTGAGTTTCTTTCTTCTGTCCGAGTACAGTTACGATTTTGAATTTTTTTATTTTAGCATTACAAACAGAACACTAACCCTAAATCTAACCGTAACAACTTTTACTTTTATTACGATTATTATTTTTTAATTAAACAACAACAAAAAAAGTCGTAACACAAGTAAAAAAATATCCTATAGAAAATTGATAAAAAAAAAAGCCGTAACACAAGTAAAAAAATATCTGATAGAAAATTGATAAAAAAAAGCCGTAACACAATTTAAAAAGTATACGATATAAAAAACACGAATCAAATTGTAATTTGTTGATTTTATTTTACATTTATTATTATCATTTAAATTGTATACGTTAATAAAAAATAATATTTAAAAAAGACGATTTTGTTTTGTTTTTATTTTCGCATTACAAAAAAGCACAGAAAAATTATTAAAGTCAACAGCCCATGAATGTTCATATTTTATAGTTTTAGCGTGAAAACAGCACTATCCAACGGCATCTTTAACTATAAGACAAGCACCCTTTTCAGTTTCTTTTTTGGTCAGCCTTTTTTTTTTGGTGTCTTCAAATGTTCAATTTAAAATTATAATAATGTCCAGCTTAGATTGACAAGTTGAATTTATCCCTTATTTCCATTAAAAATTGTTTCATTAATTATTATTTTTTTTGTAGCTTCATATATTCAATTCAAAATTATAATAGTAATTTCCTGGTAGGATAGCACAAGTTGATTTTTTTTTTATTATAATAACAATTTTCATATTAACAGAGATTTTCAGATCAGGTTAACATAAGCTGAGATACATAATGATTTTTGCAAAATTGTCCCTGTGTATTCTACATTTTTTTTTAATGAAACAGATTATATGGCTAGGATTTTAAAGTTCAGTTTTTAATTAATTTAGCACATGGTTTTTAGAAACTCCATTTTAAAAATGTTTTTTTAACAATTAGTAGTAAGGCCAGTCTAACTTTAAACTACAAGCTTAACTTCTCACCTTTCTTCTCTCAAGAACTGAGCTATTGCTGTTCTTTTCATCAACTGGACCAAGACTTTATTACTGCTGTTTTCTTCTCAACAGTTGGATCAAGTATGACTGCTACTGCTGCTCTCTTAATAACTGAATGAAGTCAGACTAGCTGTTACTGACTTGACACTGAAGTCTAATTCTCCAACCCCTACTATTTCATTTCTTGAGACCAATATTGTTATTCAATTATATACTATCTTAGACATAACAGCATTAAACTCTGACCATTTTTTTCTTTTTACAAAAGATGAGGTCTCCTTTTATTCATTTAAAAATTCCAATCATACCCAAATTATTGAAAACTTCCTCTATAGATATATTTTTTTAATTACAAGAAATAAGATAATCCTTTAATTTTGCAAAATGTTTTTCATTTCTTTAGAGATTCTCTTTTTTTCTTTATGCTTCTCTTTTTTTTACAACTTCTCTTATCAAACATTGATTATTTATATTATCCATTTTAAAATGTCTGGAATTTGTTATATTATCAGTTAACAAAATTACTCTTTCCATAAGTGTATTTATTGTTATTCAAAAAAAAAAAAAAAAACATAAGAAGAAATAATTCTTCTCATTTTCGTACTTGGCATAAATTTTTATTAATCTATTTTATCCTGAATAGATTTGAGACTGTTCAGGTTGTCTCCACTCTGAGTTAATATTATTTTTTTTTCTTTTACCCCTCTGACTTTTTTTTCAATTCTCATTTTAAACTTATTTGTTTTAAGAAGCTTGTAATACCTGGCTTGGCCAGAGTTTACCACTTTCTACCATATTTAATATATATAAACATACAATAAAATTTGATAATACAAGTTGAATATTCAAATTTTAAAACCTAATATTTAAATACTCTTAGATCTTCCATTATGGATTAGTATAATTATAACAGAAAGATTTCATTTCCTTATCACATACACATCTATGAAAAAAGTTGCATTACTAATATCTCAGGACAAAGCATGCTTATATGTTTTGGAAATATTGATATTTATATATTGATTTTTAATTGTTCAACATATAAAACAGAAGTTACAAATTTACTCTAATTTATTCTCAAAACAAATTGACAACAAAATAACTAAGATCATAATCATCTAATATCTTCTTACTTTTTTATGGTTACTTTCACAATATTGTTAATGTATACATAAACTGTAATTTGTATAGCGAAAGTCATTTAGGAAAAAAATGGATTATTAAAAATTTCATATTTTATTCTTTATTGATTTTGAATTGTGCATGGAGTATAAAGCAAAAATATTTTTACTTCTATGCTAAAAAGGTATTCTCAAAGCGAATGACAGTAGCAAAACAAAGACAGTACAAACCGCTTCTCCATATCTACATAAAGGAAGTTTTGTGCTAGGATATACCATAGTAATTATCATGAATTTGGACTAATTGTTTCAATGAGCCCTCAATTATTCACTATAATAATCTTTAAAAAAGACATATTTTTAAAACATGTCAGCCATTTTTTCAATGGTGGCAATTTCGTAAGAATACTATATTGCTATGGTATACGGATGTAATAAAAGCAATATCATTCTCATAAGATAATATTCATTATATAAATCAAAACAAATTTTAATGCAATTAAAATAAGTAAAAAATACAATTTACTTACTTTTCATTTAGTTTCTTCTTACAGCAATTTGTAGTAGGATTTCTGAGACACTGAAGACAAAGGAAGCATTCATTGCAAGTATAAACAATATCTGTATAACAACAACAAAAATTAAAATTAAACTAAAAAATGTGTAAATGTAATTTATTTAAGTATTTTTTTATTTAGTATTCTTGTAACAATACAAATTCTCATTTCCGTTAAGGCAAAATGTATAACCAATTTAGGCAAAAAAAAAAAGGGGGGGGAAAGATAAAACAATGGTTTTTTTTTTATGTAATTAAAAATATATTTTGTCATACACAATTATTAAATGTATAAAAAGTGAATTGAAAAAAATGTGTACATTTTGTAAACTTTAATTTGCTCACCTAATTTTATTTAAATCTTTGAAATAGTAAAATCATCATTCTATCTAAATGTTTTTGTTTGTAAGCATAAACAATATCAGCCAAAAAAGGTTACTTTATTAAAATTATAGTTCTCAATAGTACATTACATTTTAATGCAATTTTTATTTAATTAGATTATATTTTCATAAAAATAAAAAAAATTGTAAATAGTTAGCTTTTAAAATATGATGGCATTACAAATAAAAAAATAGTTCAAAATTTTAAATGTCAGACAATTATTAAAAAACAAATAAGTATTGATAATGTAATATAAAGTGTACAAAAAAAATAGGACATAATATAATATGTTAATTTTTTTTATCTGATATGATCTCAAAATAGAGACAGTAAAATGTTTAAAATTAATTTTAAAAAAATTGCAGCAAATATTCTTATGTTTTGAATTTAAACATAGGTTAGTGGGTTTTTGTGTTTTTTTTTATACTTGTAATATGCTTTGTAAAATGTTTATTTATTAATTATTACCTTTAATCTTTAGGTTTTTTTGTAATATCAGATATTTTCTATTTATTATACATTTTGAATCTATGATAATGAGATAATTTTTTTTCCCATAACAAATCATAATTGAAGTTTTATACAAGATTATAAATTTATGAGAAGTTTTGAGGAGACCAATTACCTCATCCAGGTTGATGCTATAGTGTATAATCATAGTGTAGTAAAAATATGCTGACTGCAATTTATATATGGGAAATTCATTTATGAAATGAAATGAAATTGAATTGAATGAAATCAATTTATTCATCATTGATTTTAAATAATATATAAAATAGAGAAGTAAAAAATTTGAAATTTTATGTTAGTCATTTATTTTTAAAAGAAATACATATTTTCTGCAAAAATTGCTTTGTGATAAAGTAATGAATTTAATATTTTAAAGTAAAGTTTTGTAATAAATTAATTTAAGCTTTTCCTTGTTTAATATTTTTTGCAAGTAAATGATTGAAATTATGCATTTTTATTTTATTTTATATTTTTCTTGTAAATATATCAAAGAAAGAAAAAAAGTGTTTTTTAATAATATTATATTGTGACACTACTTTTCGTATCTAAAAGTTTGTAGGCCAAGAATCAAAGATTTTAATTACAGCTGAAATCGTATCATATGAGGGTGCCACCAGTAAATAACCTGGAGCCACGAAATTAGAAGAATCTTATATCGTGGCTGTTAATTTTTATACATATGACAGATCCAGCTAACCTCCCCTTGCAATCCCATTTGTTTTTATATGCGTGTATACGCTATGGTCATATGTTTTATTATCACATACAAATGCTAAAGGAATAAACACGAACACTTACATATGTTTCAAATAATAATCTGCTTTATTATAAGTTTCACTTTACTTTTATTCAAGACCCCAGATAGAAATACATCCTTAGTAATCCCTCAACATGCCTAACATTATCGTTCCTTTTTTCTCTCTCTCTCTTTTTATATAAAAAAAAACCTACAAAGGTGAAGAGTAATATATATTTTTCATTCTCGAAGGAACATGCACTCTTACTTATATATATATAAGCGCCCCAGACCGATCTGAATCTTGAACGGTGCAAGGACTAAGCGACTTACTATTAGGAGATAGTTATTATACTAAACCCCTACCCTATCTTTCAATATTTACTCCACCCTTAAACTTTTCGTTTTCCTTCTTAAATCATTTCTATTTTTAATCTCCACTATAGTCTTGAATTTCGTCAAAAGTTATATGAAAAAAACAAACAAACCTCAAAACGAAATTTTTTTTTAACAAAACATATAAACAAATTGAACAATGTTATTATACGCATTATAAATATATATATTACAAAACCCCTTCTATTGTCGTGGCGTATAGTTTGTGGCTGATTCGATACAATCCTAATCAGATATGTTTTTATGGATCAGCAATCAATAGTTCAATTACAAAAAAACAAAGTTTATATTACCCTGATCGATCTGTGTCCATACGTATTCCTTGGGATCCTTTGGGAGTTGATTCACAGTAACACATTTTGTCCTCCAGCTTAACTTCGCTTTCTCTTCGGTGGTTTATCGGTGATGAAATCCAGAAAACGGTTAGTGTCCCAGCTGGGGACGGATTTTAGTTGTTTTGCCTTCTAACATTTTTATTTTTCAAATAGTTCTCTTCTGTTATAAAAAATTAATAATTAATTCAACAATAGGTTTGTCTCTTATTTATAGTCCTTTTTCCATTGTCCTTTTATCTGATCACGTTCCCAGCCAGTGATTGCATTTCTTTAATTTTTTTTTAATTTTTTAACACCAGCTAACTAGAAGCCATAACAATAGAATTAATTACAACTCTTTCCCCCCTCACTTTAGATTAGAAAATTTAATTAAAAATTGTTTTCAAAAACAACCAAAAATATATTTTTAATATCACATTCGATTTAATCTGTCAGTCATATAAAAAAATAATTAATCTATCATTTTGCCTATTCTTTTTTTTTTTTAAACCCCAATAAAAAACTAATAAATAATACCAAAAACCTAATCTAAAAAGACTAATAACTAATTCTAAAAAAAAAAACTTTCTATACACACAGCATTTATTTATTTATACCTAATATGCATATGTGTATATACGTAATTTACATGCATAGAAATTATAACATGAGCCAAACAAAATTATCGGCTCAATATATACACCTGGGTCTTTTTTTATGCAGACTTATTTAACACGATTTTGAAGTTACGCAATTCGTGTTTCACCGGAAGTCGACCTCCGATAATGCGCTATTACTTTAAATAATAAATTTCGCGCACTTACGTTATATTGAAAGTAATAGCACATTATTGGAATTCTACTTTCATCTTAGTAATTTCAATATTTTCAGTGCTTTATAATAGTAAGATTTTATGCAATAATGAAATTAAAATCATGATTTCCACATTTTATGTATACACACATTAAATTTTACAAGATTATAATTTAAAGTTGTAATTATAAATTTTATTAAACGCTCACTATTATTTCAGTTGCTAAGGTTTACAGCCTTGTTAAAACTATTACAAGATTATAATGTAAATTTGTTCAAACATTGTGCGTGTTAATTTTGCATTTTAAATCACATTCTGTTTTTGCTTTTTAAAAAAGAACGTAATCAATTATTAATCATTTAGTATCCACAAGTTTATTTTTAAAAGGTCAGTAATAGCAGTGGGCACAATTAAAAATTAAAATCTGATATTTAATTGTAATTAACAATTTAAAAATTACGGGCGACTTGAAATTAATGTGATGTAAAACGAAATTTGATTTTTAAACGGAATTGAAAATTAAAGACAAAAATAAGAATTTAATTTTTAGTTGTTAGTTTTAATTAATTTTTTTCCAGCAGTGGTGAATAAATGTCTTTTTATTATCATAAGTCTAAGTTCATAAACAATTAATAAAATCATCGTCAACAGAAAACCATTAACACAACATGAGAGTGAACTTGGCGCTAGTTGTATTTCCTCTTGTGAGAATAATTGCTGAGATATTCTTGACTTCGTTTAAGGAGAAGCCAAATACATCACATCACATCACATGAGAATCTGATTTTTTACTAGTTTGCAAACGAACGTGTTTTTGGGCAAATAGTGATAATAATTAAAACGTGTATAAAAAAATGTAAATTACTGTACTGTAAATTATGCATAAAAATATACTATTTTGAATAAAATTAAATATTATAGTTAACAAAAGTTTGTCTTGTATCAATTTTTTTCAAATTTGAAATTTTTTATTAGTCATATTTTATTTCCTTATTTTTTTTTTTGCGCGAGTTTTAAAGTATTTTTATGTTGGTGCTTTGCTTTTATGCGAATTTTGAAAAATCACAGACTGCACCCCCCCCTTTTTTCAATGTAAGTTACGTCTATTTTTACGCGATTTCATTTGCGCGTGTTTTCTGAGGAACCTATCTATCGCGTAAAACGAGACCCAGGTGTATATCAAAGAAATGTGCTTATAATTTTTTTTCAAACATCTTTATATTTTTAAATAAGACCACATGTTTTAAAAATCTACTATAGAAGAATTTTCAATAAATTAGATATCATATCATTCGAAGTCTAATATAGAAAAAATTGTTTTTTTTCTTCCAAAATCTACAATATAAAGAGAGGCTTTTTTCTGTTGAAACTTTTTTAAAAAAACAAAAGTATACTTGTCATAATGAATAAAAAAAGCTGTAAAAATGAGCAATAACTGTGTTTACATGTGTTTTCTTCCAAATGTAAAAGAGATGGCAGTTAGATTTCAGAGAAAATCAAATATCTCATTAATTAAAACTGCCAACTATATAAAACTTCATAAACTAATATTGAATATTATTCACATGCATTGACATAAAAAAACATAAGCTTATATTGAAAACTGTTAGATATTTTCATTGCAAAATAACAAGATAAGGATGTATTGTGAATGAAATGAGCTAGATGATGTGACCATGCAAATTTCTGGAGATAACTCAGAAAAGATTAATTCTTAGAATGATATTCACATGTATACCCAGAATTTTGCTCCATGTGGCTGATTTCTATGGCTATAATTGAACCATATTTGATTCTATAACTGTCCTTTGATTTTTGGAGTTTCTGTCAATTAATAGTTGAGGATAATTACATCTTTTCGTTACAGTTACTATTTTTAGCAATTAAGTGCAGTAGTTCTAATTAGGAGAAAATATATTTCTATACTTGTGCATTTATTGTGCTAGTTATTTTATTTGATATTGATGTTGAACAAAAGTAAATGTTTTTTTTTTATTGTTTATTTAATTTTTAAATAATTATTTTTCATCAAATATATGATATTTGCATTTTTTTTTTTTTTAAGAAAAAAGTTTTATTTGTATACTATATCATATTTTGTATGAACATTTTTTTTTTTAAATCTAATTTTTTTATTTTTAATAATATATTTCTTATACATACTTATTATTAATACAAGCTATTTTAACCTTTAGCCATCTATATGAAAAATAAATTCCAAAAATAGGCATTCATGTGTTTAAGCTGAGCAGCATGTAAGAAGTTAATAAATAAATAAATTATATTTAATATTTTACTCAGTTAATACTTTAAATTTAATTTTTGTTTAAATAATATTTGTAAAGCAAGAAGCCAGAATATTTTTTAAACATTATGTGTGTGTATGTATATATTAATTCTAATATTCTCACGGATAAATGATGAGTTCATAGTATTATTTTGGGAGCTTCCTTGTAGTAAAAATATGATAGCTATGTATATACTGGGATTGTCTAAGTGTTCACTGGTTTTTAATGATTACTTACAAACTCATTTAGTCTTGAGCATTATTACACTTATTATTTAATACTTATAATTGCAGCTTGTAACATTATAATTGACCATTTATTAGTCTGCATTCAGAACAGGTCATATTTACCTGTTTAAGGAGGTTCTTTAAACTTTTTTGTATGAATAATTTGAATCTCTGTGGTCAAATTGTAATCTTTAGTGTCTATATAAATAGTGCCATATTGGACCATAAATAAAGATGGGATTTCATCTTTAAATGTACTTTGCCTTGACAACAATGAGAGTGTTGATTGATATTGGGATTGTCTAAGTATTGACTGGTTTTTAATGATTATTTATATATTATAATTATTTGAATGACTGTTTAAATATGTAAAATATTTTAATTTATAAAGGCTCCAGAATCAAGAGTTGTTAAATTGTTATTCCGTATATGTATTAGTGAACAATTCATTTTAGAGTTTTATTTTTTTTATCATATAATATATTCTAGAAGTTGGCAAAAAGAAAATTAAAAAATGAGATAAGCATTTTTGACAACTCTCAGCCAAGAATTTTAATTGGAGATGTTCATTAATTATAAAAATTAAAATTATCTAATCACAATATTCATGTTAAACATTTCTTACATTTTTACTGATGTTAACATATTTACAAAATGCGTTTTTAATATAAAAAAATTTCTAATTACTCTATTATTGACTTTACATAAATTTTATGTATTTTTTCTACACAAAATTTCTATGACCATGTGTAATTTTCTTAAAAATTTATTCTCTAATATTGTGGAATTCCAGCATCATATCTGCCTGTGATTGTTATAATCTGATTTGAGCTGGTAAAATTTTTTGAGTTTTAATCAGAATAAGATTTTTTTCAGATATCAGTATCCATAAATAAATTAACTAATCATCGTAGTCAGTATATGGGTATTTCATTATTCTTAAATAGAATGCACACTTATCACCTGGCATTTCACAAAGTTCGTGAGTATAACGCTTCATCCAAACCCTGTTGAGATGAGCATGCGCACATACTGAACATAAAAAAAATATGACACTCCAGGATAAGGATCAATTTTAAATCCTTTTATGATCATATTGATATAGTCATGAGGACAATTATTAAAGTATTGACTCTTACATATCTTTGAAGGATTACTTTAATTACAACCCTTCGTGCCATTCCCAGAAAGAGAAAAAATAATTCCCCCTCCTGAAAGGATATGCAAAGCCAATAATTGTATTAAATATAGTAAAACAAACAAAAATCTAATAGAAATAAATATTCTAATGACTAAAGATTTAAATTCCGATATGCTAGCTCAGCGTTCGCTTTATTCCAGTTAAAGAAATGGGGGTCACCAGACTCACGTAATTACCTAATTATTTTATTATTAGAGAAAGAAATACGAATAAAGTATCAAAGCAGTAGTAAGGCAACTCTAAAATTTATTGAATAAATATTTATTGAAACCAAAGTCCCTTCACCAATTTCAAAGATAAATACCATAATAATAATAATCCCCAATGCATCAAAAAAAATTATAATACTTATTTTGATAAAGAAATATAATTTTAAAACATAAAAAGAAAAGAATCATTTAGTGAGAGAGAGTGGTGGTCTGAGAATTATAACCTCGCACAGGAATATATTATACAAACACTAAATAGTACATAAAATAAGGTTGATATTTTAATGTAAAGAAATATATAAATGAAAGATCTATATTACACAATAATACATATGAAATTAATAAAAATAAAGTGTACCATATAAAGTCTTTATCATATTTCTCTGGCTTCTGAGTGGGCTATTCATCTGTTCATCCAGGATGGCGAGGACTTCTCTTGAACACGGCACTATTCAGCAGCTTTTATAATCACTTGGTGGCTGGATCTAGGAGGCATTTCTAATGGCAGGAACAGAGCTGGATGGATGCGCTGAATGGGTTTCATACCCCATGATTATTTCACAGATGAGAATATACTGTGTTGCATGTTTAATCTTACTTAATTTCTTCTCTGGTCAATAATCATCCACAAATAGTAGGGTTTTCTTCTTGGTTTGTGCAGCAATGGTAACGATTCTCTTTTACTTTGTTTTTTTTCTAATATCAGAACTCACTGGTAAAAACAGTTCTGCACAGCACTAATAATAATTTGTTAGTTCGAAATCATCTTGAAGCTTGTTCTTTGCCCACATGATATAGCAGAAAAAATATCTAGAACTTCTTGAATGGCTGACAGTTGGCTCTGTAGGTTCAACTCCAACTCTAAGCTTTTAAGTAAGTTAAAATAAATGCAATAAGTAAGCAAGCAAACGAATAAGTTAAAATCAGCAAATAAGGGAATAAGTCCAATCCGTTAAAATAAGTAAGCAATTGAGTGAGTCCAAACAGAGAGAGTGAATGAGTCAGAAAGAGTGTATGAGTCAAAGAGAGTACGTCAAACACCTGGTGAATAGCTTCTATATCCCACTCATTACAATCCCAATCAAGGTACCCTTCTCAGAGACATTGAATTAGGTAATTTTGAATTTTATTAATGGATCCATACAATGCACGAAGCATTCCTATGTAATTACCTAATTAATCTGAAGAATTTTTATTTTTAATTAAATTTATTATCCATTTCGACCACTATCTAATTCAACACAAAAAAAGAAATTTTTTTTACTATATAAGACATTTTCTGATAATCAGATTACATTTAAAAATATTTTTTTAAATTAAACTAGATATTTTTCTCCACCTACATTAACATAATTTTCAACAAATTCTTTTGTCTAGTTGAAATAATTGAGAATTTAAAAGAAACAAAATTACTTATCTAATAAAAAATCTAAATGCCTTTAGGCATTTCTTAAATCTAGAACAATGACTTCCTCCCTGCTTATATGTGTGTGTAGAGAAAAATAATTAATAAAACTTTTGATTTTAAAAATTATGTATATGTTGGAACATTTAATCATTTCCATCTTTTGTTTTTTTTCTTTTTACAAGCATTTAAACAAAAAATATAAATACAAATTACACATAAACATCTTTGCGTTCCTTAAAAAAAAAAGAACAAAATAATAATAAAAATTATTATAAGCATATAGCTAATATGCCTACACATTGAATTCTACGCTTTAACTATTGGCTTTATTCTTGTGTGTGCGAGTATATGGTACATCCACAGACCCCTCTCACTTATTTTATAACAATAATATCAACAAATAAAAAATCCTTTTTTTTTTTTTTCAAAAACTTTATTTTTTTTATCTCAATACTGAACATATATATACATTTATATACAAAACTCCAATGTTTCAACTGTTTTTATCTCATACAGTCATTTTCAAGGATCTGCAACAACAATATTAAATACACATCAATAAATAAACTTCAATTTAATATTGTTGTTGCAGATCCTTGAAAATGACTATATGAGATAAAAACAGTTGAAACGTTGGAGTTTTGTATATAAATGTATATATATGTTCAGTATTGAGATAAAAAAATAAAGTTTTTGAAAAGAAAAAGAAGGATTTTTTATTTGTTGATATTATTGTAGAACATATATATTTTAAAAGAAAAAGTGGGTGTACCTTTGCTGTGTTATTATATATGATAATTATTTTATAACATGACTAATTTTGGTGATATAGATGGTATACACCCCCCACCTTTATTGGCTTTATTACATATTTTAGGCCATTTGCTTACTTAATGCAATCTTGTGCATGGCCATACGAAGTATGCCTGGCACATTATATACATATAATATTTTTAAAAAAATATTGTGCTATTCAGTTTTTTCAAGAAGTATATGGTAAAATTAAGAATCAGGATTTTTTTAATACAGTAGCAATTTTCTCCATACAATCTTGCCTCCTAGTGCAAGCAATAATAATCAATGGATGCTAAAAGGTGAGTTCACCAACATTCCTATCAACAACTCATCCAATATCACTAAACTAGTTTCTAGCTTATGACTTTCATCAATGAGGAATCTTGGATCTGAGAACACTGCTCTTAGATCTTTGGATATAATATAGCCCTCCATCAGCCATCTTTTATCTGTATGACTATAAAAGCAAATTAGCTTGAATGGAAAACATTGTTGTGTTTTCAGTTTGAATTCATAGCTTTATAGTTAACTAAAAAGAAAAGGTTGCTGCTTGAGGGATGTATTAAATCCAAAGATCTAACTGTAGTGCTATCAAATCCAAGACTCCTTACTGATGAAAGCCATAAGCTAGAAACTAGTCTGGGGCTATTAGATGAGTAAGCACTGGATAGGAATTTAGATGGCAATATTGTATGGAGAAAATTACTACCATGTATACAGATTGTGTAAGCATATAAAATGGTGGTCGTGTGATATTCTAGTGGTTAATTTTTTTAGTTATTATGTGTTTTAGTTTTTTAGTTTATCCAATTATTTTACATTCTTTTTTTGTGCACAAATAATTACAAGTAGTATTGAGATATATGCAATATTATAATGTGCATATTTATCCATTTATAACTATAGATTATTAAATAATAAGTAAGTAATACAATTTTCAAAATTTGTAAAAAAATCTAAAAATTAATATTTCAGTTATTAATTGCATCTTCAGTTTGTTCAGAATTTCAACAAATTGATAAATATTTAGTTTATATATAGGTTATATGAGAACAGACTTTCACATGGCCCAACACTCTCCACTCTATCTCATAACACTGATACACTTGAACACATATTTGTTGAAAAGATAAAGTGGAGAGTGGTGGATTGTGTGAAAGTCTGTGCTCATATACTTTATATATTACATATATTGATTCAGGTATATAATAAGCCTGTATTTCAGTTATTACCATATTTGGTTTAGTAAACTATTACTTCTTTGAAATAAATTAAAACTTGTTGCTAGGCAGTGAATATTAAATGATTATTTTTATTTTTCTCAATTCCCATTTTAATAAAAAATTATAAAGTACATCTGGGTCTCATTTTATGCAGATTTTTTAATGCGATTTTGAAGTTATGCGATTCATGTTTCTTAATATTTTTATGCGTTTTTCTTTTATGCACCAAAGAAGTTCATATTTCATTATATTTATTAAATATCAAGAAATATAAATTATTAATAACTTATTTTGATTTGAAATACTTTTTTTTCAATAATATAATGTTATATTAGTAGCTAATGTGAATATGATGTGAAGGTATTTAGAAACTTAGCATCTATGTAAACAATCTACTTATACTTATGAGTATAAAAATATCACAATAAGTATTCAAAAATTTAAAACCTTTAAAACATTTCATTAGATATAACAGAAATAAATAAATATTCTTTTAGATTTTTAAAAATAATAATCTTTCTAGAAATGATAATGTATAATCTTTTTGTTTGGATTGTGATCTCATTTTTTTAATATTTATAGAAACAAAATGTGAACATTTAAATTTTATTTCAATAGTAAACAAAAATATCTATCAAATGCAATCATATTTATTATTTTCTGATAAGTAATAATCATTTAATCGTATATATTACATTGATTTGTGAGACAAAGAAAAGCATCAGAAAATGCTGAAATCTGAGTTTGCTGCAATGAACAAGCTCTTAAATTCCAATGAGAGCTAAATAGTAGTTGTATGTCTGTGTTATGTATGTTTATGTTTATATTTTCTTTTATACATATATATACATGGAGAAACTTTTAAACAGAAAAAAGCTATAATAACTTATTTTCTTCTTAAAAAGAATGTATCTTTAAAATGTTTTTATATTTTCTTTTATACACATGTGAACATGGAGAAACTTTTAGACAGAAAAAAGTTAAAAGTAAAAATATTTAAGAACTTTTAATTTTTACTTAAAAAGAACGTATCTTTGAAAGTTTTTAAATATTTTTACTTGTAACTTTTTTCTGTCTAAAAGTTTGTGTATATATATGTGTAAAAGAAAATTTAACCATTAGACATTATTAACACACTCATAGAAGCATGTTATATATATATAGAGCTGCACTAGTGGAAGTGCATTCTCTAACAGCTAGACATAGCAGTTTGGATATCGCAAGCTTCATAGACAATTAGTAAAGTCATCGTCTCAAAGTTTAATCACAATTACATTGTTGATAGAAAACTGTTAACACAGCACAAGACTGAAGGTGGTGCTAGTTGTACTTTCTCTTGTGATGAATCTGATTTCTTACAAGTTCACAAAGAAACCACATATTGTCAAATAGCGATAATGATTAAAATATGCATGAAGAAATGTAAAATAAACAACACAAAAACATATTGTTTTTAATAAAATTAAATACTGTAGTTAATAAAAAAAGTTTGTTGTATATAAATTTTTTTCAAATATTTGAAATTTTTTATTAGTCATACTTTATTTACTTATTTTTTTTATGTGAATTTTAAAGTAATTTTTTCTTGTTGCTTTGCTTTAAAACATTTTTGAAAATTACAGAACATATCCCCCATTTTTCAAGGTAAGTTAAGTCTATTTTTGTGCGATTTTTTTTAATACGAGTTTTCTGCGGAACCTATCTATCGCATAAAATGAGACTCAGGTGTATTTTAATTTTTTCAAAATATCTAAAACAGTAATAATTAGGAACCTATAATTCTAGCATTGTAGTTTAAAGCTCCCCTTCCCAAAAAAGCAATAAAATAGTTATTTTGTTTTTTCACTTTTTTTCTTTACTCTGTATCATAACTTGAGGATTTTTTGCTTAGTGCATTGCCAATAATCTAATTAAAAATACTAATAAACGTAGTAATTATAAAAAAAAGATTAACATTTATTTGGAGCACAATTAGAAAGTCTAACCTGTAAATGAGATTTAGATTTAAATTCTGCACCACCTTTTTTTGTGCATGTGTACATGGAATAGTTTTAAAAGAATTACATTATATATATGTATTTATATTTAATTTATATATTTATCTCATTAGTAAATAAAACATATTGTAATATTTATTTAATTTTTTTATTAGTTACTTATTTTAAAGAAAATAGAATTATTAATTTATTATTAAAGAAATTGATTAGTTAATTTGTTAATAAATTAAATATTTATTTATTTATTTGCAATTAATATTTATATTTTTGTAACAATAATCTTATCTACATATTAAAACTTGTAGATTGTAGCATATAACTAACAATATGTATCAGAAGAATTTACTTCCCCTTCAAATCCAACACTACGATGTATAGCATTAAACAATTATTTGAATTAGTATATCAGTATAGCTGTCGTTATTAGATATAAAGGCAGAGTTACACACATAGTTATATAGATAATATTTTGTACATTAGATTTTCAACATGATGCAAAATATTCAAATTCCATTATTAAAAAATATTTTGTTTAAGATTGATATGGTTGTATGGTAATTCCATATCTCCAAAAAATTTATGACTGTTTTATAGGCAATATTTATGGATTAAAATGGGAAGCTAAGTGAATAAAAATAAATGGAAGTTATTTAAGCCATAGATTTTGTAGATGATGTAGTTGTTTTTGCAATTATTTCAGAGTTTTAAATAATGTTACAAGAATTATCAGATGAAAGCAAGAAATTACGACTAAAGATTAATAGTAAAAATGATTAATGTTCAATAACTTTTTAGCATGAAAATTATTGATAATGAATTAAGAAGCAATTTTTATTGTAGGAAAAAATACAAATTGACAGTTACACATATCTTGATTAGATTATTAATACTTATCGAAACATGGGTAATTATTCATAGAATTAAAATTGGGTGAAATGCTTTTGGTGAAAATAACATTATTAAAAGAAAATATATTTATGTGATTAAAAGGTTTTTAATAGATATATTTTACTTATTTTTATATATGTATATAAAACTTGGATATTTAACAGAAAAACACTAAAGAGATTTCAGACTGCACAATGAAGTGAGAGATATGTATTAGGATTAACAAGGAAGGATTGAAAGATAAACATGTAACTTTAAATGAACAGGCAAACATTATTAATAGCAGTGAAAGAATTAAGAGACTGATATAGAACTGAGCTTGATATATAGCTAGAATAGATGCGAGTAGATGGATAGTTGAAGTCTTAAAATGACTCCAAAGTTATAAAATACCTAGAAAAAAACTGCTGTAAGATATATGGATAATAAGTTTTAAAAAGTTTGTTGGAATAATATGGGGAAGAGACACTGTAGATTAAAGAAACTAATTTAAACTTGGAGAAACGTTCTTCTTGTAATGAACCAATAATTATTGAAAATGATCATGAAGATGAACATACAATCTCTTATATACAAACAAATGTTAAACCAGACATACATTTTTACAAAAATATACAAATTTGTATATGATCATATATGATACTTGTTGCAAATTTAATATTTATATTTAGAGTCCAATGGCGTATTGGCTTAAATTTTTATATACTTTTCCCTTTTTTATTTATCCAAGAGAGATCTATTTTTAAGGATTATAATAGTTCAATATAAAATTGAAGATCTCAAAATTAAAATGACATACACTAGATCTATCAAGATTTTTTTTTTTTTAGTATTGTCAGATTTAGGGTTTGTAATTTGTGTACATAAATTATTATTTGCTTTTAATATTCTAAACATAGCAATTATGTGTATTATCCATTTATATAATGAATGTGTATACAGGTAAGATATCTGTTATTGTTACAAAAAAAGTATCTAACATAAGCTTTAGTATTTATTTGTAATAGTAAGTTTAGAATTATTCAACAGTATATCTTCTGTGCACCACTATAGATGGAATGGAAGATATATTTTTGTGATGTGAAGATTTTGCTTTATTTAAATGGTTACATAAATTTCATTATTAAGCAATCCTTTATCAAATTTTTTATGTAATTGTTTTATATATATTGTAACGGAATCTTGTGGCAACTATTATTTGACTAGTTGCATCAGAATATGTGACAATTCGGTTTATCCTATTAAAAAAGAGGAATAGATCCAATAATTATCAGACTTAGGGTCTTCAGGTAGGGATAATAATGATGCGATGAAATA